>CM068373.1:361916383-362460425 GCA_034769895.1 Magicicada septendecula | reverse complement strand
CATTTTCTTAGTCTAACACGCTGCTAGATTTTTACCATATTTTTATATTTTTTATATGATGTTTTGGGCCTTGAATTCCCAAAACTGTAAATTTCCAAAACTGAACACTATACTCAGACGTTAGACAAACATTCTGTTTAATTTGACACCCTACATGAATTTTTGCGATTTTATCAAAATATTCACCCACGTTTAACACCCTGGCGTTCCAAAATTTTTAATTTTCAAAAAATTAACACTATATTTAAAGTGAAGTTAAAATGTCCTTTAATTTGATTCCTCAGATGGGCTTATGGCATTTTGTCTCCAGTTTAACAGCCATACAGTTTTGCCTCCTGCTCCTATATTTTTTTTTTTGGGTGGAATCGGTTTCAAAAACATTACGGTTTTGTAGGGTAAAATTATGGACATACATGGCAACTTTTACGAAAATCAGTTGACGCGTTCAGAAGTTATGGTGAGTACTTGTTTGGTTACACACGCCTGGTTCCATTTTCCAGTTTCAAATAATTTTAACATTAAATACAATTGCAACCTAATCTAACCTAGTCTCATCAATGTGTAGATGCATTTCAACGTGCAGAACAGAGATATTTACAAATATATCGTGCCATATTGACTGCTACATGATTGATTAGTCTCATTACTTAATTTACAGGCCTCGTATATCGTGCCATATCGACGGTTGCTGAGCGCGTCATATGAAGGTCGCATGCACGACACTTTAGCGATGAAAATGTGTACGCCCAAAAGTTTAGGAACTGTGTTACAGTTTTGAATGTAGGTTACGACCTTTTTAGTAAGTTAAAACTTCAGATTTGACTCAAGTTTCAATACATAGCGACGTTGTAACGTCCGTTTTTTACAAACCATCCAGTGATCGTTTGAATTAGGTCAGACAGAATTCTGTAGTCTCGTAAGAACATCATACTGCGTCTTATTCGTTAGCAGAAAGATCCCAAATATTAATAAACACAATGGAAACACCATGGTATAATAACAAATGATCGTAGTGCACTGTTAAACAACAACCTGAATCCTGAATTAACCAAAACAAATGCAGACCTATGGCGCCTATTGTCTTAACAATTGGATATCTAAAGTTTTAAATGCATTCTGAAATTCAGGAAGCGGGCTACACCGAGGAAAGACGGCAGGGACGTTAAACATAATAAAAATAGAAGGAGGTAAGAAATGAAACTACGGATTGACAGCTGGGATGTTCGTCCTTTGTTACAGGCAGGACAGTTGGAGAATGCGAAACAGCTGATGGAGAAATACAAGCTGTTACTTAATTCTTGGACAAACGGCATGGTCATAAGCACAATGAGCAGAATTTTACAGATTAAAATAAGAAATGACAAAATTGGACAAGTACGGTTTTTAAATGTCTAGAATGCTTGGTTAGTGAGGACACGCGTTGTAGTCAAGAGGTGGAATGCGTAAATTCCTTAGCTAAGGAAACCCTTTAACAGGAAGGAAAGATTATTGTTCTCGCCAATAGACACAAAGTTGAGAAAAAATCGTTTTGTTTGGAGCGTTCTTCTTTACGGAGCACAAACTTGGCCGTTGAGAAAAGAAATGGAGAGGAGGTTACAGATCTTTGAGATGTGTACATGGAAAAGGACGGAAAGTATTTCCTGGAAGGATAGAGTAACGAATGCGGAGGGGTTGGAAGAGTGTGAGAAAGAAGGAGAGTATTGGAAAAATCTTGGGCATGAAGAGAAATCGGTACGCAGCAAACACGAAGCAACGTTATGGTGGAACCACTGAAGTGGCTGGAAAATGGAAAACGGAATAGATGGACGAGAGGTCTGATTATGGACGATCTATTTATGCCATGTGAATAAATAGAACGAGTAGCCGGGTATAGGAAGGCGTAGCGAGAACGTGACTTGTAAAACCTGACCTTGGGCAGAAAACAATAATTTATGCGATGCGCATAAAAATAAAACGCCATGTATATCAACTGCTGCCGGTTATCTAGGCGACTACCAAATGTTAAGAAATGAGCGACCATCGTAGTATTTACTACGTCCACTTTTTTGTTGAATATCAGCGAAATAAAATTCTACGTGACCTTGACCGTGACTTATCTCTTGTAACCAACATAAGTATCAATCTCTGTCTCATATAATTTGTACTTTCGCGTTTTTATAGTTGTTCGCCAGAAGACGGTTAACATCTTATACAAAAATAAAAAGATCACATTCTGTGAGCGCTTCACTTCTGCATTGCACAAAGACTTTTTAACATTCAACATTCTACTACGCAAAAAAATTTATTCTGCCAAAGTTAGAAAGATCAGCGCTGTTTGTAATGCTGTATTTTATCGACTTTGTAATTGAATTGAAACGTGACGAATCCAATTACTTGTCCAGAAAATACTGGAAACTAGTTGGAATTTATAATAAGCCAGCCAGCGTTAACAAAAAGCAGATATTTCTTTTTCCTTTTTTTTTGTTAGTTGAAACAGAAACTCAAACTGATGTTGAGAATTTATTATAATTTTTCAATTTATAATATGTTTGTAACATGAGAAGTAGAAACTCTGATGAGCATTTCGTTTTTTTGTTTTGAAATTTAAATTCCATAACTTCTAAATGTACTAAAATAGTTTTGATTAAGACTATAACGCTCACTTGACACACAATACAGACTCTGTAATCAGCAGGATGACAAACACTATAAATATGGCCGCCTCGGCCAGAATAACAACAGTCGCCATGAAAGCAACACTGTTATCAGCCTAATTAATTTTTAATCTCCCGTCAGTTTATTTACGTTGTTGAAATGTTTCTTCACGTCATTAAGTAACTACTGTACAGACAGCAGAATGACGGAAACCCGACGGGTCGGCTTTATTAAATGTAATAAGCCGGGAGAACGAGGCGTTTCCCCAATGACATGGTCTCCTCCCCTTCAGCTTCTCAATACCTGTAGTCGTTCCATTCCAATTCCTCTCCCTCCGATTAGCCGCCCTTTCATGATTAGCTTCAGCTCCCTTTTGCCCAAATCTATTGCAGTGCTCATCTCTCTACTGCATCAAGAACCGATCTTTGATGGAACAGACTTCTGACTCCTATAGGCCTATTCCTAATTCTTTTTCTGCTAATTTTTGTAGCTGCACATTTCTGAAATCTTATTTCATTGGCCTGTAGTTCGCTTTTTATAATTATCTATCACGGTAAGGTTTTCTGTACCATCGAGTAGTGTTGCCTGTCTTGTATACACGTAGATTGTTCCTTCTGTGATTTCATTCTTACCCACAGTAACGTGAGAAATCTCGTGGTATCATACTTTGTCTTGGAAGAAATCTTGAGAAGTAGGATCGACGAAGTTCTAGTTGTGTAAGACTTTAGTTATATAAGTCCAATCGTGGCTTGCGGCGGTCAAAGTTAGACCCTCATTACGTTGGTAATGCAGCTGCTGGAAGATTCAAACAAACCTGCCTAGAAGGACTATAGACCCAATTTGTGGAAATGGGATGTTGCAATGAAAGAAAAATAGAGAATTGTAGCAAGCATATGATGATCTCAGCATTAACTCCTTCATGAAAATACAAAGGTTAAATGGCTGGGTCATGTCCTCAAAATTGAAGACAGCAGGACAGTCAATAAACTGTACAAAGGTTTTCTTGGTGGAGAGCGACCTAGAGGACGGGCTATGCGCCGGCGGAGATACAGTGTCCTGATTGATCTCAAGCACCTGAGAATAAACAGCTCCCTTGCTTAAGACAGATATGGATGGACGACAGTGGTTGAAGAGGCCAAAGGCAGCAGTTACCTGCGTCTGTTGCACTAATGAAGAAAAAGAAGAATAATTTGAACTGGTAGCATATCTGAATTGTTGCTTGCATCTGGTGGTATATTTCTCATCACCCTTCCCGTCTCAAGTGGTTACTCTCTCTAAAAACCTCATAACCTATATCAACGTTCTTCCTTCCAGATAACGTTTTTAGTCATTTAGACGTGAATCTTCTTCTTCTTCTTTTTACTCTATTCTGGAGTAGATAGGAGTAGGTACACAACTGTTCCGGTCTAGGAAATCTTATATACATCTTGAATTTAAACTGTTATTATTTATAAATATCTTAAGTTGAATTAAAAATTAGACCATCGTTTCCTGGGTCTTCTTACATAATGACTACCATGTGCTGCATTTAGCAAGGAACATGTTTCCTCTATCTATTCTTATAATCCTTTGACCATTCTTAATCGAACATGATTTGTACATACTATTCTGACGATGGTAGTATAAAATAGATAGAAATTTTACTACAAAATTCTGTATGCCGCGCCGGTATAGTAATATACAAATAACTACTGATAATCGGAAACGTCTTGCACAACAAAACCCAAGAACTTGATTAATCGCATATCGATCAACAAGTGTATTTTACGAAATAATATAATAAAGTCGATATAACGGTCACAGGTAGCTCTAGTGCCGTTATTAAAATTTTGTTTTTAAAATTTGACAATTATAAATTTTGAGTTCAAGTCGGTCGTCAAGCTATGTTGCTGCTAACTTGCTGTACTGACTGTTGGCAAAAAAAAAAATCGGCGGGGGCTGTGTCGGAGCCACGGCCGCAAATCTTCAGAGCGTAGAATACGTCTGTGTGCTTTAGGGTTGCTAGTGTGTTATGAATAAAATGAACAAACACATATTTAGTTTTACAAAGTACAAAATTTTATTTGCAAAATCATCACACAAGTTAATTAGTTGGTTCAAGCAACACTTTATTTATAATGGGCCTATGATAGGAGAAGTAGCTGATATAAGGTAAGATATCAACGCTGATGTTTCTGGTGAAAGTCAAATCGATGGTGGCATAATCAGAAATACGTATAAACATACATTTTATAATCGCTTAGGACAATTACAAAATATATAGACGTATCTGTATAAAAAAATTACAAAATATATATTAATACAATCGCATAGTAAAAACATTAAAAACTGCAGGAACGGATAAAGGTATAGTTCCGATGCCGCTAAATATCATTTGTTTATTTACTTAGTTACTATGGTAATTAATTCTGGTCTCCATGGTGTTGACTCGACTTCAGTATTTATTTCCTTGTCTTTTAAGCGTTGTCGGTAAATCCTCTAACGTTCGGCATTGGTCATTTTGGGTTTTTTGAATTCCCCATGATTTTCTCTACTCTCCTGTATGCGTTTACGATACTTTTCAGCACGTTTAGCATCCATATACCGCGACATTTTGTCCGAACACACGATTTTTGTAACTTGAATTACGATTTTTCAAACCTCTTAATAATATCACCGCTATTACGGTACACTATGTAGATAGTACTCGATGAGACAATTTTAACGACACCTCACTCAACGTTCTATCGCATCGGAAACCGGAGAAATACTAATTTTAGTGCGCGCCGAGCGGCGCTAAAGATATCTATTTCTCCCCCTCTCACCACGCGCTGCGATGCAATAGCCCGCTTATATTGTGCTATTTATTATCTTTGTTCCTTTATCTGTCGAATGGTACCTTATATAAGCGTGAATATTTTTTCGTTTAGATAATATTTCAATTTTAATCGTGACGTGAAAACGTAACGCTCGATTTTCTGGTTGGGGGTGCCTATTGCTGGCCTGAAAGGTAAGAAGTTTCTACGTCAAAAAAAAAAACAAAAAAAAAAACGCTGCATCGTACCTAAATGCCGGAAAGCTTGGCTTAATTCTTGCGTGTACTCGAAATCCGTCAACCAAGCAATCATGGAATAGGCCCTGATCTTGAGCGCAACGCACACAATGCAAGTAGATCAGCAGTAGCTAAAAGCAGTGAATAAGTTTTTAAATTGTATGTGTGTGTGTGCATTCGAGTGTATGAACATCAGATATTACTTTTCAAGTGCAACAGATATTGCTTTGCAAATTGCAATTGGAATACGAAAACTCTTTTGTATACTGCATCTCCTTCAACTCTGCACGCTCTCATTGTGTCTGTCCGTCTATCTACGCGTCTGTCTGTCTAACTCTCTCTCTCTCTCTCTCTCTCTCTCTCTCTCTCTCTCTCTCTCTCTCTCTCTCTCTCTCTCTCTCTCTCTCTCTCTCTCTCTGTCTCTCTCTCCGTTAGCACCTCTGACACACATACACATATACACGTGCATATCAAATATCCACTGTGATAATAAATGACACGATTGAAAATAAGGATAAGAGATATTGCGTGCCGCTCACATCTTTGTAATACCGATACCCAGATGTAATACTGACATCAAAGCGCATAAAGTGTTGCCACTGGTACACTTTTAGTACTGGAACGTACGCCATATTTTTACTTCGATCAAACGTCTACCTCATGAAGATTTGATCATTTGTAGTCTAACCTAACCTAACCGCATTCAGCACTGCCAGTGGCACACTTTTAGACTGGAATTTCCTCCATACTTTTCATGCTTCCAAACAAGTTTGTCCTTCCTGAAGACTCTTGTAACCCCTCTTTCAAATTTTTATGCTTTATGAAAATCTCTAAATTTTTTTTTTTTTTTTTTTTTTGAAAGAGGGGCTACTAGTTATTTAAAACTAGGCGGAAGGCCTAGAGAAGCAAAAAATGCGCTGGGTCCAGTGAGACGGGACTTGCAATTAAAACTCGCCTTTACCCAATTATAACAGTCTTTATTATTTCCAATTTAAAAATTTTTTAAGCCAAATTCTTTTAACCCAATATAAATTTAGTATAATTTAAAAATTACATTTTTAAAAAATTCTCCAATCCACTCTTTGACATTATAACATTAATATTCAATTATAACATGTATAACATTATATACATTAATATACAACATACAATGTATCATTCTTCAAAAAAAAATTTTTGTAACATCCACTTCCCCAAAATAGCAGGTGCCATCACACTTCCCCAATAGTGTCACATCACATTCGGTTTTGTTCCCAAATAGTAAGGTGCCATCACAAGGTCAACATGGCTGTACGGTTTTATAAAATGGTAATTTCTCACCTTCTTTCATGCTTTTACAAAAATACAAAAATTTGAGCGAAAAACCCAGTGGGACGTAACCACCGGAAAATAACATAGAAACTGAGGCTGATTTTATAACTTTACGTTTATAACTAAAGTAGTGAGAAACTGGTAGTGTAATTATATATAAAAACTCAACAATTCATGCACTGGCTATGGCAGTAAAAAAAATAATGAATTTACTTAAAAAAAAATTATTAAACAGCCAAAAATAATTTTATAAAATGTAAAATCTATGGACTGAACCTAATAAAACATATATAAGGCATTCACAGAGAACTGACTTGACCTCAGGCACGGCCATGCGCCCGAACCAGATTCAACAAAAATTAACATGTCGGGTGCTTGCAGACCACTGCACCAACAGGTGACGGCCACAGGTTAAAGCACCACCAAACCCTTAAATTATATTTAGAAAAAACAAACGCCCATATATATATATATATATATATATATATATATATATATAAATCAATAAAATCCCCCAACGAAAAAGGGGTACCACCAGCAGGTTAAGCACCTCCGCACACACGCATACATGATCAGAACCCATATGAAATAATAACATTCAGATTCCACACACTTTTACTGTTTAAAAGAGGTATAACATCAAAATCGCCGGACACATGGCCGTGTCTGGGTTTACACTTATTCTGGGGGCGTAAGCATTCGTAAAGTAAAACTGATAAAGTTTATAACCCTAATGTCCCGCTGGACTTGTGCACAATCGAAAATCTAACTGGAGTTATTCCGTGAATAATGTCACATGGTATTAGTTGCAGAGGCAAAAAATATTTTTAAGGCATAAATATCACCTGCTTATAGTCCGGAACCGATCTCGTGGGTATTGTGGCGTGTCGTCCATTTCTTCCTCCCGGCTGCCAAAACAGGAGAGTAGTTGTGTTTATGGCATTGGTGGCAGTTGTTCAGCCACACCTGGAGCGAATCAGATTGTCATCTTAGTCAGGAACCCTGGACATGCATATTGGTAATTACTCTAGTGTTCCATAATTCACAATACCCATTTCCCCCAGCATAAACTCGCACAGCACATCATGCCCAGTTTTAACCTTTTTCAAATTTAAGTATACTTTTAAATTACCATGACACCCTCCCAAGACCTCAATACATCAAAATCTACCTACTGCATAGAATTTAGTATAAAATAAATAGTTATTCACAAACTGTTCGGCAACTAATTAAACATCTTACTACAAGTTCAATATAAGTTAACAAACTTGAACAGAATCGTAAAATACGCCCGATCCAACAAACATTACAAAATAATTTTCTTACGCCCCTTTTGATATAATTAGAATAATATACAGACATATAAATTATAAAATACTATATTTCAGCCAATGTTAACATTCAAAGACGTGAATAATCAGTAACTAACCTGTGTCCACCACGTGGTGACTTTAAACATATATTCACCTACATCGCCGTTAATTTTAAGTTAAATATAATTCCTTTTATCAAACAATAAGTAAAAATACATTCAACACACTTACCGGAGAGTCACATAGTGTTTATCTATCCATAGGAATAGGCATTTTACAAGGATCCAAAACTCTCAAAGTAGCCGGGAGTAGAAGGACTGTAGCCGCACGCTGCTGAAAGTGAACTGCCTCAACTTGCGACGGAAAAAATGCTACGCCGCCTCGACCCCAGAGCGCGCGCAGATCAGTACAGCGAACGCACCGCTAATGTGGTACACCCCGCTACGCTAATTAAATAACAAATACGGTGATGCCTGTCATATCGTTAACTATTAGAAAACAGCCGGGTTTTTTGCCAAAACTCGGCACAGTCTAACCTAACATAACCGCATTCAGCACTGCCAGTGGCACACTATTAGACTGGAATTTCCTCCGTACATTTCATGCTTCCAAACAAGTTTGTCCTTCCTGAAGACTCGCCGCTTTTAGTCTAACCTAACCTAACCGCATTCAGCACTGCCAGTGGCACACTTTTAGACTGGAATTTCCTCCATACTTTTCTTGCTTCCAAACTAGTTTGTCCTTCCTGAAGACTCGCCACTTTTAGTCTAATCTAACCTAACCGCATTGAGTATTGCCAGTGGGACATTTTCAGACTAAAAGGTACGCGATATATTTACTTTGGTAAAACTTCTCCGTCGTGAAAACTTGATCACTTGTAGCCTAGCCTAACCTAATCGCATTGATACTGCTACCGGCACACTTTCAGACCAGAATATCCTCCTCATTTTTTACTTCCAAATAAGTTTCTCCTTCCTGATTAATCAATTGTTGCTTAACCTAATCTAATCGCATTGAGTATTGCCACTTTCAGACTGGAATCAGTGGCGTATCTATATTTTTGTCATGGGAGTAGGAGCCGATCGAGTCTGTTTCACACAGAAGAAAAACAAGTTAACGCTAATCGTCATTACTATCTTTAAAGTGGTTGAAAAACGTAAAGATGAAATCCTGAAATCAGTCCAATTGAAGTAAACGGTAGTGACACAACAAAAATACGCGTTATTATTATTCGATCTGTAGTAGATACTTATTGACTGAATTTATTTTCCTATATTTCATATTTCAAACGTATACGCAAACCCTCTTTGTACATTTAAAAAATAAGTTACTATTATGTTAGCGTACACAGCTGGAAAAGTATTGAAACAGGTTAGAAATTAAGAAATTAACAATATTTGATCCTCAGTTTGGGAGGGAACGGGCCCCGTTTCGTTCTCCCCCGTAAAGACGCCCCTGACTAGAATATCCTTTAAATTATTACTTCCAAACAAGTTCCTTCCTTCTAAAGACTAATCGTTTGTAACCTAACCTAACCTATTTGCACTGAGTACTCCCACTGGCACATTTTCAGATTGCAATATCCAGTGGTTGATTTATAAAATTATAGGTGCCGTAACGCATCAACTCAAAAGTTGTACATACAAATATACTTATGTTTTATATTAGCATATAAGTTTATATAGTTTACATCAGGTTATTACAAATGAGGTCTACATGTAAAGTTTGTAAAGTTTTTTAAAGCTTTATCAAATATGTAACATATGTATAAACTTTTATCTAAAAAGATAATCAAGCTTACTGATATTTCTAAAGAGTTTTTTCGTCAGGTTAGCCGCAGTCGTAGGTTAGCGAGATAAACAGTCGACACCGCTAACTGCGACTGTCATCTTTGAGCGAGCCTTGTTAAAATGGTTTTAAATATGTTCTGCTTAGAAGAGAATTTTAGGTAGAACGTATTAATAACTGAACGATAGTAGTTAAGATAAAGATCAGTGCTGTGTTGGTGTTAGAGTTTGACAAATGTTTGTAGTGGGGCTGATAAGGGGGAATATTTAAAAAATTTTAAAAGTAGTAGTAAATTTTTGGAAATAATTAGGTTTTTCTTTTCATATATTTTTCAGTAATTAATTTTTGGATCCAAGAGGTTCCGGAACGTGTTCCGGCGTGTTCTCCCTGAAATCAAGCACAGGCAGTATCCTCAATATTTTTACTTCTAAACAAGATTCTTCCTCCTGAAGACTGATCACTTGGCCCATGTGTAGCACACTGTGGTTTGGGGTACAATTTCTGATTTGTCGGATACAATGTCATACATACATGGATACATACATGGATGGGTACATACTAAAGTAGGCCTACCCTGCATAGAAGTAGTCCCGTCAAGGTCACTCACTTTCACTGCTTCTCCCTGACACCTCCACGCCCCTTGCCCAACGTTGTTGCTGGCTACTGCTACATTGTGTAGCGTTTTAGCAGTGATACGTAAACTTTCATCCATCCACCTTATATGGCTCGTTTCAAATTTATTTATGCGTATAGCGTAATAAAATTTTTTTATCAGGAATAATTAGTTGTGGGTAACATAACTCAGTTAAATGGTGGGCGCGAAAATTGTAACAATGTATTCTAAAGTATGTATTAGAAACTTTCTCCTGTAAAATGTTACGTAAAAAAAAATACAGTAAAACGCAAGTTAACCAGCGAAAATATCTTACATTACACTATCTTACAAAATCAGAACAACTGTGTAATACTCGTAAGGCTTCAACATGTTTTTTACTTTAAATAACATTAAATTTTATCTATAAAATGTCTGCTGTAGGTATCTATGAACTTTTAAAATGTGGCGTTGGTTTTACAGTCTTCTGTTGTCATTGATTTTAGAATTTTCAACAGTTTAAAGTGCAAACAGTTATTTTAATTGTGATTTTAATGGAAGCCTTATTGACAACAACAAATTAAATATTTAATTTAAAAATCACTTTGTTATAATCTTTACATTAAGTAGGTCTACTTACTAGTGTAGCATTGTTCGGAAGAAAGGGAAACTGTTGCTTAGTGGCAACGCTGTAAGTAACCGGTGTGACCTTGACGGTACTACTTCCATGCAGTTAACTATAGTAGGGGTTGTCACTTTGGACAGGAAGGGTGGTCGTCTGTAAGTCAAAATCCAAGCTACCTTATAGCATCGTTACCCCTTATGTAACACTTTTGAACAGTTTTGTTTTGTCAAAGACTGTCAAGAAGTCTTCTCTCAATTCTTCTGTATATCAAATTCATCAACTTCTACCCTTCCTCACCTTTAATGTTACCTTTCATTTGTCTTTTAGTGTTTATTTGTTATTGGGAAAGACAGAAAACGGTATAAGTGTTTTGGGTCCAAAATTTTCACACGTGAAACAAACGTTGCGTTATGTATGGGTTCCCCTCAGAATTTCTCTGACAATTTCACTGATGGGAAATTTCTGTTACTTTATTGTATTATTACTTTTTTCTGATATCACATCACATTCTGGAGTTTAACAGATCAAGTGTACTAACGCATGTCTCCTATCTTGAATTTGGAATGCATGAGAGTTTCTTTATTCTCAATTTTCTCACAGCCCTTAAGTAGTAGTAGTCAAAATCGGCTTTTGAAATATGCAGCCCCTAGGCATAATTTTTATGACGCCTCCCCACCAAACAAAAAAATTCTTTAGCGATCGTTCCTCCGTTTTAGGCAAAAACGATAACAGCTTCACGTCCTCGCTCCTTGGAATGTCACTAGCTCTTAATGAACTTATGAATATGTTTATTTTTAATGTAAAAAATTGAATACAACAATAATCTGTTATAGGAATTAATAACAAAAGCACATGATAAATTGAACATTAGACAATTTATTTCAGCTAACAGTCAATTATATCCAACAGTTCATTTTTACGTCGTATTATTTCAGACCGGTAATAAATATAATGTTTTCTTTTTGGTGAAAATATTGCCATTAAAAGGGCTCATGACTACTTTTGACAAATTATTGTAAGAACCAAATTTTAAGCAATTATGAAAAAAACTCACTGTCTATGTTGTAACGTAACAAAATTGTAGTTACATATAAATAATACACAATACGTCGAATAAGAGTGTACCACGAACATTTTTGAGCAAAAATGAAAAAGAATAACTAAAGTATAAAGCCAAGTGTGTATCCATATACAAATAATGCCGAAGCAAGCCAACGCAGGAGAAGGGAGAACTATAATAAAAGCATCATCAAATGACGCAAGATTACTACTCTCACCCCTTAACTATTAACCCACTTGCAATGGAGCGCTCACGCCGTAAGCTGCGCACAGCGTTGGTTCGCGACGCAGAGATAAATATGTGAAAGTTCGCTAAAGAGTATCTAAATAACTAAATTGTGCGCCGATGACATCTCTATCAAATCTTAAATAAGAAATTATGTAATTAATACAGTACTAGAACCATGAGGTGAAATTCAACTAATAAATAATCATGTGAAGTGAATACCAGTGAAACAAACTTTTGCTTTATTTCTTCTAACAACAAGAATTACTACAGTCATCTAAGAAGAGAGTACCACACCCAGAATGATTTAACATACGTCAGGAACTTCACCGTCACCGGATACTAAGGTAACGACAGACCTTCAGGAAACACACCGAGGACCGAAGAGCCAAATCTGCATCAACTACAGGAAACCATAGGTGACATGGAGGCTTGTCTTCCATGGTTATGAGATACTAAAATTATAACCAACAAAAGACAATTTAACTAACACTTTAAGACTTTTAAAAACAGACATTATATGTAAGATGTAGTCTGTAATCTAATAAAACTGTTTGTAGTAAAAGAGTAAAAGTTTAAACTGAAAGCATTATTGTTTTAAAAAGGTTAATAAAGTCCATTCTTCAAATGGCACAATTTTAAAGATTGTATATGGGGAGGTGACCATTATTAACATACTATATTCAATCCCGGATCCGTGGAATAAATTAAATTGATGTACATCTTTATTTTGAGGGCCCCTGTGAAAGAATAAAATATATAATCATCTTGTAAACTGTAAGCTGTTGAACCATATATGCTGAGAACGTTAAGTAGAGCAATTAATCTCATTATGTAATAAAGAGATGTCATCTTTAGTACAGACTAAACTGAGTGCATAAATCAACAGTCTCCCCTTCCCAGTTTCCTTTTATATTAATTGTTTTGGTGTTGTGATTAATTTTTCAGCTCGTCACAACGAAGGGAGCCTGTATAATTGGCAGAACCAATTAATGCGGGTTCCCTATGTTATAACACAAGTTAAGATGTTATAAAACACAATTATATAATTTAAATTATTGAAACAAACAATAGCCAGATCAGTCAAAACACAACGTGACTACCAGAGTTACACAAAATACACTATTAAAACTTGATAATAGAGAGGAAAATAGTTTACCAGTAGTAAGTAGAATACTCAGTTCCTCTATGAGTATACTTAACAATCATTAAATGTATAAATTAATATCAAAATAATGATAAACAAATATACTTGACCAGCAGGACTAGATGCAAATAACCACCCTACTGGAATTTAGAGATATTTAAACCAACAGAAAGGTATTACACACACTAGACAGACAATGTACAAGGTCTAGGTACACTTTAATAGATAAATATACATGCATTAAGTACAAACAATAACAAAATAAGAATATCAAAGTAACGGAATTGTGACAGGGTGTATTTAAACCATACTATATGACTAAATGAAGCGCTATATACAGAAATAAAGCTTCAACAAAGGTGTACAAACATGTGAAGTACAATTTGAATACCGGAGAAGTATCTTATGATAAGATAATATGTTAGAATAAGTAAATACAAGTACAAGGACATGTATTAGCTTACACGCCAAAAATGCATTTTACTAAAATTGTAAATATTTTAATATTTGGAAATAATTGGTAAGAGAGATGGACTCTGAACACCTAAATATAAGTATTAGAATAAACGTTTAATGAAGAAATTTGTGTTAGTGGTTGAAATCACAATCAGAATGATCACAGTTGCACACCACTATGTAAAAATTATCCCAATTAGCGCTTTCAAGCTTCACAGCCCATCGTCAGATTGGAATAGACACAAAATAAGTGGAAACAACCCCTTATTAAACCATATTTTACTTAAAACCCTCTTCAATTTAACTTTTAACTTAAGATATTTAAATACTTTACTTACCTTATTGTTGTCGTTTATTACCTCATTGTTGTTGTCCATTACCTGTAGTCGATTGCACATCTTAACAGACGTTTAATGAAGAAATTTGTGTTAGTGGTTGAAATCACAATCAGAATGATCACAGTTGCACACCACTATGTAAAAATTATCCCAATTAGCGCTTTCAAGCTTCACAGCCCATCGTCAGATTGGAATAGACACAAAATAAGTGGAAACAACCCCTTATTAAATCATATTTTACTTAAAACCCTCTTCAATTTAACTTTTAACTTAAGATATTTAAATACTTTACTTACCTTATTGTTGTCGTTTATTACCTCATTGTTGTTGTCCATTACCTGTAGTCGATTGCACACTTAACAGACGTTTAATGAAGAAATTTGTGTTAGTGGTTGAAATCACAATCAGAATGATCACAGTTGCACACCACTATGTAAAAATTATCCCAATTAGCGCTTTCAAGCTTCACAGCCCATCGTCAGATTGGAATAGACACAAAATAAGTGGAAACAACCCCTTATTAAACCATATTTTACTTAAAACCCTCTTCAATTTAACTTTTAACTTAAGATATTTAAATACTTTACTTACCTTATTGTTGTCGTTTATTACCTCATTGTTGTTGTCCATTACCTGTAGTCGATTGCACATCTTAACAGACGTTTAATGAAGAAATTTGTGTTAGTGGTTGAAATCACAATCAGAATGATCACAGTTGCACACCACTATGTAAAAATTATCCCAATTAGCGCTTTCAAGCTTCACAGCCCATCGTCAGATTGGAATAGACACAAAATAAGTGGAAACAACCCCTTATTAAACCATATTTTACTTAAAACCCTCTTCAATTTAACTTTTAACTTAAGATATTTAAATACTTTACTTACCTTATTGTTGTCGTTTATTACCTCATTGTTGTTGTCCATTACCTGTAGTCGATTGCACATCTTAACAGACGTTTAATGAAGAAATTTGTGTTAGTGGTTGAAATCACAATCAGAATGATCACAGTTGCACACCACTATGTAAAAATTATCCCAATTAGCGCTTTCAAGCTTCACAGCCCATCGTCAGATTGGAATAGACACAAAATAAGTGGAAACAACCCCTTATTAAACCATATTTTACTTAAAACCCTCTTCAATTTAACTTTTAACTTAAGATATTTAAATACTTTACTTACCTTATTGTTGTCGTTTATTACCTCATTGTTGTTGTCCATTACCTGTAGTCGATTGCACATCTTAACAGACGTTTAATGAAGAAATTTGTGTTAGTGGTTGAAATCACAATCAGAATGATCACAGTTGCACACCACTATGTAAAAATTATCCCAATTAGCGCTTTCAAGCTTCACAGCCCATCGTCAGATTGGAATAGACACAAAATAAGTGGAAACAACCCCTTATTAAATCATATTTTACTTAAAACCCTCTTCAATTTAACTTTTAACTTAAGATATTTAAATACTTTACTTACCTTATTGTTGTCGTTTATTACCTCATTGTTGTTGTCCATTACCTGTAGTCGATTGCACACTTAACAGACGTTTAATGAAGAAATTTGTGTTAGTGGTTGAAATCACAATCAGAATGATCACAGTTGCACACCACTATGTAAAAATTATCCCAATTAGCGCTTTCAAGCTTCACAGCCCATCGTCAGATTGGAATAGACACAAAATAAGTGGAAACAACCCCTTATTAAACCATATTTTAATAAGTTTCAACCACTAACACAAATTTCTTCATTAAACGTCTGTTAAGATGTGCAATCGACTACAGGTAATGGACAACAACAATGAGGTAATAAACGACAACAATAAGGTAAGTAAAGTATTTAAATATCTTAAGTTAAAAGTTAAATTGAAGAGGGTTTTAAGTAAAATATGGTTTAATAAGGGGTTGTTTCCACTTATTTTGTGTCTATTCCAATCTGACGATGGGCTGTGAAGCTTGAAAGCGCTAATTGGGATAATTTTTACATAGTGGTGTGCAACTGTGATCATTCTGATTGTGATTTCAACCACTAACACAAATTTCTTCATTAAACGTCTGTTAAGTGTGCAATCGACTACAGGTAATGGACAACAACAATGAGGTAATAAACGACAACAATAAGGTAAGTAAAGTATTTAAATATCTTAAGTTAAAAGTTAAATTGAAGAGGGTTTTAAGTAAAATATGATTTAATAAGGGGTTGTTTCCACTTATTTTGTGTCTATTCCAATCTGACGATGGGCTGTGAAGCTTGAAAGCGCTAATTGGGATAATTTTTACATAGTGGTGTGCAACTGTGATCATTCTGATTGTGATTTCAACCACTAACACAAATTTCTTCATTAAACGTCTGTTAAGATGTGCAATCGACTACAGGTAATGGACAACAACAATGAGGTAATAAACGACAACAATAAGGTAAGTAAAGTATTTAAATATCTTAAGTTAAAAGTTAAATTGAAGAGGGTTTTAAGTAAAATATGGTTTAATAAGGGGTTGTTTCCACTTATTTTGTGTCTATTCCAATCTGACGATGGGCTGTGAAGCTTGAAAGCGCTAATTGGGATAATTTTTACATAGTGGTGTGCAACTGTGATCATTCTGATTGTGATTTCAACCACTAACACAAATTTCTTCATTAAACGTCTGTTAAGATGTGCAATCGACTACAGGTAATGGACAACAACAATGAGGTAATAAACGACAACAATAAGGTAAGTAAAGTATTTAAATATCTTAAGTTAAAAGTTAAATTGAAGAGGGTTTTAAGTAAAATATGGTTTAATAAGGGGTTGTTTCCACTTATTTTGTGTCTATTCCAATCTGACGATGGGCTGTGAAGCTTGAAAGCGCTAATTGGGATAATTTTTACATAGTGGTGTGCAACTGTGATCATTCTGATTGTGATTTCAACCACTAACACAAATTTCTTCATTAAACGTCTGTTAAGATGTGCAATCGACTACAGGTAATGGACAACAACAATGAGGTAATAAACGACAACAATAAGGTAAGTAAAGTATTTAAATATCTTAAGTTAAAAGTTAAATTGAAGAGGGTTTTAAGTAAAATATGGTTTAATAAGGGGTTGTTTCCACTTATTTTGTGTCTATTCCAATCTGACGATGGGCTGTGAAGCTTGAAAGCGCTAATTGGGATAATTTTTACATAGTGGTGTGCAACTGTGATCATTCTGATTATTAGAATAAAATTACATACAAATAAAGTGGAAAAGACTTAATTATATTAAGAACCACAATAAGTGAATTTTCGGGAAGTGAGCTAGGTTATTTATGAACGGATTTATAGCTTGTTTGGACTTTATAGAAAGACCCAAGTATCCGCAGAATAATGGTACCAATAGTTTATTAATTAGACAAGTCATAAGAAAGTTATGAATAATAACAAATTTTCTGTCATTTCCAAAAACGATTGAACGCGTCATAGCTTACTCTCAAACCCAAAGACTGACGCCAAAAAATAAAATTTTTAATGTTACTAAAGCGTTTGGGTTGAGATTAAAGAATTTTCAACCAATGGGAAGAGCTAATTTTAGGAGACGCCAGAAACAACTTCGACGAGAAGCATCAATTGTTCTTGGACCATCAAAGCGAATGGAACGCACGTTAGTCAGTGACAAGATATTTGAATTTGTGCGCGTCCCCAAGTATAGTCAAGCATTGTAACCTAACTTAAGTAAACAACCATTACGTGTGATAGTGCAACGAGTGATGTGATAAAAAATAACCATCGCCAGTGTATAATAAGGGCGATGATGAGTGTTAAATGCAGGGAGTACTATTTATTAACAATATTTTAAAAATGAAACCTAATAATTACCAATTGATAAAGTTTATGTTGACACTACTCTAGTCAAGCACGGGTTGTACATGACTAAATTAGTATACAATTGTCAATTAATAGGCATATGAGTAAAGGTTCTCAATTTTATTAATTGTATTGATTAAATAAAATATTATTGATATTTTTAAAGAAAATAATAAACGAATTCAATATGATAACAAATGTCGAAAATAACAAGAGTGAATATAGACGCTAACTTGACTACGTCGATTGCTGAATCAAGTCATTTATAAATTAACATTCGAGAACAATCATTGCCGTTAATAAGCAATGCAATCACTTTAAATATATGTTATGTATAGTTTTAAGATTTTTTATACTATAAATTATATATTTTAGTAACTCACTTTCAGCAACAGGTTAATCTAACCTATACGGTGCAAACGTTCAATATCAACACTGAGTCATGTTTTAAATTTATAATCATTTGAAGAGACTAAGTTAATAAGAATTTATGACTTAAATAAAATACATTTCATTGTTAATACTTAGCCAAATAATATTATATTGACACGCAGCGTTTATAAGCGTGCATCACACCTATCTAAATAGCTAATAATTTTACACCAGTTGTACCATGATACGATAATTTCTGATATCGTATTTAAAATTATTTTCTTGATTTTTAATTATTCTGTATAAAATAATATTATTATGTTTCAGCATTTTTGTAACTTGTATCATGTTAACTAAAAGAACGCACGAATTTTGGTAATTATAACCAAAATGAACCAAATAAGGTTAGCAATAATATTATATACCATATCAATGTTACCAGCCCTGAGCTGAAAGACTCTCATTAATTAATTAACTTGTTTTTGACGATGATTTATTGTTTTAAAAGGATTTCAATTTGAATTAATTTAACGTTAATAAAGTAATAGTTTTCTTACCTGTGGATCAGTCTTATTATTTTTTCAAAATAGGCATAAGAAAAGTTTATTTAAAGAGCAATTGTTTCCTAAGGTGGCAGCACGACAATCGAGCGGCCAGTATTTGAATTTCAATTCAGTATCAAATAAATAAAAAATTTATTTTATTTACTGTACACACACTAATACACAAGTGACATATTCTATAAACTGTGTTGTGACATTTCAGTTATCTAAAAATGAACTTTTTCTTGTGAAACTTACTGTTTTTCGTTGGACGCGTTTCGGCGTACGTATCCGCCTTCTTCAGCTTTGATACAGACTGCCATCGTTTTGTAACGGTTGTTGTGTGGAAGGTGTAGTGGGGGTGGTGTGTGGGGGAAGGGGATTGGCGCGGGGATTCAACTTAATGTTTGTTTTTTGTATAATTGTGTCAAAAAGTGTATGTGATTTATATTGTAATTGATCGTTAAGTATGTTGTTTGGTTGTGTTTTGTGGTGTTTATATATTTCGTATTGTTCAGTTGTGTTGAGTTTTCGACCTTTGGGTATGTAATGTAAAATTTCAAGATTAGTGTCTATGTTGGTGTAACTGTGGTTTTCGGTGTGTATGTGTGTGGCAAATGCGGAGTGTATATTGTTGTTGGTTAAAGCTTTTAAGTGTTCAGAATAGCGGGATGAAAAAGATCTTCCCGTCTGGCCTATGTAGAAACTATTGCAGTCATGGAGTTAAGACATTTCAGTGATACAGGGCCTATATTGGAAGACTGAGGACATTCACCGTTGGTAAGTGAAAAGGTAAACCTGCCAGAGTGCACCGAGAGAATTTTAACATTCCTTTTAAACAACGTTATAATAATTAAAATCATAATAACACTAAGAATCATTACAAAGTAGCAAACCAAATATCAAAAGTAACGAACCCAACGCGGGGTTTGATTCGAACTGAATATATTTAAATAGCGTTATTATAATGTGAAGAATTAATGACACTTTAAACACTTGCACTTTAAACATCTATTCACAACATAAAACTTTAATTAGGCTGATATCTCAAAAACAAGAAACCATGAAGTCGTCAACAGAGTTGTACTGACACTATATTAAAATAAGCTTTGCAAAGCTGCCCATACACTATCAATATTATTGCACAATATAAATATTGTGCAATAGTATTGACAGTGTATGGGTTAGACTGAAGGTCTAAAATGGGTTGCACAATATATTTTGTGAATTCAAAAATGTTTGAAATATATTGCACAAATTGGAAAATATTGCATAGTGTATGGGCGAGAGTGCAATTTGTATGGGTGAGAGCGACGGGGCAGTGCACCATATCGGCTCATTTGCCCCGCTTTCGTCGGCCAGTATACATCGTCTCGCTCTCGCTATGTCGCTGTCGGAGGAAAGCATGTTCATTTTAGAGGTGATAGAAGTTCATCGGTCTCTACCTGCCTTATGGAACGTTAAAAGTAAAGACTACGGTAATAGGACAAAAAAATGAACAGTGTGATGAGTTACTAAAAAAGTGTAAGGAGAAATATCTTAATGCAGATAAAAAGGAACTGATTAAGAAAATTAATTCATTGCGAACAAACTTCAGAAAAGAGTTGAAAAGAATAAATTATTCAGAAAAAAGTGGGGCTTTTTATCTTAGGCGTAACCATTTTTAGCAGTTCGTCGAATGATTCATATTCTAATCGCACAAATTTTCGAAAATCATTCCGTTCAGATAGCCTTAGTTCACTCAACAGCCTTTCATGAGTATATTCATTCCTTTTCTTGTACCATTCTTTTGTCCATATCTCTTTTTCTTTCTCTTTTTCTTTTATAAAAACAGAATCAGTGCAATTACCACACAACTTGCCTGGATATCACTCAACATGTTCACTCGAAAAGTTCAGGTATCAACTAAGGTTGTACAATAATATTGCACTGTATAAGGGCACTAGCCAATATTATTGTACAATAATATTGATAGTGTATGGGCAGCTTAAGACAGCGCGATCCGAGACGCAACCGTGCCTGTATAGATTGTTATCAGTCACTCTGGTCCGCGCTCGCACGCGAATTATTTGTGCTCGCTGATTAGAACAGGAAATAACTTTTATCTAACTGACCTGAAAACGCAAAAATTAAACATGTACCATAGTTAATATGTCCCGCAATATATTGTTGAATAATAAAACCTTCACTTTAGAAATCATAAATAATTTCTATCATGTGAGCTATTTCTTTTTAATTTTGTTAAAATATTTCAAAAATATTTTTTGTACCGCCCCCGAAAAGGTGCCACCCATAGGCACAAGCCTAATGTTCCTAGTTATAAAGCTGCCCCTGGTAGTAGTAGTAGTAGTAGTAGTAGTAGTAGTACCAACAGCAGCAGCAGCAGCAGCAGCAGCAGCAGCAGCAGTAGCAGTAGTAGTAGTAGTAGTAGTAGTAGTAGTAGTAGTAGTAGTAGTAGTAGTAATACCACCAACAGCAGCAGCAGCAGCAGCAACAGCAGTAGTAGTAGTAGTAGTAGTAGTAGTAGTAGTAGTAGGTAGTAGTAGTAGTAGTTGTTGTACAACCACCAACAGCAACAGCAGTATCAGTAGAGTTAATCTGCAGGTGAATTGGAAAGGAGAGTTCAATCTTATAGAACAGTTTATTAAGATTTATTTATGTTAACAAGTTATCAGTAATAAATTTAAATCCATTTCACTTTACCTTCAACAAAGATAATCGATTAATCTTTACAACACGACACGATTGCATTTAATGTACATAGATTTATATTGGATGAGGGCTGACAGAAGCGCGGCGTTGCCTAGTAAATTCTCTCAATACGACTTGTGTGTGATATTAAGTTAGCTTAAAGACTTTGATTGATCGATTGGCGTGAAACTGATGTCACAGGTTACGATGTAACAACTCTGTGTGTGTGTGTGTGTGTGTGTGTGTGTGTGTGTGTGTGTGTGTGTGTGTGTGTGCTGTTTGTTGAAAGTAAGCAGTGAAAACAAATTATACTCGTCATTCCATTTATTTTCTCACACCCATAGTTTTCTAAGCCATGTATCATTTTCTAATTTCGTGTACCCTTTGGATTTCTAGTGTCTTCATGTCACAAACGTCTCCTTCTCCTTCTCCTTTTATTCGCCTTCGCCTTCTTATTACTTATCTTCCTCTTCTCTTTCTCCTCTACTTTTTCTTCCTCTTCTTCAACATCCCCATCTTCTTCTGTTGCCTCATCCATTGATCTAAGACACTCGCTTGTTTATAACCAAATTTATCATTATGGACAACTTTTCCATCACATTGTTAGCAACCAATTCTTCCTTCCCTGCGCACAACAATTGTCTTGTGCCTTCTTGATCATCCATCCTATCAACGTGGCAGTTACATAATTGTCGTCTTTCTTTCATCCAGTCGCTCGTTTCCGTTGCTGGCTAGTTTCTCGATTATTTATGTTTACGTTATTCTGTCTCGGGGCGTTTACTCTATTATTCCTCTCAACGTCTTCGTTTTAGAAATAAACTTTAATGTGACACAACAAGTTAAAAATTCAACAAAGACACCCTTATAGAATAATTCAAGTTAAATGCGTCAAACACACAGCAATAAATGTCACCTTATTATGATATTGCACTAATTAACACAATAATCATTTTCCGAAACAATAACTCTGAACGCACCGTAATATCACCAGGTCTAAACTGAAATGATCCGCTTCGAAATCCAGTTTTTATAGCTACGCCGCTTAGCACTGTAGTGAAATAGCAGTGCTCGATGCCGGTATGGTAATCGATAAATGTACGGAAGGGGCATCTCCCATGACCTAGAATATTACAAAACGTTACGTAATTCTTATGGGTTAATACACGTGCAAGACGTCATGTAGTCATTTAGCGATGCGGTACTACCTATTTCCTGAGTGTAGCACTCCCCCTCCTTAAGCCTGTTCGATCCCAAACAGGCAAACCGCCTCTGCAGTAATACTTGGCCAGGCTGTCTAGGAGGACGACCTTGAACAACATAATTGATTTCCTTTTTCACAGTGTAAGGGCCTTCCCAGTCAGTTTTGCTCTCTTCACCAAACCCTTGCGTGATGTACTCTTCAGAGACATTTCCCCAGGCGCTTCCTTCAACTCAGAAACAGGCAAGAGTCCTTCTTCGACGACCATAATAGGTGTTCCAATCACCTGTTCTGTCGCCATACAAATTAGTCCTTCATCTACTAGTTCTTCTTTCGTTTCCGCACATAAACCCAAGAGTTCCTTTCTCCGCGTCCCTTTTTCTGCCACTGATCACAGTAGTATGCTTTTGCTCTGTAACGGTGCTTTTATGGTTTCTGTTTCACGCTTTCATTTCTCTGGATCCTGCTTACGATCTTCATTTTGTCGTTTCTCTGACAACGGAAGGGGACGATGTTCCATCGTTTGCCGACAGCTTGTAAAATGAGCCAATCAATTAGCTTTTTCAAAAGAAGGTTTAAAAGTGTTTTAAGTAATTTTAAAGAAATTAGAAAAAATTCATTTTTAATAATTATGAATTAATTAGCGTATTATTACAGTAAATAGAGTAATTATTAAATTGGATTCCCAATATAAGGTTGCGTGCGGCCAATTGGAAGTCACTACGATACGCGATATATTATTAATAAGAGAGTGCATAAGTCTCTACACAAATGAATAATAACGCTGTATAAAACAAAGGCCTAACAGTGACAATCAGTGGGGGGGGGAGACATTTAGTTTGAATTGATTGGCTTGTTATTGCGGTCGAGCAGTATTGGGGACACGTCGTCCATTAGTTAATTAACCAACACTACAGTACTGAATTACTAGTTTAATGCTACGTTTGTTTGTGTGTACGCGCCCGCTATTTTCTCCTCCAATAGGCTATTTTGATTTACAACGGTCTGTCTAATTTCCTTTATATTAATTATTCTCTTACTTCTTGTAATCTTGTCCTCCTCCTCTTCCTTATATTCTTTTTTCCTTCGTTTTCTTTTTATTCCTCTTCTTCTTCTACGTCTCCATTGTAAAATGCACGGGAGAAATAAGCGCCGGCGGCGAGTGAAGTGTACATTATTCACAAGCAAGAGAACAAGTGTCTACACGCATACACGTTCCTTCCCTTACGCATTACAGCGCGAGCGCCAATAATGTATCCAACAATCGGCGGATCATATATTGTTGTTAGTTTGTATACGCTGAAGTGCACAACGTTGATAAGGCAAAGAAGAACAAACATAAACATACGCGTTACCATGGCTCCGAGACCCCACCACTGTAGACGCAGTGTCAAGTGCGTCACAAGATCAAGTGTAATAGAAGCCAAATATTATATGTGTGTGTGTGTGTGTGTGTGTGTGTGTGTGTGTGTGTGTGTGTGTGTGTGCGTGTGTGCTTTGTTTATTTTTGTTCCAGTCTCTTGTCATGTTGTCGTTGTGTATTTTCTATAAAACAAAAAAAACGTAACACCAATTTTACAACAGTCGAGTAACAGCGTAGTTCAAGTTTTAAATATTAATAGGAAAACACGATATCTTTAACACGAATGTGTAAACTGTTATCCTAATTTATTGCGTTTTCCAATTAAGCAATTTATTGGGTAATTAAATTACGCTTAACCTAAAGGAACTAATTATTATTAATTTAAATGTATATAAAACAATATCATTATATAGTTTTTGTAATATAACTTTTCAGGTTACCAGTGGCGTAGCTAGCCTTTTTGGCGCCTGGGGCAAGAAGATCGTCGGCCGCCTCGCCTTCACAATTAAAAGGGGGCAAAAGAGCAAAAATGAATGGCCATCCAGTGAACAAAGTACTTAATAAGTGATAATGTGTAGAATTTTATCTGAAAACACGCCCAGAAACGTCTTAAGAATACTTGTTAAGTCCAAATTAAGAAATTACGTACTATAAGTTTAATATTACCGGTATTCAGTTTGTATACATTTATTAGTAACAAATTTAGACAAAAAAATGTAGGAATATAACATAAATGTGTTCTAATAAATACGCAAACTCCTTGTAGGTCTAAAGCGCATCATCAAAACAATATTCTAAAGCAACGTAAAGTTAAACAAAGAACTACATTCAAAGTAATAAAATTAATCACTTACCATTACAGGTTAATGGTTCCGTCTTCTGTTAATAAACACTTACTATTTATTTTTAATATTTAATAAATATTTAAAACGAGACGTTCTAAAATGTAACTTTCCTGGTCTTAATTGCTGCAAAGTCGGTTATTAAATCACTATAATCTAAAGACAAAGCAATGTCGTTTTCAATTGAAAGTATCGCTAGATTTGATACCCTGTCCTGAGATATTGTTGATCGTAGGTACGATTTAATCAATTTAAGTTTACTAAACGATCTTTCACAAGAAGACACAGACACTGGTAAAGTAAGACAAATTTCTAGACCTGTTGCTAGTGTTTTGTAGGCTTCTAATCGCTTTGAAGAAATGTATTGTAGCAGTCCCTGAGGTGTAAAGTCCATTTCTTCTCCGTTAACTTTTGCCCTTTTTAAGAAATGTACGACGTCTTTAAAGTCACTGAACAATTATTCACTGTTTTTAGGTCATGTGGTCACTGTTTTAGTTTTGCAACCACTGTGCACTTAATATTGATTTGGGAAAGCTGTTCCTTAAAATGTATATCCCCATAATTTACGTACGCCTCAAATTTACAGAGGAACCCAAAGCGTTTTTCTAACTCTTTTAAGTTAGAGAAACGGCTAGAAATTTCAACTGCCAGTTTGTCCAAAATTTCTATTAGAGAACGTCGCATTTCTTGCTGAACGGTAATGCAGAATCGTCTCCTGGCATCGTGCGCTTCTTTCTTATCCTTTTTGTGATACTGACGCCTCATTCATTACATACCTGCTCTGCCTTAGAAATGACGTTGTCACACAGCTCATTCCTCCAAACTTTTAATTTGTCCGTTAGCGTTTCCAAAAGTGTCAATGCTTCAATAAAGCTTATTCTTTTGGTCTGCAAGATTTTCTGGATTTTGTCCATAGGAAAAAGAATATCTGTCCAGAAAAAGAGAAAGGTTACAAAATTAAAGTTTTCTATAGCATTAATTATAATTGCTGCATCTTCCCTCGTATCGATTGTTTTTCAGTCGGAGTATCCCTCAGTTTCTCCAGTGCAGCGATCACTACATCCAGCTGAGTGGATATTGTTTTCACCGCATCTGCTTTTGAGCTCCACCTGGTATCACAATGTCCTTTTAGTGTAATATTTACGAAGTCTTTAAGAACATTCCATCTATGAGTGGAACAGGAAAAGAAGGTGAATAGACGTTTTACTGTCCCAAAAAATGTCACTGTCTGAACATTCACATGAGCTGCTTGAACTCCAACGAAGTTAAGTGAATGGTTGTCACAGGGAACAAACACAGCTAGTGGATTCAAATCTAATATTCTCTTCTGAACTCCTGAATGGATACCAGCCATTGTTGCTTGATTGTCATACTACTGACCTCTGCAATCTCTAAGATTCAACCCATCTCTGTCAAGTTTACTTGTAATAGCTTCTGTGATCCCCTCCGCTGTTTTTACTTCTAAAGGAATAAAATCTGTAAAGGTTTCCTTGATATCAACAGAATTGAGTTTAGTTTCAACAAATCTTATAATCTGAGACATTTGTTCTACATGTGCAGCATCTGATGTTGTGTCAAATATAATACTAAAGTACTTCGCCTTCTTACATGCATTAATAACATATTTGCGCACTCTTTCTCCTAACAGGCTTATTATTTCATTTTGAATAGTTGGAGAAAGATACAATATACACCCAGATTTAGGAAAGACTCAATCCATATGAAATCTCATGACAGGGTCAAATTTAGCCAAATATTTTAACAAAGCCAGAAAGTTTCAGGATTTGGATCGTTAGTAATTTACTCTCGATGTCCTCTAAGTGTCAGATTTTGTTGTGCAAGAGTTTGTACTGTGGCAATGACCCGTTCGAGGATTTCTTTCCATGTCTTAGCTGCTTTACTCATTTGTTCCTGAAGAAGATCATCAATAAGTCCCCCTCTGTTTAAAGAACGTTCCAATTCCTTCCATTCCAAAAACGCAGACCTATGAGCAAGACTGTTTTCATGATCCTGTATTCGAGGATTTAACTTTCGCCACGACGAAAACCCATTTTCACTAATGCACTGGCTTCTTTGATAGTTTTTTGTGGAAATAAAGTGCAACAAAAACAAAACAGAGATTTTTTTAGTTGGAGAAAAACACATCCAAGTGCGATTTATCTTTTCGCCATTTTGCAAGGTTTTATCAAACCAGTACTTGTTTAAGGATCGTCCATCTTCATTTTCAGGAAAATGGCTGTCCTTGTTCTGCAACTGACATGTTCCTCTATTCACCATTATATCTTGTAAGGATTGAGATAAGCTTATCTCGCTTGGCCAAGCTCCCATATCTTGTAGAGCAGCACCGAGAACACGGTCTACATTGTTGCTAGTAATGTTCTTCCTTCATCCCCTGTAATTTCAAGTCTGCACGATGCAACATCAACCATGGTACTAGAACCAACTGAATCTTGTAACTGTACTTTGACACTTTCACAGTTTGAAGTATTCACGTCGTTAACTTTACTGTATTTATCAACAGCCTCGTCGCTAACAAAATTCATTTTATGATCGCAAGTTGATTCCTTGTTGATTGTAATATTCTGACAATCATGGTTCGATTTTCCTTGAATAAAAGACTTCATAAACTCTTTGGAACTTGTTGTAGCTCTTAAACTGTCTTCCCTCTTTTTTCGAAACTGGACGCCACTGAGTTTACTTCGTTTCATATCAGCTTCAAATAAAATTCAAAAAAATTGATTTTCAATCATTGTATTAGTATGATGACATACACGTGAATTATTATAGATATAGCCACAAGACGCACAAACCAAAAACAAACCGCACACTCAAGTTACTCATAAACAACTGATAATCAACACGTTCGCTGCGTCAACCGGGAGAACTGTAACTTTCGTCTGTATATGAATAACAATGAAGAATATCTACATAAAGCTAATACTGTATGATTATCAGTTTTCCTGATAATCGAAGTATCACTCACTATTCACTACAAAGTCGCAAAAAATATTAGAGACGGCAAGTGAATACAAAGAGCATGAACACTGATAAAAAACTGTACTGACTTAACGTCTACTCATCACTCGCACGCAAGATAACAAAACTCATTTAAAACAGCATGCACTGTTTAGAAACACCGAGATAAGTGACCGCATAGACTAAACATCGGTCGCCAACTTACGCAAGAAATGACAACAGCAAGCTGGCTGGTTATGCTTCTTTTATGAAATGAATAGTCATATCAAAGAAACAAGTTGTTTGTACTTTTATAAACTGAAAACATTTTTTCAAGTCTACGCTCACTTTGTCGCCATCCTGGCTATGCCGCCCGGGCGGCTGCCTCATGAGCACCCCCCTAACTAGCTACGCCTCTGAGAATAATTATTTTTTTTTATGTGGGAATAAAGGGAAATATTTGCATATTAAAAAAGAAATTTTAGGATATACGGCACAATACGAGGGTCACTTGAAAAGTTTGCAAAGCGACACACATGTAACTTAGTTGTAGAAATAAAATTTTTGTGTTTTTGAGATTTATATTTCTTGTGAACACCTGTTAATTTTGAAGTCTATCTGACAGTGCATTAATTGTTTATCAGCTGTTGGAAATTTACTTGTCAAGCGTGCTTTACAAAGCGGACAATATCAAACATCGTGATGTAACTCTTTATTAGAAAAAAGTCTAGCGTCAATTTGAATCCACAACAAAATGATAAATGTGATAGAACACGTTCCGGGTTCAGAGGCATATTTATGGGGACGGACGAACGGGAAATATGAAATATAGGAAAATAAATTCAGTCAATGAGTATCTCGTAAACAATGTTTCAATAACGCGTATTTTTATTGTATTTTTATCGATTAATTTAATGGGGTTGTTTCAACCACTTTAAACATAGTAATGTTGATTAGTCTTAACTTTTTTTCTTTAGTACGAAGCCGACCCGACTCCGGCCCCTCCCCCGACCAAATTTTAGATACCGCACTGTCTGAGTTCAAATAAAAAAAAAAATGGTTTATAAGTGGGTACATGAGTTTAAACCTGGTTTACGAGCATTGCAGGTGATCGCATGATGAATGCAGCACCCCCTTGCACGAAGTATTTTCACACCAAATTCTTAAGTTACAATACGATACACACGCTTATGTGAGACGCCTGTACAATGTCGTCCACTCTCAATCGCCCCTCTACAAACGCCGTGAATGACATTTTTATAATGCTACCTGAAGGGTGCAGTATATCACCTACTCTTGTGTTTGGGTTTAAGTTAAGTTTTGCAGAAAACTCGGTAAAACATTTATAGCCACGTTTGCAGGAAGGGTGCGGGAAAGACTGCGTAAATCGAACGCAGTCCAACAGATAATGTAATTGTTTTAAAGCGAGCAGAACCAAGACCAAATAAGTTTCCAGACCCGGAAGACCAACCACGGCAACAAACGACGATAACATCGATACAGTTTGTGCTACGATTTAGGGAAATTGCTGTTTAACTGTCCAAGATAAACAAGAGAGGATAATTCAACAAATATCTGTCACTCAAGGTGTAAGACAAGGGTGCAGTATATCACCTAATTTTTTAACATTTATACTGATGATCTGGTAAGGAAATGGAAACATATAGTGACCCGTGGCATTAAGTTATCGCGAGACAGATATCTGAATGTGCTGTTGTTTGCTGACGACTTGCTCGTACTTCAAAATACTGAATCTGATTTGCAAAAATCTGTTTTTAACCTTTATCAGATTTTCAAGAAATACCATATGAAAATCTCCACAATAAAAACAAAAATGCCTCCTGGCATTTCGAGGTAAAAAGGCAATGGGTTCAAAAATAATGATTAGTGCTCGAATTCTCTAGAACAGATGTGCCACTTGCAAAATGATATTGACTATTATAGAAATTATGACAGTGATGTTAAGTTAAGTAATTCCAGACGATCTGTGGAACAATTAACTGTATTTTTAGAAACAAGGTACGTCGAGAAAACAAATTTAAGTTTCGCAAAGTTGTGGCGGTTCCCTGTGCTGTCCTGTGGGTGCGAACTATGGACAACGACCAAAAAACAAGACAGTAAAATACAGAGGTCTGGGGAATGTCGTTCTTAATAGGAGTTAAAAGGTGTTCTAAACTTGACCCTCTAAGAAAAGTGGCCATAAGAGAAGAGTTACCAATTTTTAACTTGAATGAAAAACTAAAAGATTACAAAAAACGGCGGAAAGAACAGTTAGAAAGAATATTAGATACAAGAATGGCCAAACAAGTCTAGAAATACAAATCTATAGGACACGGGTGTGTGGGTAAACCCAGGAAGAGATGGCTGGAGGATTTTTGAAGGCAAAACAAGCAGCACCTTGTCTATGCCGTGTTGTGAGAATGATAGTGATGATGATATACATGACAGTGAAACGTCTGATGTAAAATAAACATAGTTACAGTAGTTTATATATAAGTGATTACTTTTTGCAAACAAATACAGATAAAGCACAAGAGAGTCGCCACCGGATTATATGGGGGCAGTCGCGTAATTACGTGGAGGGATCCGGGGGGAGGGAATGCCAGTCTGGAATCTGACATTCTTTCTAATTGTTCTTTCCACCGTTGTTTGTAATCTTTTAATTTTTCATTCAGTAAATCTTCTCTTATGGCTTCATTCCTTATACGGTCAAGTTTAGAACACTTTTTTGCTCCTCTTAAGGACATTTGCAAGGCCTGTATTTTACTGTCTTGTTTCTTGGTTGTTGTCCATAATTCATATTCATAGGACAGTACAGGGACTGCCATAACTTTCTAGAACTTTTATTTTGTATCTTGACGTACCTTGTTTCTAAATATACGGTTGATTCTCCCACAGATCGTCTGGAACTTACCTAACTTAACATCAATATCATAATTCCTGCTATAGCCAATAATAGGGTCATCTATATTTGAAAATAATTTCAATCTGTTAACGATATCCTAAAGATGTGTTTCCAATCTTACTTCATCAATTTAAACTATATACGAGGGACATGTTCATAAACTTCAAACATTGTTTCGCTTTCCAGTTAGTACACGGTTATGAGTTAATTAAGTTTACTGAGCGCAAGAGGCCTTTCTGTGAAAACACACTGAAGTGTTTAAACTAAAACGTAAGCTTAGAATGGAACTCGTGTCTAGTTTGTTTAGGTTAACGAGTTTCTAACAAAGTTGCGTTAGTCTTTAAACACGTCAATAACCTTTGTGCTTTGATGTTAATTGCTATTAAAATATACATCCCCATTTCGCCGACCGCCGTTAAGGATTTAACAGACTTTAAATCACCCGTGTTACAGTTAAAAATCCCGTTAAGAATTTAACGGGAGGTAAACCGTTTTAGGAAACACCGTCAGAGATAATGACCGTTAACATAGTCGGTTACCTTAACAGAATGTAGTGTTAAGACGGTCTCACGGATCGTCGTACGGTACAGTGGAAACAAAATACAGACATCAATAAAGACACTAATTGCTGGCTTTAATTAGTCAGAAAAGACAATGTGAACTCAACAAGGTTCTCTCATGCAATAATAATGTCAACTATTAAGGGTTACGCACTTATTATAACACAGTAATTAGTTTCCATAATCGCTTGATCCGCACTCAACAATCTCGCCAGGTGTAACTAACTAACTAAGCCGGCCGCTGAATAATTTTTGGCGCTGTGGCAGCATAATTTGCGTAGTTACAATTACTCGAAAACTTTAGAGGGCCCTTACTCCGCGGCCTTGACACAGGCACTGAACCTGCTCGGCTAGCCGAGACGCGTGTACAGCGACTGCCGGCTTATCGAGAGCATTACGTAATTTCGTAGCAATATTTTGCTTGTTAGACAACTACGAGGACGTTAAAAACCCATGAGAGCTAATCTCAAAATTTGCGTTTGACGTCCATTCGTTTTCATGAAGTAGTAGTTTGTGTGACACAAACACAATGTACTACCACACATTTTTTTTGTTTCTGTGATTAAACAATTTATTCTGACTATTTATTTTTTATTTTTTTTTATTCATGTTATTTTTTGATTGTTGTATACATGTCATGACATCAAGCACTGTGACAAACAAAAATGAACCAGCGAGAAAACTGTGATGCTTTAGTAATGTAGAGTGCTATGCAGCTTCGTGCAGTCCAGCGCTTATGCAGTGCTTTCAAAATGTTGTACTGGAGGAGCTCTTTACGAATACCGTGGACAGAAAGAGTGACTTATGGTGAGGTTTTGAAGAGAGTGGATGAAACGAGGATTCTGACTAATCGCTTTGTAGAAAGGAGAAACAGTATATGGTTGGTCAAGCGCTACGCTATGCAAACCGGTTCACCACCCTGATGGAGGGAATGATTGAGGAGCGTAGTGGGAGGGGAAGACCCAAACAGGAGTATGTGGATGAGATACAAGGAAAGAAGAAGGCGTGTGTGTATGTGTGGTGATTAAGAGACTGTCTACGGAAGCGAAGCACTTGTAACATCACCAAACTCTGGCTTAAGGAGAACAAGAACAAGAAGTAGGAGAAGAAGAAGAAGAAGAAGAAGAAGAAGAAGAAGAAGAAGAAGAAGAAGAAGAAGAAGAAGAAGAAGAAGAAGAAGAAGAACAACAACAACAACAACAACTACTACTACTACTACTACTACTACTACTACTACTACTACGAGAACGACAACGATAAAAAGAACAAGAACAAGAATAAGAAGTCAACAAACGAAAGTCAATCAATGCAAAAAAGTAATTTTCATGGCGGCGTTTTGGCGCTACACAAGAAGTCGGTAGCCGACGCGACGTTAGGTTAAATGTACATAGCCTGTTCCAGCTCCACAGTTTTGTATTTTACCTAACTTGATTCGGACGTCCTGGTTCACTACCATCTCGTGCTATACACTGTAAGGTTTTCTTGGCGATGAGAACATGCGGCTGAAATTAGATGCTGAGTTTCAAACAGCAAAATGTTTTGTAGTTTCACGTGGTGCAGAGGTACTTCACCGACATATGGGGGTATTGATTGTTTATATACATTTGCGACTTTCAAACAACATTTATTGTCGTTCTTCGCATTCTAGCTTCCAAATTTTACGACCTTACCGATCGTCCCCCTTGAGATTTCTCTGTGGCGTTTGCATTCTCTGTACGCCTTCTATTGAAGTCTTTCGCGGGCTCCCTCCTTTTCGTCTTTCAAGAGAAATCCATTCTATGCTCTGTATGACGGTGGTTGGTGTGTGGACCCTTGACCTCTCCACCATTGTAATACTTCTGCCTGGGCTCGACAGCAGCTAATTGCCGCGTGGTCACCTCACTGTGCGTCCAATATGAAACAATTTTTTTTTTTTTGCCTCATCCAATACTGGTAAAATTTTGTTATATTTGAATTCAGCGAAATAATACGATGAAAATGACACCAAACACGACTAAAAAATATTAATAAATAATACAAATAAAGTAATTGTTACTTTATAACGCCCAATTTTTAATATTCCTTAGTCGTGCTTGGTGTCATTTTCATCGTATTATTTCGCTGATTTCAAATATAACAAAATTTTACCAGTATTGGATGAGGAAAAAAAAATGTTTCATATTGGACGCACAGTGAGGTGACCACGCGGCAATTAGCTGCTGTCGAGCCCGGGCAGAAGTATTACAATGGTGGAGAGGCAGCAGGTAGGCCATGGGTCCACACGCCAACCACCGTCATTCAGAGCATAGTTATTTCTATGGCTACCTACCATTGTCCATACGACACACATGCCCATACCATTTTAATCTTTTTGCATCAATTGCATCATTGTGTACTGGGACATATATACGTTCTTTCTTTATTTCTTCATTTTTAACTCTATCCTAAAATGGAAGTCTACTGAATCTTTCTCCAATATCCCGTTTCCATGGCTCGTAATTTTTTTTCATATGTTCTATAGTTTCTCACACTTTAGCCCCATGTTAAATTACTTTCTACTATTGTTGTATACATTTTAATTTTGGTTTCTAATCATATTTGGTTGCTCTATAAAGTGGAATGCAACTGTCTAGTCACTTGTTTTTTTTAAAATTGCTACTATTAGCCAGGCTGTTAGGCCGTGGTCCACAATTGCTGTTGACAAACGTGTCGGCCCCACCATCGGATGCCATCATCAGTCTCTAAAACGATTGGCACGGTGTCCGCCAATTTATTTAGCCTAAGAAGGCCCACTTATTTAAATGTTCATACCAGCACGATGTAAGCTGGAAAGCAGCATTAACCAACCAGCATCAAGTGGTTATTAGCCTCATATTAGTCTCTACTTCATCACTGGGGTTAATTGGTTAGCGGACACCGTGCCAATTGTTTCAGACAATGATGATGGCCTCCGATGGTGGGGCCGAAATGTTTATCAACAACCTCCGTCAACGGGGTCTAACAACCCGGCCAATAGTTGCAATTTCAATAAAGTCCAACTGTAGTCTTCACGTTATATAATGATCTACCATTAGTGAACAATTTGACAGCGAAGTTTCCGCTGTAAATGTTGCTATAAAATAACAGACTTTACATGTAATCAGCTACAACAAAATGTTACCGTTTATAGACCGCACAAACTTTATTCATTTGACGTAAAAGATGTAAAGTAGAATCACAGTTCACGGTGAAGAGTACTTTTTAAGAACTATTGAAGATTGTAAACATGTTTGCTTACAACCTACTTAAACTTAACATATGTTATCTGATTGAGAGTGCTGAACAAAATTTATTGTACGTCATTTAATTGTAGTGATCTACGAACTCAGTTTGCTCCGATAGTGGGAAACTGATTGAAGCGCGCCCGTGCTCGCGCGTACGGGTATGTCAGATATTGCTTACCAGGTTGAAATTGGAAAACGACAATCGGTACGCAGATGGAAATATGAGCTTGTCTATGTCTGTACATGTTCATTATTTTTTCTCTCTGTCTCTATCTGTCTGTATGTTTGTCTGTCTCTCTCTCTCTCTCTCTCTCTCTCTCTCTCTCAACATTCCGTGAAATGGGTGCACATTATTACCTTCTCAGTACGATACAGAATGCTCACTGCTAACGACGCTGAGAATTCAATGACTTATTACGCAACAAATCAGTCACGTTATCTCAATTCGATGGTTTAATTGTTGTATTCCATCACAGCTTAACTCGAAACGAATACTGCAGATTCTGTCTACACTCTGTTTAGATTCTCATCCTGAGATGAAAATTTTATAATCGTTACGCTGATGAGATAAACAATACCATGTCGTTGAGTGTGTACGTGATTCGTTGCACGTCGCGACGTGCGAGACTGCTCCAGACGTTTACAGATCATTCTACGCGGCAGAATTACGTAACCCTGTGGATTGTTGCAGGTCACGCGAGATGCCTCGAGGTGCCCCTTACTTCACCAGCATCCAGGCTCGCTATCTGACTACAATACACGGCGGCAGAATTATAAAATTAATAAATAAAATATATGGAAGTACAAATAAACAGATCATAAATATATATTTCACGTAGAGTTCCGCGACCGGTGCCCATTATGTTTTTAAAGTCTTCTTTAGGTATGACCCGCGTCAAAAATGTCTTGTATGACAACGTCTCACTCATATTACAATTAGTATCCTCAGGTCTAAGTGACAAAAACGCCGGCAAGCGAACTCAGTTATATAGTGTAGAAGTGGCGGTGGTTGTTCCGGTAAGTGGACCCTGCCCTGTGTGCATTGTTTGTGCGGTCAGTCAACCCGCGTGGAGTCAAACCAGAAAGTAAAGGGTACCAAGTCGTACTAAGCGTGGCAGTTTATCTGTCGATGTTATCCTTGTGTTTATTAATTTCTATTGCTTCTAGGATCAATCTGTCATAATACCTATTACATGACCTTATTACAGATGCGTCTTCGAAGTTTACCATGTGATTAGTTAAGGCTCAATGCTCAGCAATTGCAGACTTTTCAACTGCCGAGTTCTTCGTACGTCTGACACGTTCTTGCACTATTGTGGAAATCAGGCGGCCTGTCTGGTCAATCTAAACATTTCCGCAGCTGTACGGAATTTTGTAGATCCCTTCAGTGTTGAACGGGATTCCGTCTTCGATGCACACAGCGTAACGCCTAGAGGGCAGAGTCCATTTACCGGACCACCCACCGCCACTTCTACACTATATAACTGAGTTCGCTTGCCGGCGTTTTTGTCACTTAGACATGACATATTGTAATATGAGTGAAACGTTGTCATACAAGACATTTTAGCCGCGGTCCATACCGCAACAAGACTTCAAAAACAGATCATAAATATATTAATATAATAGTCTACGTACAGATCATAATCATAACTCTGCAAATTATCTTTCTATGTGCATCTATACACCACCATTTGGGTCATAACAATGAATTTATAGCCTAATAATAATAACACGGCCGGCTGACACACTCACCAGGGTTTACCCTACTTTTCTATTTTCTAGGAACATGGTAAATATAAATGTTATAAAAAACACTACACATTTTCCATCTAAAAATAATGCTTCAACGTTGCTAAATACCATTAACAAAGAATAGCTTGTTAGTCTAGTTTTTATTTCTTTGACACAGAGCTGTTTTGTGTCATCATTCTTTCTTCATTAGGAAACAATTTAGTGTTGCTGTAAAAATTCTGTAACCTTATTTCAAACACACACACACACACACACACATTTTATATGGGTACTTGTGTGAGAGAGCGATCTCTCTCGTTTTATGGGTGTAATAATAATTAAAAACAGATGATCACGTAAGTAACATAGCGAGGAGCGTTGCTCATTTGGTATAACTAGATTATCGTGTTTATAGTATAATTACACCCTAGTTTACTTCACTGGGAGGGGGGGGAGAATTGAGGACACTTGTCATCCCGTCCACTTACACTAATTAGTTACGTCACTGTAAAACACAAACGCCATGATACAAACACAATGTTAATTAACAGTATTTCTATGAACAGCAATTAATGCTGACAGCTAGTTAATGTCTGGTAACAACTGTTTTTTTTCTGAACAGTTCTGTGTCTCTTGAGACACACACATACGCACGCACGCACGTACACAAATAATGGTATATAATTGCGATCTGCATCATCATAATCATCAGCATTGGTGTTATATAATGATTGCTGAGTCTTGACCTCATCCAGATAACTTCTCCAACGGTCCCGATCTGACGCCATGGCTCTCCAGTCCCTCAGTCCAAATAGCTTGGCATCGTTGCTCAAACTGTCAATCCACCGCAGCTTTGTTCTGCCTCTCCTTCTTCTTCCATCCAAGTATTTCCTTGATACATCGTTCTCCGTCATCCTCATGAAGCGCCCGGCCCGCATCTTAACCTTGACAATTTAATACGTTGTTACGCCGTTACAGAACGTTGTACACGATTCTCGGCTAGCCCAGCTGTAATGTTTGTGCGCGTACGTGACACTTAACACGCGAGGCAGTGTTACGTAATGCGGAACGTTCTCCCGCGTTCTACAAGCTTCTCGACTAGCCCTCCCGGTGCGTGTTTCTGCCAAGGCCGCGCTGAAGTATCCTCTAGAATTTTAAAGTGTTTGATAAGGACGTACGTTATGGAACCCTGCAGACTATAAATAGCCCATACTTGCCGCTTAGTTTTTCAGTTTTATATCGGGCGGTTTACACAGTGTCTCAAGTGGTGTATTAGAGAAAAGTGATTAGAGAGCGGAATGCTTTATAGTTGAAATTATTATTTGTGTGGACAGATTAACTTGGATCGTTGTACGGGTATAATCTTGTTGATTACAAACTGTCAATTGTGATAATTAAAACTTGTTAGTAGTGATTTCATTGGTGTCTTGTATTTTGTTTTCTACTGTACCATACGACGATCAAGGGGATCGTCGTAACATATCTTATAATGTCTACATCCCTAAAGTAGAGTGCGTATAGTTCTTATTATATGGAGTCCATCATACATCCATTTTACATACTGAGCCATAGCTTTCTTTCAAAAATTGAAATATGTCTTTCATTACTTTGGTGATGGTCAGTGTTTCTGTTTCATATGTTAAGATTGGTCTTACTAAAGTAATATTGAGGGTGCATTTTGCTGATCTTGATATTAATTTACTCCTTGTCCGCAAAAAGTCCAAAATAGTGTCTATTTGCTGCTGAGATTCGCTGTTAGATCTCATTTATAATATTACTGTTTGTTGCCAAAACTGAACCCAGATATTTAAATAATGGATCCTACAAAGGTGTAGCCATTAATACAAATGTCAGGTCTATAATTTTAATTTTTTTGTATCGGCCATTTAAGGACCACATGCCAATTTCAATTCTTTATTATTTGTTCTTTTCTTTTTCTCCAATATTCTTTCATCTTTTCACTGTGTATCTTCTTCCTGTCTTCAGACCACTTTAAACCTCCGTTTTTCTCTCTCCTACCCTGGACTCCTTCCATTTTTAACACTTTTACCCATAAAAAAATCTTTTTCAATTGCTTCTTCTGCGTTTATATTATTATTTTCTAAATCCTTTTGGATTCCTTTAATCAAACTTGATGATGACTTCTTCCCCCACAGATATTTGAAGATCTGCTTTGTAAACCTATTGTCGTCCATTCTGTTCAAAAAATAATAGTCTTTTTTTCTCAATGCTTCTGTTATATTTAATATACTTTGATATATTTCATCATTACTTCTTAATTTCCAACCTTCTGAAGTTTTTCGTGGGCCTAATATTTTCCTAATAATTCGTCTTTCCAATATTTCTAGTTTGTCTAAATTATAATTTAATGCTAAACATTCACTTGCATATAGGCATTCTGGCTTTACTAGTGTACTGTAATGCCTTATTTTCGCATTTTTGGATACGCACTTTTTATTGTAAATATCTTTAGTTATACCATATGCTCTTTCCATTTTATGAATCCTTTTGTCTATAGCAGATTTTTCTAAACCATTCTCTTAAGTTATTTTCCCTAAATACTTAAATTTTCTAAACCTCTCTATTCGACCAGTTTCTGTTAGTAGGAATTTTGGCGCATTTTTATCTTTGTGAGAAATTTGTTTTTTCCTGCAGAAATTCTTAAGCTCTGCTGGCTATGTCCTTTAAAAAATTAACTTGTGTTACTGCAGATGTAAGATGTTCAGAAAGTATACTAAAGTCATCTGCGAATACCAAACAGTTTATTTCAATATGTTTGTTCTTTCTTCCCAACATGATTGGTGATACTTTGCATTCCTTTAATTTTTAATTCCAAATTCTCACTACTTTCTCTAGGACAGAGTTGAAAAGAATTGGGGATAAACCATCACCCTGTCTTACACCTGTATTAATTTGGAACGATTGAGATATTTCTCCCCGATATTTTAATTTTTATTATTTGTTCGCTTCACTTGCGATTTTCTGTTCGACTATACATAAATTAATATTGCCGAGACAAATTTACGGAACGATAGTTTATGAAAAATTAATTCGTCAACAGTGATTAAAACTTAGAAGTTCTTACTACTGTTTTCAAAATACTCTGTTGAACACAATTTTTAAAAGTTAATTTTAGTTTATGGTTTGCGTTATACTGCTGATATATGATGTATGACTTCCTTTGAACGATTCTTCCTAAAGAAGAACGATCCGGTCCATAATTAAGTCAGGTGATCTGATGATTTACAATCGGACCACTGTACGTTTAAAATAATGAAGACGATATATTCGTCTCAGGATCGCTTTTGAGTTTTTATCGGGTAAGAAAATTCAAGGTTGAAATCGGCACAACCGAGGTGCATTGGCCTTACACCACAGCCAGTAAGCTTCAAGAGTATTTCCAAAAGCCTACGGGGACAATTTTCTACTGCCACGGAAAGCATTCGGTTTTAACTAAAATTGGCAGGGGGTGAATTCTCCCCAAATAGTTACTACAGACGAAATATTTTTCGTTTTCTGGAGTTGTTGAATAGTTCTGTAATTGCGAACATGATATAAAGTTCATACCACGTTAGGTAGTTTCATGCTATGATTATAAACTCTTCTTCTTCTTCTTCTTCTTCTTCTTCTTCTTCTTCTTCTTCTTCTTCTTCTTCTTCTTCTTCTTCTTCTTCTTCTTCTTCTTCTTCTTCTTCTTCTTCTTCTTCTTCTTCTTCTTCTCTTCTTCTTCTCTTCTTCCTCAAGGATTAATGTTATAAAACTTGCCCCGGCACCCATCTCATCCTCGGGGGACCCACGTCTCTTCTACCAGTGGCTTTATAGTTCGTTCCGCTTTCGGCAGCCGATCCTCTGCCATCCTTTGCAGATGATCCTACCATTGTCTCCTGTAATTTAAAATAATTTCATTTATGTCCTTTACCTCGAGTTCTGCTCTGATATCTTTATTCCTTATCCTACTTACAATGTATAATTTAAAGTATTTCGAAGAACTTGCATTTCAGCACTCTGAATCTTGTCGCTTTCCTTTTTTGTCATAGCCCACGCCTCACTCGCATAAATCAATGTGGGTATTGCAATTGTCTTATAAAATTTAAATCCTTTATTATCTCTGCGAGATCGGCAGCGTCCACCAATGCGCTGAATTTGCGGGCTTACGGGCAGCCGTTTCCTCCAAACTTATCGTCTGTTGAGAGGACCACATGCGTAATGATTGAATAACCGATATGACCTAATCTTTCACGGAGCTTTAGTAAACCTTGACTAAAATTCTAAAGCTATACTTGAGCAATTGCTTACTCACTCTCTTTAAAAAAATAATTACATCTCTTTAAGAGAGGAATTTACAAACAAATCGTGTAAATTTTGCCTTATTCTGGTCAGTAACTGATCTGAACTTGGAGAGAAATTATCTAACATTTTGTTTTTTAAATGGATTTTTAAGAATGAGTCGTGAACAGTATTATCTAAAAAGAAAAAAATGAATAAGAAACGTATTTTTAAATTGCTTCATCTAAATTAAATTAAATAATGTATGCACTAAAAAGAAAAAAAAACAATTACTTAAATATAAATAAAGTAAATAGATGTAAATCTTCTTAAATACAATAATCATGAAAGATTTAAGATTACTAATAATAAAGTCGTTGGCGCTTCTAATCATGAAAAGCAGTAACGGTATATTATTTATAAGATGGTTTTAATCAACGTATTATTACCATCTTATGGCTTACTGTGGCGTAGTAACTACATCTTAATAAAACATGTACACTTGATTTAGTAATTTTGCGTTGCAAAGTATTTATAAAATGTCAGTTTAATAATATAGCAGTTAGTCCAACAAGAATAAAACAAATAAACAAAAATCAAACAGCCAAGCGTCCGCGGGTACATAACTTTATCATTTATGGACAACAATGTGCTCACATTGAATTCAGATTTCAATTTATTTAAACAATGATAACCAAAATATTCTTCAACGCAGGAAAATTTAAATAAAAAATTAGTTTGTAGTTATCAGCTTTTCGTAAATAAATCAGACGAAATTTTTTTTTTTTTGGTATAGAACCGCGATTTTTTCTGCCACATTTTGGTTTTAATTAAAAACAAATTTAGTCAACTTTCGATTGGTTTTTATTCCTGTAATTACCTAAATGTTTTCAGAATGAAATTATCTGCAAATGTTGGCTGAATGTATTCTTTGTTTATTGGCAATTTAACAAAATTATTGTACGCCAAATCGTGAAAAAATCTTGTTTTCCGGCGTCAATTTTTCTTAACATCTACTAAAGACAGCATTTAGTAGTCTTCTATTTTTTGTATATGTCGTGTACATATACATATTAAGTAGAAACAGTATAATTTTGTCAAAAAATTAGTGTTTCTTAAATTTTCGTATTACATTACTGTACTTTCAAAACAGAGAACGAGAAATACTTGTAGGTGACCGTAATTTGTTGACAATTTTGTGACCGTAACTTGTGACCGTAATTTGTGGTCTTATGTAAGTAAGTAATATTAACATAACATGTTAATATTAATGTTAGCTGTAGATGCAAGTAGTAATTTTATTTGATTCATTACATGCATTTCTGTCATTTTTTTTTCAAAATTTTGAGCCAAAATAGTATCTTTTCTTCCTGGACCATCCTGTGTGTATGTGTGTGTGCGTGCGCGCGCGTGTGTGTGGGACCAGATTATCTCGTATATCTTATGTACGAACATTTTCTGTCGCTTCAATTGTTTATTCTTACTTCTGCTGATCTACGACCGACTCTCATATCCATATCGTTACGCCATTACAGAACGATCTCCATGTTTCTCGGCTATCCCAGCAGAGTCCAGCTGTAATATTTATGTGCGTACGTGACACTTAACATCCGTCAACAATAGAGGCAGTATTACGTAATACGGAACATTCGATAGAGTTGTTCGACAAGCTTCTGAACTAACCCAACGGTGCGTGTCTCTGCCAAGGCCGCGCTGAAGTATTTTATAGAATTTTCCAAGTGCTTGTTACGGACGCATATTATGGAACTCTGCAGAGTATAAATAGCCCACACCTGCCGCTTAGTTTTAGTTTTATGTCGGGCGATTTACACAGTGCGTCTCAAGTGGTGTATTAGTGAAAAGTCATTATAGTGTCGAATTCTTTATAGTTGACATTATTATTTGTGTGGACAGGTTAACTTCAATTATTGTACGAGTATAACCTTGTTGAATAATTTGTTGATTACAAACTGTTTAATTGTGATAGTTAAAGCTGGTTTTTAGTGACTTCATTGGTGTCTTGTGTTTTGTTTTCCACTGTACAATACGACGATCAGTTACACCGTCGTAACGATATATTAAAACTGATTTACTCAGTTTTTGTTTATTCTTCTAAAGATATTATCATTATTTGTATCAATACTAACTGTGTTTTCAAATTATAGACGAGGTTGCTTGCTTAAATACATAAGGGATCGTGAACTTGTTTAACTTGTATGTCCAGAAAACGACAGACAGAATAAGGAAAGAAACCCACTTTGGATTAAAAATCTGCGGGGGAAAGTTGATATGCTTAGCTTAGCAGATTATATACCAGCTCTTGCAGGGAGTGCAGAAGATTTGCAAGACGTTTTTAATATATAGTGGACCAAATAATAAAGAGGGAAGATAACAAAGCTAACATGATGAGGATCCAATCAGAACAATTATTGGAAATATTTTGCTTTAGAAAGTGCGACGGTCTCACGAACCGTCGTGGTGTGGAGTAGAAAGAGAATAACTTTACACTGTTATTTGTTTCTCATTCTCCTTCTCCTTTTTCTCATTTTTATAATTCTTTATCTGTTTCTGTTTTCCCTTTTTCTTCTTCACGCTGTTCTTAATTCTTGCCTTTTCTCGACAATTGCTCTATTTCGAGTGAAACGTTTTTACTATTAGTGACGTATTTCCCCCTTAATGACAGCCAGTTTCTTAATTTGTTACAGACATTCCTTGCGTTACTTGTTCTCTCCGTTAGAGTCAGTTTTCCTCTGGTTACACGGCCAAGTAATTGTTGCACCCTTTTCCACTCCACTGGGTCCTGCTAAAACTACTTCTTCTTCTCCTTTCAAGCTTTAGGCATAAGGCCTGTTAAGCGTCCTACCCGTGGTACACCTTACATCCCACAATGACCATAGCAATGACCATAGAAAATTCACACATCTAGTGCGGTAACGAACCGCACGGTAGAAAAGGAGATGTGTGTGTGGGGGGGCCTTTGTCACTTACCTAGCTTAGGCATGTTAGCAATGCCGATGTATTATTTTGTTCCCAGGCGTAGAGGTAGGCAGACAGACCGAGTCGTGATATTGACTTGATCACACGACCGCAGCACAGCCGTTGCGATTATGGGTCACGAACGTTACCACTATGCGCGACTCTATAAACCAGTTTGTCTGCAAATTTCGTAAAATTCTTCTTCTTTTTCTTCTTCATTTGAGGATTAGGCGACATGACCTGTTTCGGTGTCTATTTTCAAGGCATATTTTGCGTGGTGTTTCCACACATCTTTTCCGTTTAGACGCATATTGTAAAACTTGTTAGGTAGCATTTTCGCTTCCACTCTACCTATATGTTAAATTCATCTCATCGTACATTCCTCGATTCTTGTATTTACTAGCACAGCTAACTCAATGACCTTTTAATCAGTCCAGTTTATTCTTTTTAGAGATTTGTGAGCAAGTGAATGTTTAACGTGAACGAGTTACCAGCCCAACCTGGACGACCAGGTAATTTGTACTTAATCATATTTTTTAAGTCTTCTTCCGGTTTCACTCATATTATAATGAGTATCATCATGTCTAAGTGACTTGTAATGTGAGTGAAACGTTGTCATACCAGACATTTTTGACACTGTCCATACCGGAAGGATAAAACATAATGGACGCCGGCTACGGTAGCCTAGGTAAAATTATAATTTGTAATCAAAGTTTTCTTCCCCTAACCTTTGGTGATCCGACACCTAATTGCAAGGCAGCAACATTACCATAACCTGGCAGGGGATTAACATCAATCCTAAAAGCTGGAGTGCCACTTCCGCCGTTTCTGCTGTTCCTCTTCTCGCTAATGTGGTCATCGTCCGTAACCCTGGCAAGCAGATAGCGTTATACCCCGCTGTACTGGATCCTCAGCGGAACTAAGCCACCGACTCACTAGTCGGGCCCACTCCCGCGACGAGGACGCGCCTTCTGAATTACATAAGTGGAACAGAGCGAAGCGTCTGGCTTCCCTTAGATCGGGCCTGGTTAATGCCCAAGTATGATTCCAAGGGCATTTTGTAAAATAAAAAAAAAACTTAATTAAAAAAATTAAAAATTTAATGTAAACACATCTAGTTGGTTTGCATCTGGAGACTTCAGTTCACGTCTGATTATAAATAGAAACGTCCACGGCGCGTCTTCTCTTGGGTGGGTGGGGGGGAGGAGAGATGAACTTTACGTGTAAGACTGCTCGGGGCGTGCGCAGTACGTCGGCCTGACATACGGTTTCAGTTTCAGCGTGTCGACGATTCTCCGCTAGACTGCGTCGGCAAATGACCGGCCGGCGGCTGTTTGTAGAAGTCTCAAATTACTCTGTGCGGTGGGTGGTAGTTCCGCGTGAACCGGGAAACGCGTGTTGAAATACTGTCATTGACTTCAGTAGATTTCGTCCGTTTCTTGTTTTTGTGTTAGTACGAGAATAATACGGATTTCTGGTAACAAAGTTTGTGAAATTTTCTATTAAATTAAATACAGAACACGTTCTTAAGACGTCGGTATTTTTAAAAATATTTTAGAAGCAAATGTCGAAAGTTAATACTTCATAACGACTTGTGGGATTTCGAGAAAACGGTAAGTTAATGAGCATTACTCTTACATTAAGATGTATAACATACAGATGTATAATATAGAAGTATATGTACACATGTAAATAATAAATACATATAATAATAAATAATTATAAATTTTATACTGTCGTCTTTAAAGTATGTGGTTATAAGATGATATATTGATATAAAATGTGTGTGTGTGTAAGGCGAGAGTAACAACAATCTCAAAACATTGTAAAGTAAAAGTAAAAGATGTATTCTTGTAAAAGTAAAAATAATAATAGACATAATTATAGAAATCATTTTTATTTATTGCTTTATGTTATACAATTGTTTTTGGTTGTAATCGTTTTCCATCGTCATACACTTTTTTATGAAAAGAGTTTCTACCAATATAAAGGGTTAAACTGACGCATGTGGTTTAACAGACAACTGAAAGAACTCAGGCCAACTAATACCCTTAAAATAATACTCGCTTTTTGTGTAAATCACCCCAAAAGCAGCCCAATTTAAATCCCTTGCGGGCCGCCACTACATGTCACCCTTTTTGTGGCAGAACTCGCTTTTCTTTTGAACAGTAAATTTTACACATATTTCTTTTTTGTCGCCGAAATCGGATTGTGGTTGTCGCTTTTCATAGTGTTTATGTATATTGCAAATACGTTCGTAAGGAAAGGTTTGTTAGGTTAGGATTAAATATATTTCCACAGTAATAAAATACATCTATTATGATCAACACTTGAAGTTTAGGTTCAGATTGTTTATGAATGAAGAAGAAAAAAACCATCGAACGTGATAACTGCTTAGTTTAGTTTCTTTGGAACTGTCCCAATATCCATACCCTCAGTTGTTTTGAATATGCGATTGTATCGATATAATACAATGTGAAAAAGAAGAAGTTTAATTTTAAATTATTCTATTTGTTCATATAAAGTAAATATACGTGTCGTTTTTATTTGTGAGGTTAGATAATTATGGTTTTTTGTTTTTAGCATACCGTTTGAAGAAATAAAAGCCATGATTAAGAAATATATGATGTTTAATGTGTCTACACAATGCTTGAAACAGGGAAGCATTATAAACAAAGACCATAACTGTTTTCTAACAAAAACAACAATAAATGTAAAATAAAAAATACTGTTATTTCTGAATAGTAGGATTAAAACAAAATAGCAACCTATTAATAAATGAAAACAAGATTCGTTAGGTGGTCAATATTTTTTTGTGTTATTCAATAATATCTCGAAAACTTCACTAGTAGCAAATTTTGTGCAAAACACAAAAGAACTGGTGTCATGTATAACATCCCGCCTTCCTTAAAGTAAGTTGCTTTTACAGTGACCTGCACAAAAGCCGAGAATTAGTGGAAAAATCGAGTATTAGTTGAAAACGACTTCTGCCATAAAAGGGAGACATGTATCGTAATAGGAAATGGGTGGCCCTTCGGTAAGGGGGTACTTCGAGTTGTTTTTAGATACGTGGTTTTCACAAAAATTCTAGTATTATTTTAGAAGCAAATTGGTGTCCATGTGTAATTTTAGTTTGCGTATTAACCTAACAACGCCAACTTTTGGCGTGACAGGCACACATCTAATAGAAAAGCATTTAAACAAAATAATTTCACGTTAGTCAAATATAAGTATAAAAACAGCTAATAAAACTTTAGTAATTAATAATATACACTGTAGTTTTATAGCCTATGGAAAAAAACATTAGTACAAAAAAGTAAAAATACGTCTTGAAACGTGTTAATTATGAACAGGTTTTACAAAACTTATTTTTACCTTTTCTTACGACTCCTGTTCATAGTTAATTAGAGAAGTTTTAATTAAAGTGTTTTATCTTTCTTCAACTAAAGTCTTTTTTGCTGTTATATGAGAGCATTAATAAGTCTCGACAACACTTTTATATTATGCTATTATCTAACCAAGTAGGAAACCGGCCTACGCTACTTGCGTGCGTATGCGCACGCGCGAGCCAACACAGGCACATTACAAAAACAAGCACGCAATTTCTTTAAAATCCCATTTTCGTGTTCAGGGAAGCAGAAAATGTATGTCTAAGGGGGTGACGTATGTAAATGTCTAGTTTTGGTATCGAACACACGGCGCATCTTTATGTTTCTCTCGTGCAAAATTTAATACTCCATATAATATTTTTTTTTTGCAACAATACAGTGAAATATATTGTATTGTTACGACGGTCTACTTGGTCGTCATATGGTACAGTGGGAAACAAAATAGAAGACACCAATTAAGTCACTAATCACCAGCTTTAATTATCACAATTAAACAGTTTGTAATGAACAAGATAGTCTCTTACTACCAATCAAATAAAAATTGTTCACACGCAATAAAATCTCAACTAATATAAAACACAATTGTATTACAATTGTTCCGGAACACTTCGACACAGTATTACGAACGGCAATCCAATAAATCACGACTCAAATCTCAAACTGAGCGTTGCTGAGCACTTGTATTTATACCCCGCCGAAATATCAGAATATTCCATACTGCGCGTCAGGAATGCTATTAGAAAACACCAGAACGTAATTTGTTGCGGCCTTGAAAACAGCAGGCGCGGACCGGTGAGTCCGGATCAATCTCGCTAACGCATGTTGAGAATCACGTACTCACACAGCATTACAGCCGGATTCCACTGGAACATTCGAGAAACACGTAGATTGTTCTGTAATGTCGTAACAGTATAATCAGTGAATAAATGTATTTTGTTTCGCGGCATACATGTTCAACAAAGGTTTCATTACAGGGGCTCTTGTATAAAACGGTTTGTATTCTCAAAATGATTAAAAACCGAGCTGTTTGGAAGTGGACGATAGCTATATAACAGCGATACCGTCGGCAGCGTTTCGAATCCCACCCTCGGGGATCTTCTTCAAGCCGCAAAAAGCGACGAGGTGTTCAAAAAACAAGTACGGTGGATCTTGGCCGAACGATACACGACAACTTCTTTTCGGGTACCGTTCGGCCAAGATCCTCCGTAACTTTTTTACAACACTCTGTCGCTTTTCGCGGCCTGTAGAAGATTGCGAGGGTGGGATTCGAAACGCTGCCGACGATGGCGCTGTTATATAGCTATCGTCCACTTCCAAACAGCTCGGTTTTTAATAATTTTCAGAATGTAGACACCGGCTCTGTGACCTTAAGACAAGTATTAAAAATTGTTGTGCTAAATAACAACAAACTGTTAACTGCAAACATTTTTATGGTCATAATTATTTCGACCTTGACACAATTTTAGTGTTTACTATACGCTTCGTCAGGGGCCAGATCGTTTCCTCCCATTTTTAAGTCTTCCAATTACTCTACCGGACGTGTAGATCAATCTCGGAACATCTCTCGCATTCCATCTCTTCTTCTTCTTCTTCTTCTCCTCAACACAGAGGTTGCCGGGCTTGCAATTTTTTTCTTTACTCTTGTTCACCAAATACCATCTTCCTTCTTTAACCCAATCCATGTACTCCTGCGTGGGCCTTCCCCTCACACTACGCCTCTCGGTCAGTGTGGTGAACCAGTTTGATTGCCGTAGCAGGTGACGAATCATATTTCTTCTTCTTCCCACAATGGAACCCATCAACATCCTCTGTCCATCCATTCTCTTCACAACCTCATCATTAGTCACTTTTTCCGACCATGGTATTGTCAAGGCCTTCCATTTAGCACCACACCTCAAACGCTTCAATGTAACTACTCTCCATTTCCTCAAAATTCAGGCCTTCGAGCGATATGTGCTCCAGAGAAAGAAAATTTAAAAAATTTTTGAAATTTTTTTCTAGTCCGGGGACAAGTTCCCGGATCTATAAGATATTTTTTCTTGAAATAAATGCCCCTCTTGCTTGTACAATTCTACTTTTCACATCATTGGTGCACCTCTCATCTGATGTATGCAGCTTTTTTAAACATTTAAACATATCAGTGCACTAGCTTAATACCGTCCAGAAATACATCAGCCTTCTGTGTTTCAGTTTTGCAACATTTCGTGACTTCATTCTTTCTTTAATTATCCTCACGCTACATTTATCTTTTAGAATCGTGTTCATTTGGTGAAGTGCATTATGTAATTCTTCCTCATTGTTTCCTAAAACTTCATTGTCATTACTTATTGTGTTGTTATTATAACACGCCACCCCGTTAGTTGTGTTATTTTATTGTTGCTGGTAATTCCGCATTACATACCCCATGTTAATTACTTGGCTGCTTCTGAATCTTTACTCCGAAGAAGAACTACGAGGTACAACCGTACTGGTACGGTTTCTATTGGCTACACTTACTCGTTCCGTTTGGTTCCTCCAGAACACCTTCTCGAAGAAGGCGGTGTCCCGGACAGCCTCATCCTTACCTTACCACGTTACTCGCAGTTACCTGGCTCATCCGCGTTTCCTGTGCGATATCTCTATATAGCGTTCTCACGATTCACCGCGTTCCATCATCATCATCATTTTTACAACACGGAATAGGCACGGTGCTGCCTGTTCCTCCGTCAAAAACGTCCAGCCATCTCTTCCTGGACACACACACACACACACACACACACCTCTGTCCTATAGGTTTGTATTTTCAGACTTTTTTGCTAGTCTGAAACCTGACATTCATTCTAAGTGGTTTCCCACCGTTGTTTGTAATTTTTCAATCTTTCTTCAAGTTTAAAACTGGAAACTCTTCTCCTATGGCCTCATTCTTTATACGGTCAAGTTTAGAGCACCTTTTAACTCCTCTTAAGAATGTCACTTCCGAGGGCTGTATTTACTATTTTGTTTGTTGTTTGTTGTCAGTAATTCACACCTATAGGATGTGCCAGATTGCCATAACTTTGTAGAACTTTAATTTTGTATCTCGACTTACCTCGTTTCAAAAAGTACTGTTGATTGTCCCACAGATCATCTGGAACTTACCCAACTTAACATCAATATCATAATTCCTATCATAGCCACATCCCACTTTTCCCATCTTAAATAGAAAGTATTTATAGCTCATGAGAAGCTGGATCAAGCATTACTTCACCTCGCCAACCATCTTCCTCTACTTTCTCTCAGCGCTCCTGGCAGCGGTGCCTACCGGTTGCCTAGCTGGCTCCTTTCAACTTGCTCTTTCTCTCCTAATTTGGTCTTTCTTCCTCGGATTCTTTTCCTGTCCTGGCCCGTCAAGTTAAATTTATCATTTTCTCTTTGCAGGTTACTCGTAGCTTCTTACTACATATTGTCTATACCTCCTTATAGACAGGACGGGATTGCCATTGTATACAGAAATTTAATTAATTATCATGATCGACAGTGTTGATTAAATTTAATCTATATCGATGAAAGTACGTAATTGTAATTTAATCGTTGTTGAAAAATATCCGTCTATAATATTTGGTATTACACTAGGCTTGTGTAACGTATATATATACTCGGAGCAGCGAAGTGAATGCTCAGTTATAACGCGACCGTTTGGCATTTGTCTACCTGTCTGTCTATCTGACTATTTCGGGTATGTCTCGCGATAACCTTTAAACGCGTCAACCGATTTTTATAAAACCTTTGGAGCATGCGTTTCTACAATTTAACCTATAGAACCCTCCTAATGGTTTTTAGATTGATCCTCCTCCCTCCCCCAGAAATGGGAGGCGTGAGGCAAAAATCTAAGTGGATCAAAATTGTGAAAAAATTGCAAAAGCACCAGTGCAGTATCAAATTAAGGACAATTTTAATGTCTGAATGTACTGTACAATTTAAACAATTTTCAAGTTTTGAGACACCAAAGCCAAAAGAAGAGAGATTGTGAAACTCCAGCTGTCAGACTACATAACTACACCCGAAATCCGAACGTTTCTAATTTTTAGCGTTTATTGTATGACTGTGTGGTCTACAGTTGTTATATTACTAAAGAAATAGTAGAATAATCGGGATTTTTATAATTTCTGCTATAATTGAAACAATAATTAATATCAGAATTTACGTAATAATAAATGTACTTTATTCAAATAAATTCTTAAATTCGTAGTGACCGACAATCAATGAATTTTTCGGATGAAGGTTTGTGAGGATCGGTCAAAAAATATTAAATTTTAAATTTGTATCGACGTATCGACAATATGTATTGTCGTCATCAGGACAATTGTTACTGATGTGTTACGACACCAAACACACAACTGTGACACACCAAAAACACCAAACGTAGTTGTGTGTTGGGTGTCGTAACAACTCAGCATCAATTGCCCTGATGATGACAATAAATATTGTCGAAACGTCGGGACAAATTTATTCAAATAGTTAGCGAGTTCTTGGATCACGGAGCTTACTAGTTTTAAATTACTTTTTTAATTTATAAAATTTCTATTAAATTTAAAACTGTAGAATTTTAATTACTCTTAGTTACATATTTGAAATAATAGAATTCTGTATCCCGTAGTATTTTGTTCTATAAATGATATTCTACATATAGAAGTGCAAAAAACGTAGGATTAAGAGCGTGCTCCGCTTTTGAGAATGACAAACACGTATTCGTAAGGATTACGTTTAATGGAAAGTGTAATTATGTCTCACAATATGTAAGCTTTGTTACCAACCGTTGTCACGGTATCTTAGGGGAATAGATTACACGGCAGTAGTTTGAATCAAGTGTCGTTCAATTAACCCATAATAATTGGTTGATTATGTAAAGAACATTAAAGAAGAATATTCTTAAATTTTTCTTAAATCAAAAACTATTATTTAATAATAAATTAATGCTCATAGATGTATAAAATAAAAAAATCGTCTTATGGAATTATTATAAAGGCACTTTCGCAATAACCATTACTGCACTACATTTTTGATGTTTTGAATATGCAATAGTATCGATATATCAGGATGTAAAGAAAAAGAAGTCTACCAATTAAAATGAGTCTACTGCTGAATGTAATACGAAATTACTTAATGTGGTAATGTTTGACGTCGGGTAAGAATGTTTCTTTTGTTTAGTTTATTGTTTAATATAAAAAATCTGATGGTTGACACAAAAACGTGTAATGAGCAAGTATATTAATTGATTGTAAATGAGATTGTAATTGATTTACACTTGGTGAAAATCTCGGCACATACAGGGTCCGCCAGTGAAGCGGGAAATTTTGAAAGTCCAATAGTTCATTTTCTGCTCACGAGAGGGCGTGGAGGTTTTCGATTGTTGTTTTACATTTAATGCCATTTGTTATTATATGTTTTAAAACATGGAGCAGTGGTCCGGTGCACAGCGTGCTTTCTGCGTAAAATCGTTTTATAAGAATGGTGACTGTGTGACTTCTGTACACGATTGTTTCGTAATCATTTCAATATTCCACGACATGGAAGAGTGCCGTCCGCTCATGCAATTATGTCATGGGTGAAAAAGTTTAAAGAAACTGGTTCCACATTAAACTTAAAGCATAGAGGAGCAACAAGGTCTGTAAGAACAGAGGAAAACATTGAAAGAGTTCGAGTAGCATTGACGCGTAGTCCACAACGTTCTGCAATGAAACATGCATCCGCACTAAACATTAGTGACATCGTTACGACGAATTTTGCATAAAGACTTATCTTTTCATCCTTACAAAATTCAAGTAATCCAGGAGTTGAAAGATGGCGATATGCTGGCTCGCAGGATTTTCAGCGAAGAAATATTGCGACGTGTAAATGATGATGAAAACTTTATTCACCGCATGTTTATGTCAGATGAAGCACATTTTCATTTGAATGGATATGTAAACAAACAAAATAGTCGATTTTGGAATGATGAAAACCCAGGTGAGTTGCATGAAAAGCCATTACATAGTCCGAAAGTTACGGTGTGGTGTGAAGTTTCATCATCTGGCATTATTGGGCCATATTTTTTCGAAGACGATAGAGGAAACACCACAACTGTCAATGCAGACCGCTACACACACATGGTCAGAACATTTTTGATGAAACAGCTCCCTAGGTTTCCGGAAATTAATTTTTTCCAGCAGGATGGGACCACAAGTCATACTGCTCGTGTGTCCATGGCTGCTTTAAGAGAACTCTTCCCGGACGGACTCATATCCAGATATGGCGACATCTCGTGGCCTGCAAGATCCCCAGATTTGTCCGCATGCGACTTTTTTCTTTGGGGATTTCTGAAGAGCAGGGTGTATATTGATAGACCGCACACCATACCGGAATTAAAAACGAATATCAGACAAGAAATTGCACGGATTCAACCTGACCTGCTTCGTCGAGTGATGGAAAATGTTCGGTCAAGATTAGAAGAATGTTTACACAGAAATGGCTCTCACTTGAGCGGCGTTATTTTTAAAAAGTAAAATAATGGCATACTTTACTCAACTCAAATCTGTAAAAAAAAATTCTGATAATAAATGTTTCATGAAAAAATTGGGTACTTTTAATTTTCCCGCTTCACTGGCGGACCCTGTATAAAAAAAAACTAAACTGAAATAACCGTTATTCTTCGTCTTTCCACAAATTAAAAAAAATGTTTTGCTACAAACAAGGCCGTAAAAATATAAAACAAACAAATAATACATTTCAAAAATTTAGTAAACTTTATAACTTAACTCATCGTATTTCCGTTGTAAGCGCTATCCTTCAGTTTGTAGCTTAATGTATCCGTAAGGTAAAATGAAATTTAATATGTTTCTGCACTTTTTAACATGTTTTAACAACAAATTATTTATAGCGGTTGGTTACGATTTTTTCAAATTACGACATTGGTCTGTGAGAAACTTTTTTGTTATCAGAGACAGCTACCTAATGCAAGCAAATGAAATAATGAGAATCGATAAATTTTTATTTCGATACAATTTTCAAGTGTCTGAATGCTTTTAACAGATATAAATATTTACTTTGAAAATTTATGCCAGTGATCTATTTGTGTAACGCGAATGCAGTTAATGTTTAGCATGCGTCGTAGGCTTATTAGATTACATTTTAATAATTAATTCGTTTTAGCAATTTTAAGTAGTTACATTTTATTTTATATCGTTTACTTTGTAATTATTGTAATCAGTGTTTCTTTAAACTTCTTTTTTTTTGTTCAGCACTACAGCCGAACTTGAGCCCTGGAATCCAACACCAATCTTCTCCAATGTCTCCTGTCCATTGCCATCTCAAACAGACACTGTTGCACACCGCTATAGAAACACTTTTTCGATTAACGCTTTCAAGCTTGACAGCTCATCATCAGATCGGAGATATTTTCGATCGGAGATATTTCTGTTTCTGAATATAACAACTAACACAACTTTCTTAATTAAAAATTGCCATCTCAGTGTAACCCACAGATCCATTCTTCCTAGATTTTCCAGCACATCGTCAAACCATCTTATACTAGGTCGGCTTCTCTTTCTGCTTTTGTAGACTGACGCCCTCCTCAGGATTTTCTTCGGCATACGGTGATCATCCATCCGCTCTAGGTGACCTAGCCATTGTATTCGTTGAGACTTTGATTTTTTTTAAACAGCGTTATTTAATTATTGTTATTTAAACTCAGTTAAAATTTTGTATCATGTGTCAAAACCAACATCTTATTATCTTTGTGATATAAAACAGTAATGTAGGTTTAATTGTACAGTTTATTCTCCAGAAGTAAAACATTGTTACCATATTACAGGACATTCTACGTGTTTCTCGAATGTTCCAGAGGAATCCAGTGGTAATGTGTGTGCGTACGTGATTCTCAACGCATTAGCTAGCTGTGTCAAACGTCTCGCGGCCGCGCGCACTGTGTCAAGGCCGCAATGAATTACGCTCTAATGTTTTCCTTTATTGCTGATGCGTAGTATCGACTATTCTGGAACAATTCTGCTATCTATTTAAACGACGACAGCTGCGCTTAGCAGTCAGTTTGAGTTGCGATTTATTGGCGTGCGGTTCGTTGTATTGTGGCGAAGTGTTTTATAATTGTGCCGGACAATTTTAATACAGTTGTGTGTTATATTAGTAGACATTTTTATTGCTTGTGAACAATTTTTATTTGATTTGTTGTAAGAAACTATCTTGTTCATTACAAACTGTTTAATTGTGATAATTAAAGCTGGTGATTAGTGACGTAATTGGTGTCTTGTATTTTGTTTTCCACTGTACCATACGACGATCAGCAGACAGTCGTAACAATGTACATTGTTTTTCATACGCTCACGCTTAAAAAAAAAAAAAAGCAACTGAAGAACGTGTCTGTTTGGGCTGCTGACGTGTGTTGCCTCACTGAAACAGTTTAAAATAAATACGAAAAGTACTTTGCGTTAACTTTAAAGACCAAACGTCCGCAAAATATAAATTCGTTCATAATTTATGTTTCATACATTATACAATAATTTATGAAAAAAAACACTATTCACACACTATTAATTATTTGATGTAATGATTAATTATGTAGGTAGAACTACTTGCACAAGCTATCGTATAATTTATCTTCATTAGCGTAAGGCGGCTAAGGAGAGCAAAGCAATAATTGGGACATCTGGGTCACCAACATAAAGAAACGTTTGGAACAGGCTTCCGATTGCGTCATATCAGTATCGAGCAGACTAACACACACACACTCACAAGCGCTTCTCCGCGGGCACAGAAATACCCCGCTTCGCTCTGGTCCAAATTTATCAAAGTTAAACAACGTTAATGGAAAGCAGGAATCGGATATGACAACCAACACGGAAAACCAATCAGCGACGAGTTATTTTTAAAACCGAGTAAATATCTTCCATTTCCTTCGCACAGCTAATTTAGCCCCCCCCCCCCGTGAAGCCTAACATTTAACACAAACACGTTTTCATCTGATTCCTCTGTTTGTCTGTTACACTGCAGATGCCATTTACAATGTGCCATTAATATTGACATTTTGTCCAGCGGGTACAGTAAAAGATAGATTAACTGTCAGTAAACGTACGAAAAAGAGTTTTGCTCTTATTTCATTTTATATTCTTTTTTCTATTGTCTAAATTTTATTATTGTATTAAATAACAAATTACTTTTACAAGTATATTCTTTTATTTTAATTGTAATTATAAGAATAGATTTCTTTCAGAAAGTATAATATTTGCAGAACCGCGCACGTTTCACTGACTATATCATGACTATATATCAGTATCATGAGACGTTTTAAAATGATTTAACGAATATTCGATTTGTTTGGATTGCAATATAAAACCTAACGAATAATAGATTGTTTTAATATAAAATAAAGAGTACTTGATTTAATAGTCATTCTATTTAAAATTTTGATTGGTCATCTAGTTTTGTTTTTAATTAAGTCTGTTCTTTAATTAGTAAATTAAGTAAATTATTGTGTTTGTTTACAAACACACACACACACACACACACGCGCGCGCGCGCGCGCACATATTCATATACGCTGAAATTATTCTTTTGTATATTATTATCAACAAAATAACGATTAACAACAATATATTTTCTATTTAGTAAATTACAAATATTTTGATGGTAATCCAACTTCATAATTGGATGATAAAAGATTTTAATTTGATTACTATAGAAAAATTGTAATTTACAAAATGAAAAATATATTCTTACAAAGGTTTTGTAAAATATATAAAACCACTTGGTTCACAGATTTTATTTACTCTGACAGCTGTTTCGACCTCTTAAGTCATTGTCAAAGAGATGAATGAAGGCTAAACACAGGATGTAAGGTGGACATCTGGTTAAGGCATGTGTTAGGGAACATATGCGAGGGGTGAAGACGTGGAGGGAGTTGCAGGAGCTAAGAGAAGGTCAAGTGTCTGTAAAAACTACATATAACCTGAATGTAAAATATAAAAATTAACTAAACTAAATATAATCTGTATGCAAAATATATAATTAACTAAACTAAATAACTAAACTAAATAATAATTAAAATCTGTAATTTAGTTTAGTTAATTATATATTTTGCATACAGATTATATTTAGTTTAGTTAATTTTTATATTTACATTCAGGTTATATTTAGTTTTTACAGACACTTGACCTTCTCTTAGCTCCTGCAACCACTTCCACATCTTCACCCCTCGCATATGTTCCCTGACACATGCCTTAACCAGATGTCCACCTTAAATCCTGTGTTTAGCCTTCATTCATCTCTTTGACAATGACTTAAGAGGTTGAACAGCTGTCAGAGAAATAAAATCTGTAAAACTTACCAAGTGTTTTTATATATTTTACAAAACCATTGTATTAATATGTTTCACCAAATGCCCAACGAGTCATCAATTAATATCGTGAAATATATTCTTGTTAACTTTTTTTTTATTTAAAATTTCCTAATTACTTATTTTTTAACTTTCTTCTGTATTTTTAATTAACTTCATATCTTGAATATCTGGAAATCGGTGTTTATTATTTACACAAACACTGGCTAAATTAGATTTATAAATATTGTAACGTGCGTTTTCTTAGAGGTGTTATTTAGCGAAACGTCCGTCTGAGTCAAGCCCCACTGTTGTAAGCGCCAAATCTGTAACGTGCGTTTTTTTCATCAAGGTTTCCGCCTCTCCGCAGTCGCCACTTATGAATTATAAAGACCGAAGTTTAAATAAAGTGGTTGGTAATGTTACTCAAACAAAGCAGAAATCGAGTGTGTGTGATTTGGGTCAAGTAGGGAAGTTGTTTAGCCTGATTTTGAAGAGAGAGCAAGTACCGTTTGTTACCCTCGGTTTGGGCGATTTCTAAATTTTCAAATATTCGCCGTGAACCGAATCAGCTGACTTTAACACTAGTCTCCAACTATAGATTAACCAGACGACACTGTGGCAGTATACGACCCGGTGGATCGTCTTCTTCTTAGTTGTTCTGAAACTTAATACAACTACCCACTACAAGAAAGGACACACATTTTTATTTTTTAAATCTCAATTTTTCAATAATATTTATTAAGAATATTATTGGTTTTTTCTCTTCCGCCAAAATACAAATATCACAATCGATCTTTTCCTTAATTAAGACATGATATCAACTTCATTGAGTAAACATGGAATTGTCAAAAAAAATATATGGTTTTTGACCAAATTTTATACTATATTTAAAACATCAATCAATATATAATTCTTTTATTTATTTCCCCAGGGTTAAGGGTAAGTTCTTTTTGTTATGAGATGGTCAGAAATGGATAATTATACTACGCTTTACAAATACCGAAAAAATATTCAAAAATTTGTTTATTTTCGCTTAGTACGTAGTTCCGGAAATGTCCGTAAGAGAGCAGAGTGCGTTTGTTTTCACTAAAACATGTGGTTAATTTTTAATAGTTTCTTTTCTATATTACCATTCGGTATGAGTTTTCTTCGTTAAATATTAAATGAAATGTTTATATTACCTCTCTTCTTGAAGTTCTTACTTGGATGAAGCCGTTTCTCCGGTGGTGTCCGTATTTGGTTGTAATTTCATTACCGTCTGGCAAATATTATCTCGTCAAACTCGAAACACAGCGAAGCTAGGCCTGATCGTCCAAAAATGGTTTTCTTTCACTTTTATTATGGAGTATAGCAATTTAACTTTGATAAATAAGGTAGTAGTATATAATGTTCATACTGTTGTTTAATTTTGTACCAATTTTGCACTTCTCAAAGATTTCTAAAAGGATATTTTAATAAAATTGTTGTCTCATCATTTTGTCAACTGGACAGGTTTAATTTTTAAATTCGATTAACAATACTTGTTATTTTCGTTACTCTTAGTAACCCATAATTTTTATATATCTTTTTATTGGTTCTGCTATTTACTTTCTAGTATATAGGCAGTTTGTAATTATTATAAATTTATTTTTGATTTACAGAAAAATAATTCTTTTTAATTTTGGTTTCTTTCCCAATTTGATTTACATAATAGTTTTCTGTTTATTTTCTTATAACTTTGGATATAAGTATTTAATATTTTTATTAACTTTCAATGAATTTATATATTATTTATTAATCTCTTATAGTATTCTTACACTGAACTATTTTCTTCTGCCATTTCCCTCATACAGTATTATTTTAATTTTTATTATCATTTGATATTTAAATCTTTTAAGTTTTTAACAAAAACCCTGGGTTATCTTATACAATAAAACCATTATTTTATAAAATATAAAATTAACATAGGTACTACACAATATAAATCCTACCATAACTAAACAAAATACATAATTAGTTAGTAGCATCATGATCTACTATTATAGTTTATAATTCTCACATTTACAGTACAATTCTGTAAGAAGTTCCCTTCACCTTCACATATTACCTCATTGGGTACACTATAACTCACTTGTCACTGTATATCACTTTAATTGTTTATAATGTTTAGTGATACAACTTAATTTTGAGCTCGTTATAGTTTACCCATTTCTGACTTTTATGGTACTACAAAAGTTATCATTTATTGGGACCGGGTTATGTACCGTTACATAAATCCCCCCCACTAGAACAAATTTATTTTGGTTTTACTCGTTTATTAAAATAAATTGTTGATTGTTTCCATTCTCCTAATATTCTTGGTTTTCTTCTTCGTAATAGTGTTTCATTTCCGACTGGTTGTATACTGAATGGTAATTCAGACTGGTGGTAATTGCTGTTTTCTTACTCAACTCTCTCTCTCTCTTGGAGGCAAATTCATCAATTATTTATTTCTCTGGGTAGTGGTACTTCCACATTTTATTTGATAAGGACTGGTCACACTAATCCTTTTAAACTTGTTTTAACACTCGTTTCTATTTACTACTATAAATTATCTTTATCAATTAATCTTCGGTCTGCTATCTTCCTTCTATTTTATTCATCTATACTTCTGGAATCTAATATCAATCTATACAGCTATTTTATAATTATCCCTAAAATATTCAATTTCCCTAACATTTTTCCCTATCTTGTGCGGTGGTACCAGTAGGGTGGCCACTCTGGGTCCATACTCCTCTGTCCATCTTTACACCTTCTGAGGCCAGGGGAACATCATCCCTGCTCAGGAAAATTATTGCCGGAACATTTCTACGGTCAATACATAAAAATAAAAAATTATAAGTAGTAGTCAATTAGCGACTAGTACTAAACACTTTTGGGATTCTTCATACTGTAGCTGTTTGCATTTATTTATATATTTCTTCTTCTCCTTGATTCCTTCTTTTTTTCCATTAACTAATAGCATATAACATTATTGATAGGCCTTATGTTAAAATTCTTTTGACTTTACTTCTTGTGACATATTCTCCGTATCATTTCTTCTTATATAATCTTCAATTCCGAGAAATTCTAATTATTGTATTAATTATCATCCTCCTTCAGTTTCATTGGAGTCATTAAATTATTCTTTATTCTTCTTATCTGAGCACATTACCATCAATTGTTTTTGTTCATTTAATTTTTCTTCTGTTTGTTACCATTAAAAATATTACTTTTTCCTATTATTTCATTTTAAATCAATTCTTTATAACTCTTATTTACTAATCAGTTCTTATTTTTTGTTAAATTAAATGGTTTCGAAATATCTTAAATCGTATTATTTCTGAATAAATTAAGTAAGTTGTCCTTACATAGTTTTTATTAAATCGTCTTGTTCCTGGATAAATTGTTGAGTAAGTTGTCCTTACATAGTTTTTATTAAATCGTCTTGTTCCTGAATAAATTGTTGAGTAAGTTGTTCTTACATTTTTTTGGAATTTTGGGGTTTTAGTCTCTTCATTTTAAATTATATGTTTTCAAAATAACTTGAGTAAGATGTCCTTACATGCTTTTAGAATTTTGGGGTTTTGTCTTAAATCATATTGTTTCTAAATAAATTAAGTAAGTTGTCCTTACATAGTTTTTTGAATTTTGGGGTATTTATTCTCTTTATTTTAAAATTATGTTGTTCCGAAATAACTTGAGTAAGTTGTCCTTACATGCTTTTAGAATTTGAAATTTTGGGGTTTTTTCCGCTATTCAATGGGTTGCTGGGTCGGTTTTCAGAATTTCAGTCCCCTTTTCTGGTTTGTGATCATTTAGGTTAACCATGGTCCATTAACTCAGGTACTACATGTTCTTGGATTACTGGGGTGTTCATAATGATTTTGGTATTTGTTAAATACCTCTCTTTCACCTGGCATCGTAACTCAGCTGATACAAAGTCTTCATAGAAGTCACGGTTTTCCGTCATTGTTAGTTCTTTTTTAACTAACAGGTATTGCACCTCCTCTGACATAACATATTCACTCATTTTTAATATCATTCCATTCCCGTTTTCCTCTGGATAATTTACCAAATTTTTTAATGATATATTCCGTCTTGATGATATGACTGATATCTTCTGATGCACTTCAATCGTTGACATATTTAAATGATATCCAAACTTAATTAATTCCCTCTGTTCATTAATTGGGAGGTTAAATACATTAATTAATCCATCTGTAATCATCTCCCATTCTTCCCTTGTATTTATTATTTTCTTTCTACATGTTTTTCTTATTTCCTTGGTCTTCTTTTCCAGGTATTGATTATCCTCTTTGTTGTGGCTATTTTTATTTTCCGATGGCATTACACCTTGGTATTCTGTAATTTCTATTTCCTTCCTGCTCTCTTCTGTACTCGGACTTACTTTAATACCTTCTGAGGTGCTGTCTGATTTTTCATCCAAATTCTTGAAACTATGGTCCATTTGTTTATTTGTCTCCTCCTTGTATGTATCTGCTTTTTGGCTAAGTGTATTAACATTTTCAAACTTCTCCCCGAAAGTTTTCCATATCTCCTTATTGAACTTCTCCATCTTACCCTCAAATTGTTTTAAATTCTCATTATTCTCTTCAAATTTTGCATTCATCTCTTATCTTTGTCTTTCAACAGTTTCTTTCAGTTCATGGTATTGTTCATTCATGGTTTGTTTGATATTTCCATGAATGGTCTCTATTTTTTCACTTAGTTGTTTGACTAAACTTTCCTGAATGCTACCTATTTTCTCATTGGTCTGTCTATTTTGTTCCTCCAGTTTCTTAAAATTCTCCTTATTTTCCTCATTGGTTTGCTTCAAGTTTTCCTCCTGTTTCTTAAAATTCTCCTTATTTTCCTCATTGGTTTGCTTCAAGTTTTCCTCCTGTTTCTTAAAATTATCCTTATTTTCCTCATTAGTTTGCTTCGAGTTTTCCTCCTGTTTCTTAAAATTCTCATCTATTTTATCAAACTTCTCGGCTATAAATCTCATCATGTCTTGCCAATTTGGTTCTCTCCTGGCTTCCGCTTTATCTGGTTGGTCCCCTTGGGCATCCTCTTCCACTATTTCCTTTTCCGTGCTCATAATTGCTTCAGTTTCTTCTTTATCACTGTTTAAACTTTGTACTGGTTTATCAGCTGTAAGCGGTCTACTACCATTACACGGCACGCACGGATGACGTCACGCGTTTATCAAACGCGGCAGCTGGCAATCACCGCCGGCTGCAAGCAAGTTTAGTTCAGTTTATAACACGACTCCGAGCGCAACTCTCGTAAAACACTTCTCTTACAGCCGCGGCTTCTGGATATTTTTTAGCATGCATTTATAATATTTCATTTCATTCAACTACCTGCGTCCATCTACAATGGACCACGATTTTATTCAAAATTAATTTCGGGCGTTATTGCCTCAAATGCATCCGCACGTGCCGATCGTAATTAACAATCAGATTTTTTCAATAAACGAATGTTCAACATCTTTAATACAGTCCACTTCTTTCTAACAAACAATCCAGCCTTCCTCATTAGCGTCTTTGGAATAACTCACGATTATTCAAGAGCTTCCAAACCGCAACATTTTTGGTCCCACCGGACCGGATTTCATATTTTCGGGCCAAAAACGACATCATTTTTGGTCCAACCAGGCAGGATTTCATATTTTCGAGCCCAAAAACGACATCATTTTTGGTCCCCACGGCACAGATTTCTCATATCTGAGTACACAAGCGACAGCATTTATTTATACACATCATTTCTGGAAAAACCAATCTGAAGTTAATCACGCCCTACGGGCATCATTTTCGTCCTGAGCGATACCATTATTGTGAATCACGTCGCAGTCATCTCGACAAGATTCAGCCAAGCAGTAGACCAGAGACGACGGGACGAAACAGGACAACATTTTTGAGATTCCACAGCTTTAATTGATGGAGGGTACAACGTGAGGCATCGGCTGACCGGCAGAGACAGGAGGTGTAGCAGCTCCAAACGGGATCGAAGCCAGCTTCATCACGAATGGATCGACGGCCACGTGACTATAAACTTTACTTATATTTGATTTTTAATAATATTTCACTCAGTGGGTATTTTTTGACACATTTATATAAACAAACACCTTATTACACAATACAAATTAATAAATGGTTGGCAGCTCATTATCAGTTAGAACTTTAAAGATGAAGATATACTTTGTAACCATTTAGATTCATAATTTCAATAATTTAACTGCCAACAAGTTTGATTAGTTAGAGAGAGTAAGTTTATGTTCAAAACAATGATCGCTAGCTACCGAAACGTATTTAAACTCATTCAAAATCAAGTTTGTGGTTCACATGCTCTATGCTCAATTGCTTTCTAAATATTTTTCCCTTTTTATCTTAAACTATAATAATGGCCGATGTAAGGGCTCTAATAAAAAAACGAGGCACAATTAAGGCCTCAATATCCCGAGTAAATACCTTCGCGGATAACTTCGATTTGTTAAACAGCGATCCTCATGCGCTGAAAATAAAACTGCGTCATTTGATGGAATTATCCACCAAATATGACGAGATTCAGACACAAATCGAGGCTGAGGAAGCAGACGTTGCTTTAACGAGTGATAGAGTACAAACGGAGGACGATCTCTGTACTATAGAATGTAAATTGCAACACCTGCTAGAGCAAGCTGAGCATATGAACCAAAAACCAGTAATTAATGCTGAAGGTAAACAGCCTAAAACACCCCCCATTCAATTGGAACCAATAAAATTACCACGGTTTGAGGGTAGTATTGTGGAATGGCAACATTATTACCATATTTTTCTGGAACTAATTCATGTCAGAGCAGATCTGACAGATATACAGAAACTTCATTATTTGCACTCGTCATTACATGGCGAGGCGCTTAACGTAATAAAATCGTTGCCCATAACACATGAGAATTACGCGGTGGCTATCGATCTGTTGAGGAATAGATATGATAGTAAGCTAATTGTTTCCGCTCACCACGTGTGGAATGTCCTAGACGTACCATTAGTTCAACAGGAATCCCAAGTTAGCATATCGCAATTTATTGATCAAATCTCTGCAAATATAAACGCTTTAAATAATCTCAAACTGCCAGTCAACACGTTTGAAATTATTGTCGTAAATTATTTAGCCAAAAAACTTGACAATTACACTTTACGTTTGTGGAAAGAGAGTTTATCGGAGCATAAATTCCCTGATTTTAATAATTTTATAAATTTTCTAAATTCACGTAGGAAATTACTGCAAAATCTCGATAACGCGACTAGCCCAACGAGCAGGTTGAACAAAAGCGATAAGTCTCCTTATCGCAAGGCAGTTAAACAGATAAGCACTCCAAAGGGCGCATTCCACTCACATATTAGAAACAATTTATGCAGGCTGTGTAACGGTGGACATAGACTTAGCGATTGCCCACAATTTACATCGCTGTCTATCCCTGATAGAAAAAACGCGTTAATAAAAAACAAACTTTGCTTAAACTGCCTCCGTTCGGGACACGAGGGTTCAAAATGTCCCTCAAAATTCTCATGTAAAAAATGTTCTAGGCGTCACCACACAACGATTCATGTCCCCAACAGGGACGTAACTTCTGTTAACAACCAGTGTTCACTGAAATCACAGACCAATAAATCGGTATTGTTATCTACCGCCGTCTGTATGACATACAATAAAGTCGGCAAAAAATTTCCCGTTAGGATATTACTGGATTCCGGTTCTCAAGCGAACTTTTGCACAATGGATTTCGCCCGCAGGATGGGCCTCCAATTGGTTAAATCGCAATTGCCCATCACGGGTATAAACAACTCGCTTTCCCAGGCTGACTTCAGTACTAATGTAAGGCTACATTCACGCTATAAACCCTTCACGTTAAACGTACATTGTGCCGTATTACCCAGTATAACTAATAATTTACCGGCGGAGTCGTTCAATCTTGCCTCTTTAAATTTACCCAAGCGCATATTCTTGGCGGATCTTCACCTACATTGCTCGTCGCAAGTCGATATATTAATCGGCGCTAAATATTTTCTACAATTAATTGAACCTGTGAAATATACGCGCGGACCACACTTTCCTATAATTCAGGAAACCAAGTTAGGATTTATTTTGGCCGGTGACTTACCATTCAACGTCGATATGACTAAAACGGTTTCTTCCTTTATGGTCTGTAGGGATGATAATCAGATTTCCTCGCAACTAAAGGAATTTTGGAAGTTGGAGGAGATCTCTAGTCGCGAAGCCCGATCTGAGGACTCGCCGTGTGAAAGGCATTTCGTGGAAAACACTAGCCGCAATCGCGACGGGAGATTCGTGGTAGCCCTGCCCCGCAGATCTGATAAATCTTATTTGGGAGATTCTCTCCGCGGAGCCATACGCAGATTCCAATCGTTAGAATTCAAATTCAAGCAGAACCCTACCCTTTATAAGGATTATAGTGAGTTCATGAGTGACTACTTAAGACTTGGCCACATGTCGCCGCTTAATGAATACGATCTGTCGCTTGACAGGTCAGAGATCTTTTATCTGCCCCATCACGCAGTCTTCAAAGACTCTAGCTTAACCACTAAATTGCGCGTGGTATTTGACGCATCCGCTAAAACCACCAATAATTTGTCCCTTAACGATACTTTAATGGTCGGTCCTACGATCCAGCAGGATCTGTTTTCAATAATGGTTCGGTTCCGCACCCACCGATACGTACTTATTGCGGACATTGAAAAGATGTATCGCCAGATCATTGTTAATCCTAAGGATTCAAACTTGCAACGCATTGTTTGGCGTGATGCACCGCATAAGGAATTGTGACATTACGCGTTAAGGACGGTTACATATGGCACTGCTAGTGCCTCCTTCCTTGCTACGCGTTGTCTGGCTCAAATAGCATATGAAAATAAATCCGACTACCCTACAGCTGCTAAGGCCATAGCAAATGACTTTTACGTAGACGATCTCATAACGGGTTCGGATGATCCGAACGGCTTAGCTGAAATGAAATGCGAGATCGAGAAGTTGTTGAGGCGGTATGGTTTTTCGTTACATAAATGGTTATCTAACCACCATAAGATTATGACTCTTCGCGCCCAAGTAACCCGTGACTTCAGCAAGGGTCAAAACGTGCGTACCTTGGGAATACAATGGAATGTTGAGGGGGATAACTTTTTATACACCGTTAGGGGTGATGACAATTTAACCGTTTTCAACAAGAGAAGCGTGTTGTCAATCATCGCCGGGATCTATGATCCACTAGGTTTAATCGCTCCCATCACATTTTGCTGCAAGCATTTCGTGCAGCAGTTGTGGTTGGCGGGCACTGATTGGGACGAACCTTTGTCTGGATCATTAGCCAATCAATGGTTGGAATTATACGCTCAATTAGTCTCCGACACTCATTTTGAGATTACGAGGTCGGTTAAGAGTGCGAACAGTTACCCAGTTAGTTCATTGCAGCTGCACGGATTCGCCGACGCTTCGGCTAAAGGTTACGCGTGTTGCATTTATGTGCGGGCGGTCTATTCGAACGGCGCCATATCATCAAACTTGTTGTGTGCTAAATCTAGGGTCGCTCCGCTGAAACAGATAACGCTTCCTAGACTTGAACTTTGTGCTTGTTTATTGTTGGCTCAATTAACCTCCAAGGTTTTAAATGCCGTCGATTACAATTTTGACGGACTATATATTCGGATTCGATGATAGCGTTGTACTGGATACATCAGCAATCTTCCCGCTGGAAGGTATTTGTGGCCAACCGTGTCGCGGAAATACAGCGTCTTGTTAGCAGCAGGGGAATTTGGCGTCATGTAGTATCAAATGACAACCCTGCCGACGTTTTATCGCGCGGTTGCCTCCCTCGTAGTTTGCACTGTCATACTCAGTGGTGGCATGGTCCCTCCTGGTTGGCTCGTGATGCGGCTTCATGGCCGGTCAGCGCGTTCGACATTAATACTCCCTGTACTTTTCCCGACATTGAAGAGGAACGTCGCAAGCAGGCTCAAACCTCACTAATTGTCGCGTCCTCAACACATAGTTACATTGAAAATTATTCATCTCTTACGAGGCTTATTCGCGTCTTCGCATATTGCCGTCGATTTTTTCGCAATTCTAGGCTCGCGTGGTTGATAGAGACACGTCCTTTTTGTCGGCTCAAGAATTGTCTGACCTGCTCTTGATTTTTGTCCGGCAATCACTGAAGTTGCATTTCGACGTGGAGATTAGGGAACTTGAGGCACACCGGTGCCTTCCACGCAGTAGTAAAATTCTTGCTCTCAAACCATTCCTGGATAAATCAGGCATTTTAAGAGTGGGTGGACGCTTGCAATTCTCCCCACTTAGCTACGAGACTAAACACCAAATAATTTTGCACCCGCACTCTCATCTCACGAGATTAATAATTGAATACGAACACATCCGTTTGTTGCACGCTGGAGTACAATCAACTAAAGCTTCGCTTAGGCGTAAGTATTGGATCATACACGATAAGTCCTATATCCGCTCAGTGATACATAAGTGTGTCACTTGTTTTCGTTTCCGGGCTAAAGGCGCGAATCAATTACTCGGTCAATTACCCTCTTCTAGGGTCACGCCGTCAAGGCCATTCTCACAGTCGGCCGTGGATTACGCCGGTCCTGTACATTTGCGCCATGGCGGGCAGCGCTCTAAGTCCACGACCAAGGCATATATCGCTCTATTTATATGCATGTGTACTAGGGCCATCCATTTAGAATTGGTGTCGGATCTCACTTCCAACGCCTCTATAGCGGCTTTAAAAAGGTTCATATCGCGCAGAGGTATTCCCGCGCAAATATTTTCGGATAATGGCACGAATTTTCGTCGTGCCAACCACACGTTGCATGATTGGTACAAATTTTTAACCTCCAAGGAAGTTGAGCAATCTTCTCTGGAGTTTTGCGGTCTCCACGGCATCAAATGGTCCTTTATCCCCCCTTCAGCCCCTCATTTCGGTGGTTTGTGGGAAAGTGGTGTCAGGAGTGTTAAATTCCATTTACGTCGCGTAATTGGCAGTACGATCTTGAATTTTGAGGAATATTCTACTCTTCTTTCTCAAATTGAGGCTTGCCTTAATTCACGCCCGTTATGCGCGGTGTCCGACGATGCTAGAGACCCTGAACCCTTAACACCTGCTCATTTTTTGGTCGGTGCTCCACTGACGGCACTTCCGGAACCCGACTATACACAAGGCAATAATACTCATTTGGGCAGATGGCTTCTGCTCCAAAAATTTACGCAGACCATCTGGAAACGGTGGTCTAGGGATTATCTGCACCAGCTGCAGCAGCGCAATAAATGGCGCACCCCATTAAAGAATTTGAACGTCGGACAACTTGTCCTCATTTTGGATGACAATTCCCCCCCTCTAGAATGGAAGCGTGGGGTAATTACCAATGTTTTTCCGGGTCAAGATTCCTTAGTACGCGTCGCAGAAGTTCGCACCGCGCTAGGTATCTTACGCCGACCCATCCACAAATTATGCCCCCTTCCGGTGGCTACACACTAATCGTATGCGTGCCATACGAGGTGTGTGTGTGTGTGTGTGTGAGTGTGTGCGTGTCACATTACATGGACCACGCCCGGGACATTCCCCGGGGCGAGCATACAAGTCAATTGTATCATAAGCATTGTAATATTGTTTACGTGCCGCTAGCTATTACAGCAATAGTGACTGTGTTTCATATGTACTATCAATCATTATGGATGTCGTGTATTGTCAATATGTTTGTGTGATTCAAATTCTGAGAACCACAAGTGTCATTTATAGTGTCAATTATTCTATATATGTATTGTATTTTCTAAGTCAAACATTATGAAATTCATTGGGGTTGTTATGTCAATATCATGGGGAAATTATTGTATTTTTTATGGTGTTATCACTTGTTATTGTAATGCTTGGCAAATATCAAGGGGTATTATTTGGGAAAGATCAATATCTACTTAATTATTGTATTATTGTGCGTATTGTATTACTATTGTGTTTTGAGTAATTTTAACGTCAGTAAGCCCTTGCTATTGGCGTGAGGATCAATTTATTGTATGCCTGGTGATTGTTAATTGAATTCATATTATGTTTATTATGTCATTGCTCTCTGGCCAGTGCGCCAATTATTGTATCGCTTACGACATGTAAGTCTAATTATTATATTGTTCAATTTAACCTTTAATGTACAAAATCGGCCCGATTTTGGCGGGCAGTATGTTTAAACTTTGTACTGGTTTATCAGCTGTAAGCGGTCTACTACCATTACACGGCACGCACGGATGACGTCACGCGTTTATCAAACGCGGCAGCTGGCAATCACCGCCGGCTGCAAGCAAGTTTAGTTCAGTTTATAACACGACTCCGAGCGCAACTCTCGTAAAACACTTCTCTTACAGCCGCGGCTTCTGGATATTTTTTAGCATGCATTTATAATATTTCATTTCATTCAACTACCTGCGTCCATCTACAATGGACCACGATTTTATTCAAAATTAATTTCGGGCGTTATTGCCTCAAATGCATCCGCACGTGCCGATCGTAATTAACAATCAGATTTTTCAATAAACGAATGTTCAACATCTTTAATACAGTCCACTTCTTTCTAACAAACAATCCAGCCTTCCTCATTAGCGTCTTTGGAATAACTCACGATTATTCAAGAGCTTCCAAACCGCAACAATCACCTACCGGTTGTTCCATTTCACTGTCCGTAACTATTTCTATCTCTCGTTCCTGTCCACCTTCTTCCATCTCCTTTTCTTCTGCCCTCTTCTTCGATCTGCCTCTAGTATTATGCATTTCTTGTTTTCTCATAACTGCCGACGATAATTAGATTTTTTTGGTATATTAATTTATTAAATATATCAAAATTCTTTTGTAATTACAGCCCTTTTACGTTGAGCGCCAATTCTGTAACGTGCGTTTTCTTAGAGGTGTTATTTAGCAAAACGTCCGTCTGAGTCAAGCCCCACTGTTGTAAGCACCAAATCTGTAACGTGCGTTTTTTTCATCAAGGTTTCCGCCTCTCCGCAGTCACCACTTATGAATTATAAAGACCGAAGTTTAAATAAAGTGGTTGGTAATGTTACTCAAACAAAGCAGAAATCGAGTGTGTGTGATTTGGGTCAAGTAGGGAAGTTGTTTAGCCTGATTTTGAAGAGAGAGCAAGTACCGTTTGTTACCCTCGGTTTGGGCGATTTCTAAATTTTTCAAATATTCGCCGTCAAACGAATCAGCTGACTTTAACACTAGTCTCCAACTATAGATTAACCAGACGACACTGTGGCAGTATACGACCCGGTGGATCGTCTTCTTCTTAGTTGTTCTGAAACTTAATACAACTACCCACTACAAGAAAGGACACACATTTTTATTTTTTAAATCTCAATTTTTCAATAATATTTATTAAGAATATTATTGGTTTTTTCTCTTCCGCCAAAATACAAATATCACAATCGATCTTTTCCTTAATTAAGACATGATATCGACTTCATTGAGTAAACATGGAATTGTCAAAAAAAATATATGATTTTTGACCAAATTTTATACTATATTTAAAACATCAATCAATATATAATTCTTTTATTTATTTCCCCAGGGTTAAGGGTAAGTTCTTTTTGTTATGAGATGGTCAGAAATGGATAATTATACTACGCTTTACAAATACCGAAAAAATATTCAAAAATTTGTTTATTTTCGCTTAGTACGTAGTTCCGGAAATGTCCGTAAGAGAGCAGAGTGCGTTTGTTTTCACTAAAACATGTGGTTAATTTTTAATAGTTTCTTTTCTATATTACCATTCGGTATGAGTTTTCTTCGTTAAATATTAAACGAAATGTTTATATTACCTCTCTTCTTGAAGTTCTTACTTGGATGAAGCCGTTTCTCCGGTGGTGTCCGTATTTGATTGTAACTTCATTACCGTCTGGCAAATATTATCTCGTCAAACTCGAAACACAGCGAAGCTAGGCCTGATCGTCCAAAAATGGTTTTCTTTCACTTTTATTATGGAGTATAGCAATTTAACTTTGATAAATAAGGTAGTAGTATATAATGTTCATACTTTTGTTTAATTTTGTACCAATTTTGCACTTCTCAAAGATTTCTAAAAGGATATTTTAATAAAATTGTTGTCTCATCATTTTGTCAACTGGACAGGTTTAATTTTTAAATTCGATTAACAATACTTGTTATTTTCGTTACTCTTAGTAACCCATAATTTTTATATATCTTTTTATTGGTTCTGCTATTTACTTTTTAGTATATAGGCAGTTTGTAATTATTATAAATTTATTTTTGATTTACAGAAAAATAATTCTTTTTAATTTTGGTTTCTTTCCCAATTTGATTTACATAATAGTTTTCTGTTTATTTTCTTATAACTTTGGATATAAGTATTTAATATTTTTATTAACTTTAAATGAATTTATATATTATTTATTAATTCTTAAAGTATTCTTACACTGAACTATTTCCTTCTGCCATTTCCCTCCTACAGTATTATTTTAATTTTTATTATCATTTGATATTTAAATCTTTTAAGTTTTTAACAAAAACCCTGGGTTATCTTATACAATAAAACCATTATTTTATAAAATATAAAATTAACATAGGTACTACACAATATAAATCCTACCATAACTAAACAAAATACATAATTAGTTAGTAGCATCATGATCTACTATTATAGTTTATAATTCTCACATTTACAGTACAATTCTGTAAGAAGTTGTCTTCACCTTCACATATTACCTCATTGGGTACACTATAACTCACTTGTCACTGTATATCACTTTAATTGTTTATAATGTTTAGTGATACAACTTAATTTTGAGCTCGTTATAGTTTACCCATTTCTGACCTTTATAGTACTACAAAAGTTATCATTTATTGGGACCGGGTTATGTACCGTTACAATATTTGTTTTAAAAAATGCATTGCGGTGTTGAAGGTATCTATCGAGTAGTTCTTTTTTTTTTTTGTATATAGGAATCGAATTAATACAATTATTCTTTTTTTCCAAACCTCTTAAAGTATTGATATATTAAGTAAAACATTCGTCAGGTCAATTGAAACGATAAAAAATACAATACAACTACTTGCAGAAGTAATTATAACTTGATAATGTGTACAATATTGTTACGGCGGTCTCACGGATAGTCGTCTTGTACAATATGAACCAAATACAGACACCATTGAAGTCACTAATTACCTGCTTTAATTAGTTAAAATAACAATTCGTAATGAAGAAGATACTCTCACACAATAATTCAATTTAAATTTGTCCACACTCAATAATAATTGTCAAATGTTACAGCTCCGCACTAATTATAACAGAATAGTCACTTCCCACTAATCCGCAACAATCACTTGATCCCCACTCTACAATATCGCCAGGTGTATCTCACTAACTAAGCCGTAGACGCTTATATAAATCCCGCAGATGTTCCAGAACAATTTCCCATACTCCTGGCCGCGTGCCAGCATAATTTGAGTAGTTAAAAGTGGTAAAACAGTCTACAGGCTACTTAACTGCACAGCCTTGACCGAGACAGTGCACCTGTTCGGTTAACCGAGAATAGTGTACAATGACGCTCTCGACTTTTCGTTTACGTAATCGTCGGAGCAATAAATTAATATAATTATCTAAATATACAAATCAATTTAATTAATGAATTGATATAAATCTGTTTATTAATCTGATGATGATTGTTGGATTACTATCGAAACATGAAATTTCCAAAATAAAATATATTCTTGTAACAATTTGTATTAATAAAGAAAAGAATAATAACAACATTAATTTAATAATAATATAAAATATATAACAAGAAAATATGAGCATTTATGAGTCTATACATAAAAAAGGCAAATACCACTCACTCACTCATACACTCACTCATCACGAAATCTCCGTAACCCCACAGAGTTAAAATTAGGCAAGTATGTTCCTCTTGGCTTCTAGATGCTCGATAAGAAAGGGTTTTGAAAGCTTTAACGCCTAACCGCGAAAAACCGCGAGAAACCGCTAGAAACCGTGACACCGATAATGCAGCTTTTTTTCAACTGTACGCTCCCTGGAAGTCTAATTTTTATTTTTTTACTTTCCTTTAGGCTTTTGGGGAGTTACTAAAACAGTAGTTTTTCATCTAACCTATAACCTGGAGGAGGTGCGGAAATAATCGCGAAACAGTTCACCCTGTCCCTCTATTCCTTGCTATGTGGCGTTGAGGGTTTATTTTGAGTTCTAAGATCGGCACATATATTCCGAACAGGGTACGGAGACACTGTATGGCCAGTTGCATACGAAAAACGTTCAAGCAAACAAAATAAATCCTGTTTGGATTGTACTACAAATGGTTCAATGGTGGTGAAACACAGCACCTATATGTAGGCATATCTATATACATAAACGCCAAATATCACTCACTCACTCATACAATCACTCATCACAAAATCTCCATAACTATAAAGCCTACAAACCTGAAATTCGGCACGTATGTTCCTCTTGGCTTCTAGGTGCTCGCTAAGAAAGGGTTTTGAAAACTTTAACGCCTAACCGCGAAAAAACGAGAAAAACTGCTAAAAACCGTGACACCGATAATTCAGCTTTTTTTCAACTGTACGCTTCCTGGAAGTCTAATGTTTATTTTTTTACTTTCCTTTAGGTTTTTGGGGAGTTACTAAGACAGTATTTTTTTCATCTAACCTATAACCACGAGGAGGCGCGAAAATAATCAGCGTTGAGGGTTTATTTTGAGTTCTAAGTTCGGCACATATATTCCTCTTGGCTTCCGCGAAAAAACGCGAAAACCGCAACACTGATATTGCCGCTTTTTTAGTTGTATCCTTCCTGCAGTACTTTCTTCCACCACCCAACCGTGTCGCCAACCGTGAACACCTGAGGGAACTGTCTTATGATACCGTTCAGCTGTCCGAAACAGTTGCTATGAACGTTTCAAAATTAAATAAAAACAGAGGAAAGCCTACGATGAAATCATGCACATCATTGCTTCTGATTCTGGGCAGTTGTTCTTTCTTGACCCTCCTGGTGGCACTGGCAATACACTCTTGATCAATCTGTCGCTAGCCACTATTACGGCTAAAGGAACACCGCCGTTGCCGTTGCTTCCTCAGGTATTGCAGCTACCTTGATCGACGGAGGCAGGACGGCTCCTCAGCCTTCAAGTTACCTCTCAACCTGAATCATTCTGAGTCTGCACTTTGTAACATCTCTAAGCAGAGTGACATGGCTCAGGTGCTTCGAGAAGCCAAAGGTATTGTGTGGGATGAGTGCACCATGGCCCACAAGGGAGTTATTGAGGCTCTGAACAAGACGCTCTAGGACATTAGGGGCCGCAACCGTCTTATGGGTGGAGTTACGGTGCTTTTGGCTGGTGACTTCAGTACCTTGCCTGTTGTGCCACGGGGGACACGTGGAGATGAAGTCAAGGCCTGTCTCAAGTCGTCCCTCTTATGGCCTAATGTCAAATCCTGTCCTTGAGAGTTAACATGCGTGTCCACCTCCAACGTGACTTATGGGCAAGGAGTTCCCTAACTTATTGCTTGATATTGGTGATGGCAAGCTTTTGGAAGAGGAGGGAAGAATATATATTCCTGGTAACCTTTGCGATGTTGTGGGAGATCTGATCAGCTTCAGTGACATAATATACCCCAACATTCATCAGGCTAGAAAGGACTGCACTTCATGGCTGAGGGAAAGAGCTATTCTCACTCCAACAAACGACTCAGCCAACAGCATCAACAACTTTCTGTGGACTCTGTGGTAGAGGTCGAGGAAGCTGTACATTACCCTGTGGACTTCTTGCATACTATCGAGGCTCCAATCATATTGGTATTGCTCAATATACTATTGGGGCTCCAATCATGCTGTTGCGCAATCTAAACCCTCCGAAACTGTGCAATGGCACCAGGCTTCTGCACAAACATGTCATCGAAGCCACGATTTTCACAGGTGTCGGTAAGTGAGAAACCGTCACCATCTCCCGAATCCCTCTGATCTCATCAGACTACCACTTTCAGTTCTAACGTCTGCAGTTTCCCGTTAAGGTGTACTACACCATGACCATCAATAAGGCACAGGGGCAGAGTTTGATAGTGGCTGGTGTGGATCTGAGGAGTGACTGTTTCTGCCATGGCCAGTTGTAGCCAGTTGTTCTTTAGAGTCAGTTCACCTGGTCATCTTCCAGCCAGAGAGCAAAACCAGGAATGTTGTTTAAAGGGAGGTCTTGAACACTTAATCTGAGGAAGCAACTGATAATATATGCTAAGCAAGTTATTAGCCTGGCTGTAGACAGGGGTGGTGGTGGGATCAAACGGTTAAGCCCATCTATTTTATTGTTGTTAGACTTACAATAAAGGACTGTCTTAATCTCTAACAGAAACTTAGCTTACCTTCTCTAACTAAATAATACAGCGTCATTTTAAACAACGCATTAATTTTCAAGCTTTAGTAGTTGATTGATCAAGCGTGATCAAATTGGTCATCTTCAAGCTTGATCATCTTCAAATTGATCGAGCTTAAATAGTTTTTCTTAGTTTCAAAATACCGGTAGCTAAGCTTCACAAATAACCTGTTTCTATTTTCTGATTTTACATTCAGTTTTTTCTGATAATCACCGTAGCGAAGTACGGGTATCCAGCTAGTATAATATATAAAGATGTATAATAAAGGCATCTATAATAATAAATATAAGAAAGTTGTAAAACTTAGTCAGATAAAATAGAGAGGAGAAGAAGAAGAAGCAGAATAAGAACGTATAATAAAAGAATAATGAGACGAAGGAGCGTTGTAGAAGAAAACATAAAATGTAAGGGCAGAGCTTTTTTATTTTGCAGTTTATTTTGCAAACAGAAGAAGTGGAAAATGTTTCATATAAGTAACGAAACCATAGTCGTACACTCATGAGTAAGTTTTCAGTCTCAACAAGAAGTGAGGAGGAGGTTTTGCTGTGTGGTGCACTGAGTAAACGCTGTCAAATGGAGGTCACACAATCTTGTGTTTGTGACAGCAACATCAACAACACGTTGTGTGTTAGTACGGCGCGCGCAGTCTGTTCTGTTGCATAAATATTTGCATTTTGCATGCTGCGTTAAAAGAGTTTAAATCACTCGCTAACGACGCGTCGGGACGCTGCCTGCCAACAGAATCAGATTTTCTAAGAATTTCTGTCGAGAGACAAACGCGTCTCCGCTAATCCAGTTTATTTTTGATATTTACTTTTTGTTTCTTTTTTTTTTAAGACGCACTATCTCTTTTGTTTCACATAAAGTCTCTAAAAAAATGAATGTTAATTTAATAAAATACAGGGGTCTGTTAAAGTACCACAGAATACACTACGCAGCATTTAAATAATTTTACAAAGGTTTTTAAAAATATATAAACTCTTGGTACGTTTCACAGTTTTTATTTAACTCTGACAGCTGTTTCAACTTCTTAAGTCACTGTCAAAGTGATGAGTGAACAACTAAACAGAGGATGTAATGGTGGTAAATAACAGTTTAGGGCGTGTATCGGAACATGTGTGGGGTATATAAATGGAGGAGGGGTTGTAGGAGCTAAGGGAAGGTCAAGTGTCTATAAAAACTAAATATAATCTGAATGCAAAATATAAAATTAACTAAAATAAATAAAAGCTTGTTTAATAAAAGGGATACACAGAATTCATTTTGTTCATTTGTTAAATTTTTGTTACTTTTTATTGCTTTTCTAATTTCTAAAATTTCTAACAAATCCATTTTTTTACCTTTTTGTATGTTGTGGAGTGTTGTCATATTTTTTGTATTTATAAAGTGCCTGTGTTGTAAGCAATGATCTGCAAAACTGTAATGACTGTATTGGTTAAAATCCCCTCCTTATGTTCAGAAGAACAAAATATAATACAATAAAATTATAAATAATTTTAAACTAACAGATGAAAATAAACTTCGGCTATTGTTATTTGCGATTCATAGAAATCTTAGAAATGAAACAAAACACAGCACAAAGATTAAATTTTATTAAAAAATTGCAATACTCACATTGATTTATGTGAGTAAGGCGTGGGTCATGGCAAAAAAGGAAAGCGGCAAGATTCAGAGTGCTGAAATGCAGTTTTATTCGAAATACTTTAAACTATACATTGCAAGATAGAATAACATTGCAAGATATGAAAGCAGAGCTCAAAGTAAAGGACATAAATGAAATTATTTATATATTATTTATATATTATAAATTAGAATAAGGAATGAAGATATCAGAGCAGAACTCCAAGTAAAGGACGTAAATCATTTCAAATTACAGAAGAGAATGGTGGGATCATCTGCAAAGGATGACAGAGGATCGATTGGCGAAACCGGCACTAAACTATAAAACCATTGCTAGAAGAGACGTGGGTCGCCGAGGATGAGATGGGTGTCGAAACAGGTTTATATAACCTAATCCTTGAAGAGAATAAGAAGAAGCTTTTATTTATAAGCTTATTCTTATTTATAAGAATAATAAGAAGAAGAATACGTATAAAAGTAGCATAGATATGTTTTAACGTTATCGGAAATTCTCTGTCAGAGAATGATTCAGTTACAGTCGTAATTACGGGGAGGGGATCGGAAGGATCAATCCCCCCTCTTGAACTATTAAACATTTCACCAAAATTCCATAATCACATAACGTATATCCAATTCTAAAACAGTTGCGTGGGGAAATAAATAAGGGTAAGGGTTATAAATAATTGTAGAAATAAAAAGTTACAGTAATGGTAAATTAATAAAATACATTTTTTTAATAATGGCAATCCCTTAATATTCTGTAAACAACGTACGTGTTTCCAGTCTTACGTATATTTATAAAATTGGATAGAAGGATTCTGCCTCTTCCCAGACTTTTTTTATGGGTCTTAGAATTGCACTTTAACGAAATGCCACGCCAGTCGTATCCAAGCGGCTGAAATTGGATTTCTCAGGCACGTGGCAGGGTATACTCTCCATGTTCGTAGTAGAAACACAGATATACGAAGGGGTACCCAAAAATAACAGAAATTTTTTTTTAAAGCTATGTATTTAATTTTTTTTACAAAACAACCTTATCACCTTCAAAGTACTCTCAATTATACTTAATACATTTGTCCAATTTGCGATCCAATTCCTGGAAACGTTTTTCAAACTCGTCTGTCAGCTCATGCCTCGTTTTTTTCTTTACCGCTTCCACGTCTTCAAAATGTTGTCCTTTCATGTCCCTTCTTCATTCGCGGAAACAAGAAGAAATCGCACGGAGCGAGGTCAGGTGAGTAAGGGGCGTGGGGCAAGGGAGTCATGTTGTTTTTTGCTAAAACCTGGCGCACTGAAATGGACCCGAGGCACAAATTTTGCAGTGACCCTTCTCATCCCCAAATCTTCTGACAAAATTCGCTGAACTGAGCTCCAAGTTATTCCAGATAACTTACTAATCTCTTCAATGGTCCGTCGTCAGTCTTCAAAAACGATTGCATGAACTTTTTCAACATTTTCGACAATTCTGGAAGTTGACGGACGTTCAGAACGAGGTTTGTCATCAATTGACATTTCAACCTCTTTGAAACGAGAAAACCATTGGTACACTTGAGTTTTTCCCATAGCACTATCCTTGTAAGCTGTTTTCAACATCACAACAGTTTCTGCGGCGTTTTTCCTAAGCAGGAAGCAAAATTTCACATCAGTTCACTTAAATCCGCCATGACAAAAAACGATGAGCAAGCAAAACTGCTTTTACAAAACGAATTACTGTGACCGGACACAACCTTCCCAGGCGACAACAATGACGGCACTGAACTCGGAACGAGTTGCGCTACGCTCGCCTAGCGGGAGAAATGCGTACTATGTAAGCTCCGCCAATCACAGCGCTATTCCGGTTATTTTTGGGTACCCCCTCGTACTGCAGTAACTGAGTATATTATGAGTTTACTCGACAGGATTGCCCAGTATGGTCTGATTTGGTGGGAAGATCTTTGCCGAATGGATGACTGCCGCATCCCCAAACAACTTTGGAACTATAAGCCGAGGGGACGGAGAGGTGTGGGACGTCCGAAGAAGCGCTGAAATGATCAGCTCCAGACTTTGCCTGTTTGAAATCGGAACAATCCATCCTTGGTTTAATATTTGCAGATGATGACAATATGAAAGGAATTCTAAATTTCTCATTCGTTCTGAGGAAAATGGGGAGTGCAATCTTCAAGCTATTCTCATCCCCTCCCCACCAAAGAGCTGGTTCCAATAAACAAAATAAGACGATCGCTTATGTATAACAGTTCTTCACGTTTACGTTTACATACGCTAACATGGGAAACACTAAATTTCACCCATTTAACTCTATAGTAATAAATAATTCAAGTCAACAGTTACAGATGTCCGCGCACAATAATTCACCGCACTGAATTTCAGACTCAGACTCAACTAATAACACGTCTCTCACACTGCGAGTAATCGAGTCGGCCGTTTAACTAATCGGAAAGTAATCGGAATCGCCGCTTTTAACTAGTTTAGTACTAGCGTAGTACGTAACAAGACGAACCTGCATGGCGTTACAGTAATCGCTCATAATCTGGAAGGCGCGTCTGGATAGACTCAGAACGTGAGAGAGCGTTGCGTAGTCTTGCTGGTCATACAACGCGTGCAAAGTATCACGTAAACCAAGCATTTTTTCTAAACCTTCAACGTAACAATGTATGGAAAATACACAAAGAAAAATCATTGTAAGCTGCCTTCGGAACGACTAAAGAAGAATAAAAAAGAATACCAACATCTTTGAAATTTAATCCAAACAAATAAAAAATAAAACTGAATACACTTATGATTCTATACTAACGTAAATGGGTGCAGAGTTGGTTTCTTGTTGAGAGGAAATGGTTGTAACAAGCCTGTGGGAATAGGGTAATACGACAAATGCCTATAAATTCAGGGGGGGCACGATATTAAGCAGAATGTTCCAGTATCTAGGTTATGACATAGTACTTATCTCAAGAAGCCAACAAGAAAAGAAAGTTTTCTGAGTCTAGAAGAGGCCCCAACGAATTTAGGTCTAAAATTAAACACTGAAAAGTCCATATGCTTGTTAACAGGCAGTAAATACAGAAGAGAAGAGCACCCCTGGTAATTGGAGGACGCGAATTTCAAAATGTTGAAAACTTTAAGTACCTGGGCTCACTAGTTACTGAGGATAATATTATGGCCAAAGAAATAAAAGAAAGGATATCTGCTGTAAACAAATGTTACTTCTCCCTATAAGGAATGTTTAAGTATAAAAACATAAGCAGAGCAACCAAGATTCGTTTCTATAAAACAGTTCTTAAGCCAGTGGTCATGTACGGGTCTGAAACTTTAACAATGACAGTGACAGAGGAAGAGTGGTTGCGCAGCTGGGAAATTAAAGTTCTCAGGAGGATATTTGGTGCTGTGAACATACAAGGAACATGGAGAATAAGGACGAATGAACATCTATGCAAATCTGTGGAGAACCAGATATCGTCACTGAGATAAAGAAAAGTAGAATCCGGTGGGCAGGGCTGTCCAGGGAATATTAGAGACATCGACATTGAAGAAAATTTTTACGGGGAACCTGGTAAAAGAAGAAGGAGGGGTCGGTCCAGAAAACGATGGTTGGATGATCTTGAGGACGACCTGCGCAGGCTCGGTATAAGAAGATGGAGACTGAGAGCAGAGGATCGAGTCGACTGGAGGCGGATTGTGCAGGAGGCCAAGGCTCTCCAAGAGCTGTAGCGCCAATTGGTCCAGAGTTAACTGTGAATACGTTTCTTGTTGAGAGGAAGTGGTTGTAAGAGGCTACCTGTTTCGTCACACTAATTCTTTTCTTATACGGACACAAACACGCTATACGTAATATAGTAGTAAACCCCCTAAGCTCCAGCACTCTCACTATTTTGAACTAAGGACATTTAGTATTACATAAATTTCAGTATTAGATAATTATGGAAATTATGGAAGAACTGGTTTACCCCAGTAAACCTGACCATAAACGATTACACTCCTGAAGGAATAAACGAGTTTATGTACCTTGGAGCTCATGTTAACAGTAAAAATACGGTAGATAAAGAAATAACTAAGAAAATAGTGGCGGAGAATAGAGCTTACTTTGGTCTAGTAAAATTATTAAAATCTAGTCTTCCCACTCAAGAGACTGAACTGAAAATGTACAGAGCAATGATCAGGCCTGTAGTGACATACGGCTCCGAAACCTGGACATTAAGAGCCGTTGGTGAAAAGGCTATGAGGACGTTTTGAAAGGAAAACTATTAAAAGAATGTTCGAACCAGTATATTGTAATGGAGAATGGATAATCAGGTCTCATCAATCAATAGACTCTATTCTAAAACAGGGAGATATCGTCTTGTTTACAAACTCCAGAAGAATCAGCTGGATAGGGCATGTAGAAAGAATGGACAACCTAAGACTCCCCAAAAGGATAATGAACGGGTCGTAGATGGACACAGAAGACGAGGCAAGCCAAGAAAACGATGGCAGGACGACGTGGAAGAAGACCTGACTAGGATGGATGTCGGCTCGTGGAAGACCAAGACACATGGTCGGACTATCTGTAGACAGAACATTAGGAAGGCCAAGGTCCACTCTGGACTGTAGTGCCGAATACGTATGTAAACAGAAAATCTATGGCACAGTAGAAAACGAGGTCACACTTCGTTACGTTTGCACAAAGTTCCACAGGAAGACAAGCAGATTGTAAAATAGTTTTAATTTATAACAAAAAAAAACGGCAACTTAAGTAACAGAAGATTAGAGCGACAAAATAAAACAAAAAGTATAAACTTGAATACAGGCTTCTTTGAAATAAAATTCATGAGACGGAAAAATACTACATCTCAGCGTAGACAGTTTCTTTAAAAAAATCCAATATGTTTTTCTTATTAAACTATTGTAAAAAGTTGGCTTTCTTTAAGCTACCCTGTGTTCAGTAGACGGTTTAGTCAAGACTACACGAACCGAGAACAATTTAATCTCTTCAAGGAGGGCGTGTTAGAAGACAAAAGCGGGCTGAAAACTGTAACCAATAAGATTGCGTAATATTGCTTTTTAAATGAATTCCACGGTCTGAGGCTTTGTGTTAATCTCTTTGTCTACAGTTGTTGGTACAGCGATATTTTACAGCCTACGAAATTCAATTATACTGAACGAGTTTGTAAATATCAGCATTTGGGCACGATCTTGCATCACGACCAAGTGTATGAAGCCCTGGCTTCGTTTTGTACTGTCTCAAAACTCAAATGGAATGAAGTATACCTTTTCTATTATTGAACAAGAAAAGCGAGTTTTCAGTTTTAACTTGTCCCGTTTGACACTTGGCTGTCTGTCTATCTGTTAGGGTATAGGGTGGCCGGTGGCCGGTCTCTGGTCAGTGTAGCTGTGTTGAACCTCTCGCGCCAAGTCAGTGATGTCCTCTTAAAGCGCAATCGAACCCAAGTAGCTTCGGTCTCGGACCACTCGTTCTCCCCTCACGACGGACTGGTGTTCGTTGAGTCGGTGGAGTCCTGCATTGGTTCGAGCCGGAGTTGAGGTACGCATCCTACATCCACCACGCCCGGTGGACGGTGTTACCCTACATGCTGAGAGCTGGAGAAAAAGTCGTAACCATCTGCGGGAGATCTCTTTTGATCGAACCCCAGAGGTTGGGCCCGCACCCGTTTGGGCATCGGAGTTGTCGTTTGATCAGCGACGTACTCAAAAATGGTACCACGGGTTCGTGAACCAGCCCGGCCAAGGGTCCTTCTCCCCGGAGTTCACGTGTTGAGGAAAGGTTTCGTGGGGGTTGTGGTTTCACATGCTGAGAGTAGAATTAGACACCCCCAAATTCTTTCTTGGAGAACAGAGTATCGGGCTGCGACCTATTGTGATCTGTTGCCGTTCTCTGCATTTTCCAATCTCCGGACCTCTACCGTTCGACTGTCTGTTACAGTGTGTCTCACGATAACTTTTGTGCGCACCAACCGATTTCATTTAAACGAGTCACATATCTCTATTCTTTTATTATACAGAACCCTGTTGTTTGCGAAATTAATCCTCCAAGAAATAAGGACTAGGGACGCAAAAATATGAGAGGTCAAAATTGTGAAAAAGTCAAAAAGTCCACATAGGGTAGAAATTAAAGGAAACTTTAACCACGACATAAATATAGTGTTTACACTGAAACATCTTAGAACGTCGGTGCCCAAAAAGTGGGTGGAATGTTTACCCACCCTCGTGACAAATACATTAAAAAAAAAAAGAAATATTGAATTTATAGGACCCAATAAAGAGATCTAAATTTTTAAAAATTGTGAAAATTCATCGGGTTCAAGACTAAAAGGAACTGTAATCCAAATGTGAATGTTTAAAATTTGTAGTGTTTATTGTGTGATTGTGTGCTCTACAATTGTTTCGTTACTAAAACCCCGGTATAGAGAAACACACATGACTTCCATGTTCTAATTAATTATAAAATTTATTTTTAATATGTAGGCCTGCACTCAGAACAAAACCAAATATATCAGGATCCTTTCGGTAAAAACGCTGAGAAACATAATCCAAATTCGAATTGTACGTAGTTGCTAATATTTTAAAAATAAAAAATTAATTTGATTAAATTAGCTTTTATTTAAAAACGTTAAAGAAAGGGAATACCTCCCAGCCCTTGTTATCTGTGAATTTCTGAAAACGAAAAATATTTTATTTACGTATCTATGGTGACATAGCACGGAACGATATCAATTGTTAATATTTTATTGAAAACTTTGGTTTTCGGTCGAATAAATGTATAACATCAATACAAAAAATTACTCCCCTTTTCATTTATGAATATTTCCTCTACCATTCTAGAGTGGATTATTATGACCTTCTTTTCAGGATACTTTATTTATCAAAATTAAGTACAGTACTTTACTCTTGTTAAAACGTAACACGTTGCAGGTAAACTACCCCTTTTTCTTAACCGATCTTCACCAAAATCAACAGGCCTTGAGTCCTCTACAACTCAGGCACATATGTAAAACATTATTTGGTTCTGTTTGAATTTGCTGCAGTTATCGTTCGCCATATAAAACATTCTACACACAAACACTTTTCGGAAATAACTTTTATTCATGTTTTGAGGGTAGTACAATCAGAATCAGCCCTTATCTCGAACACGATTTTTTCGCGATCACCATACTTCCATTTCCTTACGGAACATGGATGTAAAAAACGGTAAAAAAATAGGCATTTTTTCTTAATCTTTTCTATAATTAAAAATTATCAAATATCAATATTTATATAATAATAAATATACCTACTTCATTCAAAATAGTAAGCGAGTTCTGCACCTCAGGCAGCGTATTAGTTTATTGTGGTGTTTGGGTGTATTGAAGTTTAACGACGTTTGATCCTGTCTGAGACAACATGTATTGCTTTTCTTGCATTACAGCTGAGTCCAAATTACAACCTACCATCTTGCCATTGACGTCGGTTGGTATCTTCTGGCAGAGACATATTCTTGCCGTCATATAGACAGTCCATGCCGTTTGATATGTTCTCAGCTTCAGATCTGACTCACTTTCACTTCTTAGTTATTTAACAAGGTTTAAATATAGCACCTACCTCAAGGTAAATGCGAAATGCTACTAACATATCCAGGGGACATATTCATTATTAAATTGTCTGGAATAAGGACTAGCCGGAAGGATAACTGGCAGATGTGCCTTCCGGAGCATTTTATGATTGGCCACTCTGCAATTGACACTGTGTTGTTTGCGGATGATCAGGCTATTCTGTCGGACTCGGGAAACAGGTTGCAGATGGGTACACATTTGTTAAATAGAATCTGCAAAGATTCTTGATTACAAATATTTACACTTAAGACCAAGGTGATGTTTCGTGAAACTGATCGCGTACGGGCAAAAATTGTTATACATGGTATTGTTCTGGAATAAGTCAGCAATTTTGAATACCTGGGCTACAGTGTGTCTTGTAATACAAGCAGCGACGTTGTGAATAAGTTGAATAAGTTCAACCTTATGTGCGAACTCTTTAAGTCAGGAAGTGCAGAAAAACGCCAATAATTCTACAAGCTGATGGCCCTTTCCTCACTTCTTTATAAGTCTGAGAATTGGACTTTAACGAAAGGCCAGGGTAGTCGTATCCAAGCGGCTGAAATGAGATATCTCAGGCACGTGGCAGTGTATACTCTCCATGATCGTAGAAGAAACACAGATATACGGCAGGAACTGAATATTATGAGCATACTCGACAGGATTGCCCAGTATCGGTTGAATTGATGGCAACATATTTGCCGAATGGATGACTGCCGCATCCCCAAACAACTATAGAACTATAAGCCGAGGGACGGAGAGGTGTTGGACGTTCGAGGAACCGCTGGAGTGACCAGCTCTTGACTTTGCCTGTTTGAGACCGGAACAGACCATCCTTATGGTGATGATGACGATCTCATGCAGAACACCTAAGCCATCGCTCACTAAGCCATTAACGTAATTAAAAAGTTCATCTTACAGTTATTCGCCAAGTTCGTAAAGTTCATTGTTCGTCATTCACTCGTGTTTTCTGGTACATTTCGCTGTCAGCTCGGTTGTCATATTCCCCCATGTATTTTACGGCTGTCAACTTAAAAGTGGCCTTATAACTTGCCTGTTTCTTAATATTTCTGTGATGAACAAAAAATATTACTTGAGAAAAAACTCGATGATTATATTTATCGACTACGCTGTCGATATGGACCGCGGTCAACTGCGACTGCAATCGCGTACATCCGGTCAATTTCGACCTGGCCAACTGCGATCGAAAACATCATTCTATCAACACAAAGATTGCGGATATCGAAGGCGAGTGAAATCATGAAGGCTCACGCCTGGAATGATAATGCGCACGGTTGTTTCCAATGTTTATATACTGTTGCGACCAATCAACTATCTCTGTAAAAATTAATGGATATTTACACTCTACATGATATATCAGACCATAGTCCAAAGCATTATGACGTATGCAGCAGAAGTATGGGTTATTAACAAAATGAATGAAAGAAAGATTCTTGCAACAGAGATGGAATATTGGAGGAGGTGCTGTGGAATAACGAGAGCAGACCGAATAACAAACGAGGAGATCAGAAGAAGAATGGAAACGGAAAGAAGTGTAATTGACTACATCGAAGAAAAATGATTGGTGTGGTACAGTCATGTCCGGAGAGATCAACAAAGTGACGGAATGGAGTCCATTAGGAAGGAGAAAAAGGGGAAGACCGAGAAGATCTTGGAGGGACGAAGTGGATGCATCTATGCAAGGACTTGACGTATAGGACTTGAGGAAAGACAATGGGAACATCGGGAGAATTGGAAAGCCAGGTTGAAGGAAGGGAGACGGCACTAGCTGTAGCAACCCTTATATATGTACACACACACTCTACATACTGAACCCATATGTGACATATCTGTGCGCCTACATAGACATCGAAACTGCGGCCTATTGATATTTGTAGGTTATTCAAAACTTTACTCAGACATATGTCACAGACATCGAAGCATTAGACCGCAACTCTTGGCCCTTTTACGAGCTATTTCTGCTCTCTGCGCTAGCAGCTGAAAGATATCACACGTTGGTCCATGGTATAAAAAAACTTAGTCACCTATACCAACATATACACATTTCATCATACCATTAGTAGCTACATAATTGACAAATGGTAGGACATCTCACTTGCATCACTACCGCTCGTTAGAACATGTATAATACAACTACATGTAGAATGAGGTTTTTACAATCAGTACTAGGAGTAACACGGAGGGACAGGCTAAGAAATGCTGATATAAGGAACGTCCTTGGAATATACAACCTAAACGAAAGGATAAAGCAATACAGAAGGATAGAACAGATCATGTGAAAGGATACATAAGGACAGGAAACCAAAACAAATTTTGATTTATAAACCTAAAAAACGGTGGAATATTGGAAGACCAAAGGAAAGATGGTCAGACCAAGAAGTGCGCAACGGATCGTAAGGTCCACAGCAAAGAAGAAAAGAAGAAAGAACAAAGAACAAAGAAGAAAGAGAAAGAGAAAGAGAAAGAGAAAGAGAAAGAGAAAGAGAAAGAGAAAGAAAAAGAAAAAGAAAAAGAAAAAGAAAAAGAAAAAGAAAAAGAAAAAGAAAAGGAAAAGGAAAAGGAAAAGGAAAAGGAAAAGGAAAAGGAAAAGGAAAAAGAAAAAGAAAAAGAAAAAGAAAAAGAAAAAGAAAAAGGACAAGGACAAGGACAAGGACAAGGACAAGGACAAGGACAAGGACAAGGACAAGGACAAGGACAAGGACAAGGACAAGGACAAAGACAATGGCAAGGGCAAGGGCAAGGGCAAGGAAAAGGAAAAGGAAAAGGACAAGAACAAGAATGTTTAAAATGAAGTGTATTATTTTCTGTAATAAAGTGTATATTACTTTCTGACAGCACAATTTGTTTCAACAGTAGTGAGTGACGGCGCAATGTGCAAAAGATTTTTTCAGTAATTTTGTAAAAAAAGAAAACGGGGGTGCAAACTGTACGCCAGGGTAAGTTTATATGCAAGTAAATAGTGAATTCATCGCATGTAGATCCGTCTTCTTGCTGAATACAATACAGAACGGTTACATTCGGTATTCTTTTTAATGATGGGAAGTTTAGCGAGGATCGGTCAGTAACTAGGTCTGTAACACAAATTTTTTATATTATTTGTTTCGACGTTTCGACAATATTTTAGTGTCATCAACATGAACAATGTCATCATCAGAACTTGTGTATAGATACACATGTATTTGTGTGTGTGCGTGTGTGTGTGTGTGAAACATATTCACTCATTTAATTGATCTTGTTGTGTTTGATATTTTCTCTTGTATCCGTACACAGCCCCTGATGATGACAACAATCCTCGCTAAACTTCCCATCATTAAAATTTATTGATCAACGGTCACTACTAAATCAAGGATTCAGTATTTTTAATTATAAATATATCATTAATGACTCGGAACACTAAATTTTTATTGGTAAAAATGTACCACCTGAGCTACACTAATTTTTTATTGGTAAATATGTAAAAAAAGTTTTACATTTATAATAATAAAAAATTAGTGTTTCGAGTCAGTAATGATATATTTATAATTAGTTAATGAACGGACAAGTCATGGACAACAAAATCCAGGAATTCAGTATTTTTATTATATACGTAACAAATAGTTTTAGTTTTCACTTCGATCTGAATACAGTAGATAGAAAACAAGATGCGTACATTATGTTGTTCAATGTGAATTTCACGTTTAACGAAAGAAAGACGACGTGTAACGTGTTTCCATCGATTAGCCGGTAGGTGGCGCTGTCACCAAAAGTTGTCGCTTGTCTTGTATCGCCAATAAGAGACAAATCCAATTTGAGACCGTCACTCAACGTTTTCTTTCACAGAGAGATCTTTATACTTCAAATTTTAAGCACGAAAAAACTTACAGCAAAATTTTTATTACCACATCAAACGTCAAACAGATCTGCAGTTGAAATCGATTAAAATGATTGTGAAGGGGATTGATACTTTGACCGCTAAACCCAATCTATCCTCTAAGTTAAACATATCCTTATGGTTTGACGAGAACATGAAATTTTTAGAATTACAGCGACATTTCTATAAACGAAGTATAATAATATTGTACGTGTGTGAGAGGTTGTACTAATTTTAAATGTTGCACACAACATACGTATTTGTTCATAATCATTTACTAAAATAATTTTATAAATAAATTCATTATTAGATAAATTTTAATGTTAAATAATAACTTTTAAATTATTCGAAAAATTACAAAAAGCCAGATGAATGTACTTCTCTTTAATAGTAAGAAATGTTCTTCGAATATTGGCTACTTCTGCAAGTGAAATTTTTATTGTATTTTATCTCCTGAAGCACGTTTCACTGATCACATCAGTATCACCAGAGCATTATAAATGAATTGATTATTTTATAATTTGTTAATTATGAATTTTAAATAAATAATTATTCTTTTTAATAAAATTACATTTACAAAGCAGAACAACTAAAACAATAAGTGGGTACAAAATTAATAACAGGCAGATACGTATCGTGTGCTATGCAGACGACGTAATGGAACATTATTTGCAGAGACTTCTTCATAAATTCGTTATAACAGAAACAAAATATAATACGATAGTTTCAACATACAAGGGCAAGTCGATTGTAATCTCAAAAAATACCGTTCGATGTAAGCTGTAAATTTGAATGAAAGTGACAGAGCAGTTCATGTGGACTTTCAATATTTAGGGACAGACGTCTCTAGTGACCGAAACACCTAAGGCGAAGCAAGAAGAAAGGAGCTCGTATGTCTGGATATTTAAGGGTTGTAACCTGAAAAATAAATTCCTGAGACTAGAAGGTAATGTGAAGATATGCAAGATGCCCAGCGCTGACTTACGAAACAGACACGTGAGTTGACACTGGTAGAAGAAAACGACTGTAAGGACGACAGAAATGGATGCTCTCAGAACAATTGTTGGACAAACGAGACGTGATAGAATACGAAACAATGCTAGACGGCAGCGTCAAATAGAGGACGTAGTCAAATTTGCCATAAGGCGAAAAAGGGAATGGAATGACCATGTTAACAGAGCATGGGTCGGTAGATTAATACAAATATTGCAAGATTCTAGACGTCTGGGAAAACGGACCCTGGCCGACCACAGAAGAAATGGACAGGGGACTTGGAATCGGTTTTTAACGAATTCCCCTGAAGCGTGAAGAAAAACAGGCGATTAATCCTGTAGCCTACAGACGAAGAAGAAGAAGAAGAAGAAGAAGAAGAAGAAGAAGAAGAAGAAGAAGAAGAAGAAGAAGAAGAAGAAGAAGAAGAAGAAGAAGATGATGATGATGAAGCGGCGGAGTAGGAGGAGGGGGTGGTGGGGGAGGAAGAGGAGGAGCAAAGAGCAAAGCAGGAAACCATACAATTAACACTAACAATTCTGAATCCATTTCCTTTACTACAAATACACAACTTGATCGTCTACTGTAGCTAAACTTATAACCAGCCTAACAAAATTATTTAGTTTCAACCATACCAATGACTGGCATCCTCAGTGACACGGGAATACAGATCACAGGAATTCTCGACCGAATACGCACTACAACTGTTCTATCCCGTTGAGGCACTTCTACGGTATATATGCATTTTTTTACGGTCCTGGTTTGTCATCATTTGGCCAATCACATTGCTCTCTTTTTTTGATTGGCTTTTAAATTCGGACTGTACGTAAAATACTTGTAAGTTAAATTCTTAACTTAGCTGGTGTACACGATCCAGAAACCGGGACCTCAAAAAACGATATTACTTTTACGGAGTCTCAAGTTCTGCACTGAACATTTCACTTTTCAAACAAAGAACAAAATTGCAGATGTACACGTAGGGGCATCATCATCATCATCATCTTCACAACACGGAATAGGCAAGGTGCTGCCTGTTCCGCCTTCAAAAATCCTTCAGCCATCTCTTCCTGGGTCTACCCACACGCCTGTGTCCTATAGGCTTGTATTTCCTGACTCGTTTGGTTAGTCTGGAATCTGACATTTTTTCAAGTGTTTTCCCACCGTTGTTTGTAATCTTTTAATTTTTCATTCAAGCTAAAAACTTCATTTGTTATGCGGTCAAGTTTAGAACACCTTTTGTCTCCTCTTAAGAACCCCATTTCCGAAACCTGTATTTTACTGTTTTATTTTTTGTTGTTGTCCATAATTCACATTCATAGGACAGTACAGGGGTTGCCAGAACTTTACAAAACTTTAACTTTGTACCTACAGAGTGGCGTACCTTCCAGGTACACCTAGTTTCCTTTCAGGTACACCTAGTTTCCTTGCAGGTACACCTAGTACCTTTCGGCATACCTAGTTTCTAAAATTACGGTTGATTGTTCCACAGATCGTCTGAAACTTAGCTAACTTAACATCAATGTCATAATTTCTATCATAGTGAATATCATTTCCCAAATAATTAAAGTGGCTCACCGGTTCTACAATTGGCGTAGGTGCGTAAATATAAAATTGATTTCTGGTTTACCGGTTCATGGCAGACTAAGTAAAAGTGACCCTAAGTATAACATTTGCCCCAATCTGTATATGTTTGGAAAATTGCTGCTACTTTCTATTGTGACGTCGAATTGAGTAGATTATCTGCACAAGCTGTAGTTAATTTTGTTTATGTTTATTTAGCAACGTAACATATTGACGTTATTTATGATTGATATATACTGAACACGACTGATAAGGGCCATGACTGCGCGTACCGCCGTCAGAGAGCGCTGACCTCACCATCAGCTGTCACCGTCTGACGTCACAGAAATAAATCCAATCGCTGACATTTACGCCAACGTCTCGTTAAATTTATAAACTGTTAAAACTCAGTTTATCCTCACATTCCCGTCACTTGTCACGATTTATCGCTTTCTCTTAAATATAATCGTTAAATATAACATAACGCACACATGTTTTGTAGCAACTAAACTATAATTCAAAGGGAAAACTTAACATTTGGAAAACTTTAGAATTATTTAAACACTACATATAATATATTAATTACCTACCAAATTCAGACTAATATTAGTAAAACAATTTATTTTTATATTAATACATTTCAAAATTATTTATTTTATTTAAAAATCTTCTTCTTCTTCTTCTTCTTCTTCTTCTTCTTCTTCTTCTTCTTCTTCTTCTTCTTCTTCTTCTTCTTCTTCTTCTTCTTCTTCATAGAATGAAATAGGCATACCATTGCCTGTTCCGTCTTCACAGTATATCTTGCCATCTTGCTCTTGGTCTGCCTATATCCCTTCTCCCAAAGGGTCTATACCAATATACATACTGCATTCAAAAAGTTCCGGGACTAACGCTATTAAGGACACAACTTTTCAGATAAATGAAATTTTATTATTTATTATTCAACATACATCCCTTCCCTCTCTACACAGATTTTAGATCGCTCATACAATCGTTGAAAGGCATGCGCATAGTTCTCCTTCGAAATCGTGTTTAAAACAGCTGTCACATTCTTCTGAATTGTCTCTACATTATCAAAACGCTGCCCCTTCAGTGCCACCTTCAGCTTAGGGAACAGAAAGAAGTCAGCCGGAGCCAAATCTGGTGAGTAGCGTGGATAGTTAATCACTGTGACTGATTTTCCATCGAGAAATTGTGAGACAATCAATGATGAGTGGACTGGAGCACTGTCATGCAGAAGAAACCACTCCCCTGATCGGTACATTTCTGGCCTAACCCTGCGAATTCTTTTCAAAAGGCGATCAAGTACCTCTTTGTAAAATGGTCCAGTTACAGTCTGGCCGGGTGGCAAGAATTCTTTGTGGATCAGTCCCCTTGAATCAAAAAATGTGATCAGCATTGTTTTCACTTTTGATTTTGTGGCCCTCACTTTCATGGGTCTGCCATCTCCTGGGTCGCGCCATTCAGCTGTTTGACGTTTGGTAGATGGGTCATACTGGAAACACCACGATTCGTCGCCCGTGACAATGTTCTGTAAGGAATTCGGGTTGTCATCGGCCCATTCAACGAGACTTCGCGACGCTTCCACACGTTGTTCTTTTTGCTCTGCTGTTAACGAGTGTGGAACGAACCTGGCACACAGTTTCCGTTTGCCGAGTACGTCATGGACGATAGTGTAAATACTACCCACACTGATGCCGATCTCTTCTGATAACATCTGGACGCTCAGCCGGCGGTTGATGGACAGTGCAGCACAGACACGCTTGACATTCTCGTCAGTCACGCTTGTGGAGGGGCGCCCATCTCGTGGATCATCTTCTAGAGACTCACGACCATTTTTAAAGCGTGCATACCACTCGAACACTTTGCTACGACTTAAAAAATCTTTTCCATATGCAAGTTGCATCATCGAAAACGTTTCTGTCGCACTTTTTCCACATTTAAAACAAAATTTAATTGCAGCTCTTTGCTCGATCTCGAAAATTATGACAACAAGTAAAACCAGATAAACTTAACAGTGTCGCTGTTTACTATGGAATGAGTCCTCAACAATGCAATTGTCACAGGAAGTGGGTGAAGGTTGTCATATAGTGTTCCAGCTGTGACACAGAGATAGCTCCATCTGTATGTCTATAGCAGCATCAGTCCCGGGACTTTTTGAATGCACACTACGTTAGGTATATTGTATAGTATCGCCCATTCTGCCCAGATGTTCCGACCACTCCAAGCAATATTTCTGAATAGTATCGTTAATGTACAATACCTGTAGTTCATTCCTAATGTCGTCATTTTGCAAAATCCTAATGTCGTCTCGCCTTACGCAGCTCTTTGTTCGTCTCAGAAAACACGTTTCGTAACTCTCAATTCTGGTTTATAATCTACCTTGTAGACACTCACGATTCGCACCCATACAGTAACATAGACATTGCCATTGTTTAATAAAAATTAATGCTTGTTTTGTTTCCTTGTTTTATTCTTTACTATACGATACCACATATCACCTGAAACTTCATTTTAAAATCAATAAATAGAAATATACTGATACATTACAATAAAAAATATATTATATATAAATTTATACACTAAAAATAATAATTTAAGCGTATCATTTCATTAATTGTTTTACGGAAATTCGATTTTAAATAGTAAATGATTTACTTGTTGAACGAGCACACCAAGGTTTGAGTTTTAACTCGACCGTTTGTCACCTGTTTGGGTTAAGTCAAACGATAATTTTTGAACAGCTTTTTTCTTAAAACTTTTCCTACAGAACATGCGAGACTGATCCACCAATAATAAAGGGCAAAAAGTAAAATGTCACGAGTCAAAAATTTTAAAAATTGACCGAAATGGGGTGTCATACTAAATAGAAATAGAATAATAACTTTGTGAATAAAGTGAGTTATTTTGTGGACATAGGACAACTACTGTTCTTCCAATGTGACTGTTGTCAAGAATTGCCAGTAAAATTTCGATTTTTGATGTCGTGGCGTCTAAGCTTATTCCGCTGTTTGAAGTCACCGCTATTAAACAACAACAAAAACAGCGATGAACTTTACTATATAGAAATATATATGAAGATACATTTTCAAAATCAATACAGAATGAATCAGTCGACATAACGAACAGTGCCAGAATAGGTTTGGGAGCCTGCGGAGTCACTCGGACGCTAATTGATTTTAAAGCTGACACAGTTCCGCACCTGGTCATGGCTTTTCAGTGTTAAATTTAATTGTTAGACTTATATTGTGGTCGAGAGCGCATTGTTGAACTTGATAACGGACCAATGTGAAGTCTTTATGTGTGCGTGCACGTGCTATGACGTTTTATTTTGCTTAATAAAAGATAAAATAAACTGTTTTAACAAAATGACGAAAGATTTTATTCGAGGCCCTATATAAATTCAATGTTAAATTGAAATAAATTTACGTATATATTTTTCTCTGAAACCTGATGAGCTCGAGTCTTGAAATTTTTATACATGTTTTATGTATACATTTTATGCCTACTGATGTAGAATTATTTAATTTTTGTATACAAACAAAGATTTACATTTATTTTAATTTTATACTTTCTCTCAAGGTGAGAATAAGTAATAAAAATAACATTCATTTTTGCAGCACCCAAAGTATAAACTTTAGATCTACAATTCTGGTTCGTTTGGTAGATAATGATGACTTACATAATGGCCCTGAAAGCCTCAATATCCTACGCAGCACAGTTTCTGAGATATTTGTACCTACGTTTGGGAAAACACGGTTTTTCCAAAACGAATTTCAAGAACATCAGTGAGAATTAACAAAACCTCAAATTTATGACCAAACACTAATTCCATGCACAAAAATAAAACGCATGCAGCTACAGTATATTGTTGACTTCAGAGTTGCCAACGCACAAAATATCCCCTTTTACACAGTGAAAAACACTTCATTTTAAATTGAGCCGTTTATAAAATATGTATTATTGAAAGGCATCATCATGTACAATATTGTAATAATTTTACTGAGTGCAGACGCACTTTAGGTTATTCATAAAATATATTTGTGTATTTATTTGTACCATAAATTATACACCATTTTATGTAGAAAAATCAAAATTTTAATAAAACAATAATTTTATAAGCAACCTTTAAAACTTTTTACCCTTAAATAATAAGTAGCCTACGTATAGTTGGCTTAGTATAGCTTGGGTATCGGGCGCCTGGCAGGAGTTTGTGAGAAACTTTATGCCCTGACACATATTCGTATAAGATATTCCATTTTCTAATATCACAAGTGTTTGACATCTGATGGAATTGGTTTTTATTAGTTATTTATATTTTATTTTATTATCATCATCTTCTTAACGGTTTTAGGCTTTAGCGGCCTAATCCTATTCCACAGTCCACCTTTTCTTAGTCCTCCCAACTTTTCTTCTGCCTCTAGGATTGTAATCTTTAGCCATCTTCGGTATTCTACTTTCTTCCGTTCCATTGATGTGTTCCTCTGAATTCTGTAATCCTTTATTAACTGCAAACAAATGTAAATCACTTCTTATCTCTTCATTTCTTTTACTGCTCTACACCTTTAACTGATCTCAAAAATTTCATTTCTGCTGTTTGTATCTTTGTTATATGTTTGCTGTTTCATATTTTTTCTTTAAAACGCAAGTTTCAGAACCACACAGTAGTGTAGGAATTGCCATTATTTTATAAAATTTTATTTGGATTTCTTTTCTACATTCATTTTCCAACGTTCTCCAAATCGATCCACACATTCTTGTGAAATTCGTGACATTAGTTTCTATAGAGATCTTGATCATAACTAATAATTCAAATCGTAAAAATTCAAATAGCGTATCAAGTTAAAAGAAATTTTAACTAAAATCTGAATTTAGCATTAGTTTTTTAAAATTACAAAATTTTGTGACGCCGGGGCCAAATAAGTGAGCCAAAAGTTTGATAAAATTGTAAGTTTGATATAATTGAATTATAACTAAAATTTGAATGTGTTGTACAGTTTAAAATTTCAAAATTTTTAAAGCCATGGCGAGAAAATGTGGTCAAAATTTTGAAAATTGTAAAAATCCAATCGTGTGTCAGACTAAAGGGAATTTAACACAAATCTAATTCTTTGGAATTTTTAATGCTTATTGTATGATTGCTCTACAATTCTTCCTTTACAAAACAAAACATTGTAGGGTATACAAAACAATAATAGTTATTTTGCTAATTTTTCTGATAATTGTAAAATATGTAATATCAAAATGTGTGTAATAATAAATGTTCATCGTCTAAATTATTGAGCGTGCTGTGCAGATCAGGGAGGAAACTGGTTTTAAATAACAAAATATTGGCACATCAGTATTGTTAGCTGTGTTAAACGTTATTTGTTATTTCTTGATGTCAGTTGAATGTGTATATTATCAAAATGGCAAACATAGTCATTTAAACTATAGTCATATAAACATAGTCATGAAAACCGTAGCATGTGGTAGTACCAAACTGTAATGGAGCATTCTCTAAAATATATATAACAAATGTAAAACAAATCTGTTTGCATGTTCACACGGAATAGGTTTATCTGAGGCGGACTCCTGAGATTAAACTAAAGGGTGTATCTGGTCTACCAGTGCCAGTACGGTCACCAGTTTTTGTAAAATGGATTAACAATTGTAGAACATTGAGCCCTCTACTTCACTGATTCCCTTCTCTGAAAATGGCGTTGCGTGGAAAAACAATGAACAATCAATAAATGTTGCCAACATCGTTAATACCTAAAAAATAAATCCTTTGTTTCTGCTACACCCTTTATTTTTAACTTAACGGAAGTCGGGTGAAACTGAAGGCGACAACAGCGATAAGAACCTTGTATTTATAAAAATTGAACGACCATTAGTGTCCGTCTTAATGCTCTAGACAAGTAATTTTCAACCGACGGCCCGGGCCCGCGACACCTCTTTATGCGGTCCGCGACCTTGTCTTGGAAAACCTATTATTAAATAATAATTATGTCTATTATTAAATAATAATTACTCTATTTACTTTAGTAAATAAAAGTAATAAAATATTGTTTTGACTGGGAATGGTCTTGTAGGAAAACCTATAAAAAGTTTTCATTAATTCGTTAATAAATGAACAATAGTTTTTACTTTTTTTAATGGAAGGCTTAGGTGCAATAGTCCTCTTATATTGTCATCATATTGCAAGATACAGTCCACTTCCTTCTATACCAAACAGACGCGCTTGTCCGATGCTTCTTCCATTATTCGTAATCGGTTGCGTCTGTTACGTTTGAGAGTTATCACTTACAATTCTGGCATTTACAAGTCTACCCATTCTTGTAAACCACACGAGGCAAGGGGTCGGATTTCTTTATACTGCTGGCTGATAAATAATTTCCAAATCTGCAAAGTTTTAGACAGAAAATGAGGTTGATATTCGGAAGTAGATACATCTGTGAAAGCGCCTTTTCCACAATAATGTTAATCAAGAAATATAACAAAAATCGCCGCATAGATTCTTCTGTGCTTCACCTGTTGAAATTAACAACTCAGCTAGTAGCCATTCCTGCTTTAGTAACTGCTGCAGATCGACCTAACTTGTGGTTTATAAGCTCTACAATGCTTAATATATTTTGAAATACTTCATATTCGTATCCGAGCCACAATAGAATAAACCAAATAAGTATTACCTTCTTAAACCATCCTGTGGCTTCCTTATATACAATTTAAAGATGTAAAAAGAACGCGTTTCAGAACTTATGTTCCATCATCAAGCGCGTTTCACTCTTTGGAGGTCGTCAACACATTAAGACAAACACATATTTAAACACAAAAAAACTAATTAACAATAGCCCGCGAAGTTCACGGTGCGCACCGTACGGTGTAATATCGATGCTGCCATCTGTTGTCATTGTAGTCTGTGCGCTATCTGTGACGCGGGCTTCAGGCGTTCTGAGACTTGCAATGCTGTACCGTACAATGTGTTAAAATGATAATTGAGCTGGTCGTTTAACAAATGCTCGGGATAAAATTTATAGGCCTTATACTCTTCAAGTTCTTCGGTAGCACTCATGTACCGGTCTTTCTTGCAAACATGTATGGGTACAAGATTTGTAGCAAAATCTGTGTAATTGTGGTTACTATTCATCAAATGTCAGATCTAACATTATTGTTAATTAGTCAAATCTAATTATTGTTAATTAGTCTGACATTAGTTCATTAGCTTTTTGTGTTTAAATATGTGTTGTGTCTTAATGTGTTGACGACCTCCAACGAGTGAAACGCACCTGATGATGGAACATAAGTTCTGAAACGCGTTGTTTTTACATCTTTAAATTTTATATAAGGAAGCCGCAGGACGGGACTAAGAAGGTAATACTTTTTCATTTGGCTTAATATATGTCTTACCTCTTCAATACTATACTGACATAACGAAGATTGTACAGTTAAAATAAGTTGTAAGATACGTTAAATGTGTAAATTACATCGTTTTACTTATTAATAATTCAATATTGCCTTTTTTATTTTTACGCTACTTGTCAAAAATTTGATATCTTGTAAGCTTTTGCACCGATAGATTGTTTAATTATAGCCGTCAGGCGCTCTCCAGTTGAAAACCGCTGGTATAGCGTTGAAACTTACAGCCTTAAGTTAAACTGTAACTTATAGTTTAAAGCTGTGCTCCTAGTACTTTGTGAAATACAGTCAAACTGCCCTTCTGTTCACAAAACCGCAGACAGTGGATCTCATTTAAAAAGGAATATTACGAAAGCCTAATTGGCTCCAATTTGTAGCCCGTTCTGTCTGCTTACAATGTTCTACTTGAAAAGTAAATTGTTCTTTGTACTTGCGGATTTACTAAACCGGCCAAGTTGGAGATTTGATCACAGAAACCATGTATAAAACTAACTTCATAAAGTAAGATTAATGCAAAAAAATGTCGGATTTGTTACTAAGAAAATTAAACTAAACTTTATACCACTTCTTGTTTTATTTTCTCGTCCTAATCCCCTTAAACTGTAGCTAAGTTGAAAACTATCTTCACGTCCGTTTTGCTTGCTGTAAAGTTTACTACAATCACAAATCTACGAAACCCGAGTCTTGTTTCCTAACTGCGGCAGTGAGATATGCTACAAGATTTACTATTTTAGGATCTTACAGACTCTGCCTTCTATATACGGTAAACTCTCGATTTTCCGCAAACGGGAACCCGCAAATGTTTCTTTAATAAGGAGAAATAAATTTCAGCTAAACAACACAACTTCTGGCTGAGTCTTTTGAATAGATTGAATATTTAATGATTTTGTCAGAAACGGGCAGTTTTGAAGACTTTGGTGGACTGGGCGAAGAGGACCTGTGAACCGCTGTATCTCAACGAGTAGCTGCGGCATCCTGACCAAGCGTGCCAGGCCAACGGATATTTCGTCGGGGAGGTGAGACGTACAAACAGCCAGAGCGGTGGAGTCGGTATATCAGGAGATGTTGGCTTCGCTGTGTTGCCCCATGTCCAAGGGATGATTGATCATATTGGAAGGTTGCTGAGCCGGTGCGGCGCGAGACCAACTTTCAAGCCGACCAAGACCAATCCAGCAGTTTCTGAGACCAGTAAAGGACGTCAGAGGCTCTTGTTGTGCGAGTGTATGAAGTTCCGTGCTCGTGCGGCCAGTTGTACATCGAAACTATGAAACGCATTGTCCATGCCTGCGTTGATGAACACAGCCGCTACTGTCGTTTGAGGCACCCGGAAAAGTCTGCTACAGCGGAGCAACTACTCACCAATCTCATATCATCACACCCACTCAGTCTCACACTCACATACTTTTTGAAGAGACGAGGCTTCTGTCGTCGGTGAGTGCGTATTCCCCTCGCCTGCATACGGAGTCTGTCCAGATTCAGAAACATGCATACATCGGCAGGGTGAGTCCCTCTCATTGAGTGCTCTTTGGTCGTGAGTTCTGGCGAACCAATAAGAATTTGCCTTTCTTCTGATTGGCTGGTGGTGTCAGACAACAACTTCGTGCGGACTCCAAAAGTTTATAAATATGGGTGTCCTACTCACAGCCACTAGCGTTAACCACAGTTCAGTGGTCACTGACTACGAAACCTTTGTCAGTGTTTTGCAGCCTTCTGCACTGAAGATGGCCGACGAAGGCACGGCCGAAACTATTGCACCAACCAACCTTGGACCACGGCCTTACAGCCCAGCAAGCCGAAGTTCTCATAACAAAGCTTCTATTGGACCAATCTTATTACACTATTTTATCAACTACCGTTAATGTCATTGTATCAAGTTTATTTAAGTTATGTAAAGATATGTTGAAGGGACGGAGTGTATCACTGCTCACCGACAAGTACAGTTTTGTTTGTCGTTCGGCAGTTGGCTACCATGAGTAATTCGGACGTGTGTACTTGACTGCGCCTTTGAGAACATTTTATTTTCTCAAAATGTTTTAATTAAAAGCTCGTACTTTAACGGTATAATTAAAAGCCGTTGTACTCTACTGGCATATGATAAGTTGGATGTTGACACTCAACGCCACCTGTGTTGTTTGCCGACAGCGAATAGTGACTTTACTGACATGTATTTTTCTTACATTCTTCAATTCATACGTTTGCGACAATTCATTCATGAATCAAATCTTTGCTGCTCATGGAAACGTGGTAGACGTTTACTTAGATATGGCATTATCAAATTAAAGAAGCGTGGGGCACAGCTACTGACGAGCACTTAATTATTACCGTGGAACATCAAAAACCTTTCTAGTACATAATAATCTTGTTTACACGAACAGGTCAGCCGTGGACCAAGCAAATATCATTTCCTTTCCTTCTCCTGTCAGAAAGCCTTCATCCGCCACCTTCCTTTCCACTGTCCACCTCTTTCTCGTCTTCGTCTCACCGCAGAGAACCTCAAGATTTTGAATTTTGTTTCTGTATGTATTTTTATTAACACAGTCGTTCAAAGAGATACCCAGCTTCATGATTTCCTCCTTGAGTTGTTTGGTGTATCCGTTCAGGCTGGAAAGTCGCCAAAACAGTTGGAAATTTGTTTATTTTATCTGGACCGATCCATCCGAACCACAGACCTACTGAATCTCAGTCTTTTTCTTCGGAAAGCCGTTTCCAGAACTTCCAGATCCCTGTACAGCTCTTTTTTGGGTCTATGCTTGTACCCATCTTCGGTTTTCTTGGGGACATACATTTTCCGATGAATTCTTCGTTCAATTTTAAGAAAAGGTTCAAAATTTTTAAAGCACATTGTTTCAAGTACATACATGATCACCGGCCTTATAACAATGCTATAACGGCGGACTTTCGCACATCTGGAAAGATTTTTCTTTATGTATAGTTCCCGGGTTAGAGTAAAGGCTTTTGCTAATTTTAATTTCCTTATCTAAAAGGATTCTTTGTCTGAGGCGTTTCGGGATATGTTTTTTCCCAAGATATTTAAAAGTGTTTGTATATTTTATTTCTCCATAAGTAGTGACCAGGCACGTTTTCGGGAATTTAAATAGGGTAGTCAAAATTTCCGTTTTAACAAAACGCCAGTTGGAGGCCAGTTTTCTCCGCTATCTCTTTGAGATCTTCTACTTGCTTCCTTGCTTCTTCTTCTGCGTATATAATAATGTTTATTTTTAAATTTATATTTTGTACAGTTATGTTCGGGCCAAATATTTAAACTTTTGTGTTTCAATAAAAGTAAATTCATTTACATGTAATTGGTCTAGAGAGCAGTTAAGCCTATTTGTCCTCATCCACTTTGCTTTGGAGCAACTGACTTCAAATCCTAACCTTTCTAAACTTTGTTACGAGACTTTCGTTGCGTGCCTATATATTGTTACGCAATACGGAAGATTTTGGTACAGTCGATAGTGTAGTTCTACAAGCTTCTCAATTTCCCAGCCGGCTCGTGTTTCTGCCAAGGCCGCGCTGAAGTATCCTCTGGAATTTTCGAGTGCTTGTTAAGGACGCATATTATAAAACTTTGCAGACTATAAATAGCCAACACCTGCAGCTTGGAAATCAGTTTACGTCGGGCGATTACTCTGTGCGTCTCAAATGGTGTATTAGTGAAAAGTAATTATTATGCAGGATTCTATTAGTTGACATTATTTATGTTTATAAATTAACTTGAATTATCGTACGACTATAATTCTGTTGAATAACTTTTTGATTACAAACTGTTAATTGTGATTAATTAAAGCTGGTGATTAGTGACTTAATTGGTGTCATGTATTTCGTTTTCCACTATACCATACGACGATCAATAGACCTTCGTAACATATATTAATGTAAAGTATACATGCAGAATAAATTCATTACTTTCTAATATAGTAATTAACATTCAACTGCTGCAAGAAACTCAAAACATCAGAAGTTAATTTTCAAAGGAAACAAAAAAACAAAAGAATTTTGTACGAGTCTAAATTTGCAAGAGAGAAAGAAAGAAGGGGGAGATTGGGCCCGATTCAAGTTCGTTCCTACATAAGGATATTTACTAAGTTGCTCAACGTAGGCCTAATTAAATTTCTTATGCCTGCAAAATCTCACTAAACCTAGAACTATACTCGGAGAGTGTGGCATAAAGCCGCAGACAGTGGAATTTATTTAAAATGTAACGTTACGGAACCTAATTCGCTTCAGTTGTTTGGCCGCTTCTCTCTTCTTGCAAGCTTCTTTAAGATTAAATTGTTTTGTGTTTGTTCAGATTTACTAAACCATCTAAACACAGAGTGGCTTATGGTAAAACCCAACTTTACACACTAAGTGTAGTAAAAGACATATTGAACTTTTCAAGAGAATACAAATGTACTGTCGACGCTGAGACGCTGTGATATTTTTCCATTTTAAGGATTCTATTTCTGAGAAAACCGTAAAAAACTTCAACTTTGTATTCTATTTTAACGCTTTAATCCTCTTTTACTTCAGCTCCCAGTCTCCCAGTTTTTTTTTATATATAAGTTAAAAGTACTTCACCAACTGATTACCTTACGGTGGAACTTTGTGCAAACACAAGGCCGGCCGCACACTGAAGCGACATTTTGTTCGCGAAAGAACCGTTCCGACGCTTTGTGTTGCAAAGCGTCGCTTCGGTGGAGAGAGAGGCTTGAGACATTGTCTTACGACAAAACAATTTCTCGTCAGTTGTTTTGACCTATGAACGTGTGTGGTTCGTGGGCTCGTGATAGGCATTAAAATAGAAGGCATGGGCAAGGTCATAGCCGGCTCTAGTAGAAGGCCGGAACATTAAACGTGGGAACGTTGCGTCTTAGGCTTATAAGCATAGTGTAATAAAATAACTAAAGTGAACATGCTATATTTTGATTTAACTTCATAGTATTATTAAAATCATGAGTAGTCCTACAGTATTTATAGCTAAATATAAATTATTGTGCGCAATTAGTATTATACGTTTAAGTTGAAGAAATTAGTGAATTAGCGTTGAGCCTAATGAATTAATTTTGTTCGCATTGTTGAATTCGCATCATATAAATGAGTTAATTAGTATAGACTATTTCTTAAATAATATAACAGTATTTTACATAATAAACTCTTAATTGCAAAAAGTGAAGAATTACAAAACTGCTGTTAACCGGCAATTAAAAATGACGCGATTTGATTATTAAAACACATAAATAAAGAGATCGTCTAGTCGGCCTCAAATATCAGGTGGTTCCAGAATTGCCACGTTTAATGTTCCGGCCTTCTACTGAAGCCGGCCATGGCTAGGTACATGTAACATAAACATGCCGTCTTGTGTGGTTCGAATCCAGCGCATGCGCAGTTCAAAACGTTACAAGCTATTTTGTTGCGAGGCATAAATTGAAGTAAATTGAAGTTCGTCTTTGGTCGCGAGGGGTCTCGCAACGCCTACAGATAATGTCGCAGCCAGTGTGTGGCGCTTTATATACCATAATGGCATTAGATTCATCTGCAACGCTTTGTGACACAATGCGACAAAACGGTTCTGTCGCGAAACAAAATGTCGCTCCAGTGTGGAGCCGGCCTAACTCTACAGAATTTGACCTTGGTTTTCTATGCCTAGCCTTTCATTCTGCCAAAATTTTAACAAAAAACTTTGGTTTTCTTTTTCATCTCCCTGTAACCTTTGACACATCCAGTGGGACATTATGGAACTATTCTAAACATGTTACGAAAACGTGATAAGGAGGTTATATTAACGTGGGAGGATAGTGTTGTCTATAGGAGAAGCTTTGACGTAGGTGACTGGAGTGCCGTAGCGAGTACGTGTCTGAAAAATAACCGCTAGTTACCCTCTGGACAGAATCGTAAAGCACTACCATACTGACGCAAGTTTACACAACGAACAACCCGTAAATGTGTAATGTATAAGCCGTAATTTGTAAACTTGCGTCAGTGTAGTTGTGCTTCCCGATTCTGTCTAAAGGGTAAGAAGCGGTTACTTTTTATAGCGGTATTTTTTGACAATTCTTGCTGGTTGTTAGTGAACTAATCTCGGGCAGACTTCTTCTTCTTCTTCTTCTTCTTCTTCTTCTTCTTCTTCTTCTTCTTCTTCTTCTTCTTCTTCTTCTTCTTCTTCTTCTTCTTCTTCTTCTTCTTCTTCTTCTTCTTCTTCTTCTTCTTCTTCTTCTTCTTCTTCTTCATCACAAGCATAGGCAAGGTGCTGCCTGTTCCGCCTTCAAGGATCCTCCAACCACCTCTTCCTGGGTCTATCCACACACCTGTGTCCTAAGGGTATGTACTTCCAGACTTGTTTGGCCAGTCTGGAATCTGACATTCTTTCTAAGTTTTCTTTCCACCGTTGTTTGTAACATTATACTTTTTCGTTCAAGTTACAAGCTTCTAAGTCTTCTCTAATGGCTTTGTTTCTTATAGGTCAAGTTTAGAGCACATTCTAACTCCTCTTAAGAAGGCCATTTCCGAAGCCTTTATTTTACTGTCTTAATAAATAAACTTTCTTATTTTATAAATTGTAAATGTTTTGATAGTAATTCAACTATTATCATTAGATATAATTGTGTAATTTGGTAGCTGTAATTTACAAAATAAAAAATATACCCTTGTTAAAAGTTTTTTACTATTAATAATACTATAAAATAACAAAAAAATTGAGAATATATGAATGTCTATTATTTAATATAATAGCAATAATCATGTTTCAGTAATTTTTATGTGTTTCCTTCAATAATTGTGTTTTTTGCTTTGCAGTGAATGATGCTTCTGAAGAGTGCTGCTAAGAGCGACACGGAGAAAGTCAAATATCATTGTACGAGGGAGAGGAGAAGCGTGTAACAAGTGTTTAAAGAATCCGGTGAGACGAGAGGTCTACTACGTACATGTTGGTAAATATTGTACTGTATAAACACTTTGTTATGCTTCTTGTGGTGCGGGCGTGAAAATCAGCTTACAGTGAAGAGGCGTTGTGTTGTGTGTGTGTGTGTGTGAATCTCGTTGGCCAGGCGTTAAAATAGCCTGCATACCACGAATTGTACAGCTTTCTCTCTGTGTTGTGTGTGTGTGTGTGTGTGTGTGCGTGCGCGCGCGCGCGAGAGAGAGAGAGAGAGAGAGAGAGAAAGAGAGTTTAGTAATAACAACGGACTATTTTCTTTTGCATTTTTTATGGAAAAACATTTACTTTATGAAAAATGTTTGATGGGGGAGGGGTCGATTTTTAGTATCAGTTATTTTTGTTTTAGTGTGAATTAATAAGGAATGAAAGGTTTTATGCGGTTTAGTTATAAACTAAGCACAACTATAAAACATTAAATTATAAAACATTTCTGTCGACGTTTTGATAAAATTTATTGTTACATCAAGATATGTACACAGGTAATACCGACATAATAGAACTACACATAAATGTTTTTTTTTAAACGTGTGTCATTATGTAATATAAAGAACAATAATAGTAATAATGTTTATTTTTAACTGATGGTTTTCACATTTCTCCAATCTCACAGCCAGGTTAGCTGGGGAAATTTCCCCTTTTTCCCCAGGTGCCCACAGCCATGCCAATCTCATCTAACAGCGATCCAGAGGGACTGTTTTCTGATGTGAAGAAAATGCACAGAACTGTTTGAGTACTTTGCTGTATGTACTCTTCTTATTTTAGCACTTCATTGTTTCAGAAGAAATGTCATTATTCGTAGAAGACAGGCAGAAACACTAGAAAACAGCACAAGATGTGACTTGAATACGTACACATACAGATGTTTATAAAATGTATCGGTGACTAAGTCTCACTCCCGTATCTTCATAACCTTCTTCTTCAACGTGTTAATATTACGATTGAAAATTCCAACGTCCTCACTGTCACCAGCTCTGTTTGCAGATGGAGCCAACACACCCTACTGCAAGTACTAGTTGCTACAAGATTATTTTTTTTAAAGAATACTTTATTCACCGTCAGAGGAAGCCGTCTGTCCCCTAAGCCAACTGAGGGCACCGACCCACTAAAAACTGTGACTGCACGTCAGGCGTGTCTCCGTAACAATATGGGTTTTTAACACTTTTAAGGTGTTTATTAGGTACAGAAAGGAACCCAATAAAACTTTAAAAGAAAATGAACAAAAAGCATTATATGTAGGCCTAAATCTACAAGTTACATCTACAGTTTTAGATATAGACCTACAATGCTGTTAAAAATGTAAAGACGCCTGAAAATTGTTAGGTTTTTGCGCGTTAATCATTTGCAATTATGCAAATTGTTGGGCAGGCAAAACAATACGGATGAATTGTGGGATTTAGTTTATTTGTTACACAGTAACAAAGGAAAGTTAAATATGAGCAGTATGTTATTCTCCCAACTAGCGATATTGCGCGACTCGTTCGTTTGATGCTAGGAGAATATGGTCCCAGTACTTACTAAGAAAAAACATACACACAACACTCACAAAACAGAAGCACAATGAGCACGAACACTTGCACATCACAAAGGTCAACATTGTGTTGACATAGTAAGTATTCACTTGGATTATTTTATCTTTTGATTATATATTATGTGAAGTTTTGTTATTAGGCTACTTTTTTATTGTTGACTCTCTATCACAGTTTGGTAGAGTTTTATTCATCTCTTTACGCGTATTATTGTATAATTAGCCTGTAGATGGCTGTCGATTTTTTTGATCGCCAAAACGTCGTATTTATATTTTTTGCTGTGATGGCGAAAGACTGTCAGTTAAATTCAAATTCAAATCTGTTACAACCTATTGCAGCAATCTTCGGGTACTTTGGGCTCTTCTTGTTTATTGGCTAAATACGTGTGTAAGTAACAACAACAATTCTAAGAGTGTAGGCACTGTCCAACGTACACAATGCAAATAGCCGGCCTCTCTATCGAGACAGCCTCTTTTCCAGTTTTGTTGATTGATAGTTTGCTTTGCAACCAGCTGAAACTGTAAACAAACTTTCCTATTTACTTAATGTTAGATCGTACGCTGTGTCCGGTCTGGTAGTTAGTGGGTCCGTACACTAGAGTGTGTGCCTCTGTGTACGAGCGCGCACGAGAAGGAAGTGCTCGTGTAAACTCCTCCTGGCAACGAGAGTAGTTTCTGTCTACTCTGTCTCTGCCTTTCGTGCCCACCCCTATACCCTCTCACTCGCTCTCTCTCTCTCTCTCTCTCTCTCTCTCTCTCTCTCTCTCTCTCTCTCTCACACACACACACACATACACACACAGCAGAAACGTAAGTAGACACATTATTTATTTACTATTCGCTACTATATATAAACCACTCTGTTTAGAGTACGTACCTGTTCTTACTGGATTCGACGTAATCTTATTATTTCAGTTTTACTGTCGTTTTGGGAGAGAGCGCAGTGCGACATCTCATGTTTTCTTCGTTTCTAAAATATTTTTGCTTCAATGGCAGAGAACAACATTTTTTAGTTCAGTGTTTCTTATAGTCTTTAATTCTCAACAAATAGAAAAATCTTAAAAAAACAACAAAAAATCCGTTTCTAAGAACTTCTAGAGGCGTGATTTTTTAATTTTTTGTAGAAATTTTGTAATGTTGCATTTTTGTAGAACAGTGGATGTAAAGCCTGACTCTTCATATTGAGCTCCCGAGTTTTCTTCCTTCCTGGAAGCACCATAAAATGTTGGTTCGTTCATCAGTCCCCTAATTCGTCTTAGCCTATGGAAACGAGTACCCGCGATGTGTAACGGCCCAAGTTACGGCCGTTACGTAAAATTTAAAAACTAGACGCTTGGCCTAGATGGAGCGAAACTGTGCTGCAGCCCAGAGTGACAGGACTTGCAAAAAAACACTCATTTAAACAGTAACAATTTTTTATTAGTGTTTCCTCATTTTATCATCAATATATATATTCAATCTGTCTTAATCACAATTACCAATATTACTAACAATGAAAATTAATCAAGTAGTGTAACAAGTGGATGCCTTTTAACACAGTTAAGAATATAAATCACAAATATACATCCATATGACTTGTTCTAACCAAATTTTAATCATTATAAATATGAAAATACTATTTATATGTATGCCTTTTATATCAACCAATATATATATATATATAATATATATTATATATAATAATATATATAATATAATATAATATAATATAATATAATATATAATATATATTATATTATTATATTATATATTATAATATAATATAATATAATATAATATAATATAATATAATATATAATATATATTATATTATTATATTATATTATAATATATATTATAATATATAATATAATATAATATATAATATATATAATATAATAATAATATATAATATATAATATATATATATTTCTAATAATTCACTTAGAAACCTCTGATGATACTGATATTTTTCAGTGAAACGTGCGTCAGGTGTTAAAAAGAATATACAATATTATCTACTTGCAGAAGAAACAAATTGAAAACATCACAAATTATATATATATATATATATTCAATCTGTATTAATCACAATTACTAATATTACCAGCAATGAAAATTAATCAAGCAGTACAAGTGGATGCCTTTTAACACAGTTAAGAATATAGATCACAAATATATATATATATATATCCACAGGATTTGTTCTAACAAACTTTTAATCATTATAAATATGAAAATACTGTTTATATGTTTGCTTTCTTTTATGATTTGAAAACCGGTGGAGTGTTGTTGTCGAAATGGAATCCTCCCACCTGTACTTTTGAAGAATTGGTGATACCAGTTACAGCCTGTGATGATGAGTGTGGTAATGGTGCTGGTGAGTTCCGAACTTCCTGCTTGTTTCCTTCTGGGCAGCTGTCTTTTTTTAGTGTTTTGGAGTATTTCTCAGTATGATGGCGATGGGGAGCGTTCTATTGCACAGCTCTGCCGATGGTGACGGATTTTGGTGTCATCATCTCACCAATTTCCCTTCTCTCGGCTGTGCGAGGACCCTGTAACATTTTTTGTTTGTAGTGGGCCGTCAGGAAATACAAATCTCTCTCGCCTCGGAACACAGAAACCACACACACACTGTCACAATTTTTTTTTATCCACACTACTACTCTGTTATTAGCGATACTGTTCCGTGTAATAAGCAAGCTTGAAAATTCGCATTTACCTTTTCATTAACATTTACAGTTTCAAACATTTAACATTTACATTAAATTACTTTTACTTCTTTTACATTTCACATTTACCCTTAAATCTCTCAAGCAGTTAAGTGGCAAATAGCCACGTGCTCCCATATACCGGAAGTAACGTGTGAGTCACACACATACACAATTTAGCACGCATTCTCCTTATTAAATTAGAGTAATTTAACACAAATTAACACACATAACCCCTGATTAAATTAACAGCGAATAATGTGATGATTCTCACCTGAGACACTTTATAGATTCAAGAACTCATAGTAAGTTGAAACGGTATTTTGCCACGCCGTCAAACCTCGAAATGTCCAATCGGAAGGCTAAAGATGAAATGAGAAGGAACAGCTTTTTCTGTTAACCCACCAAGGTACAGGAATTCGATTTGTTTAGAATGGTTTAACCAGGGGTGGGACAGTTAAATAAGAGTTGTTGTTCATAAGTTTTGTCGTCTGCTAAAAACTTCACAACACAGTCACAACGAACGCTAATGCGGCAGCTGGCAGCTGGCAGCGCTGAAACGAGAAATTCGTGAGTTAGCGAATGGTTGGCGCTTCTTCTTGGGCTTTGCACGTGGAAGACGCCATTTTGGTCATTCCGGACTGTTCTTTGCGTTGCGGTAGCAGTATAATATAAATTATACTTAGTTTATATTCACAGGACTTTTTGTGTAGTATATAAAAATGAGGAATTGTACAGCGAGAGGCTGCTACAATATTGATGATGGGAGAAGACGGTTTTTTTATTTTCCACAGCGGAAACAAGAAGCACGGTAAGTACCTTATAAGAAACTTAATTTTTAAGTAGCTTTGATAATTACTATACATAATGATAGGTTAATGAAGTGTGAGTCATAATTATTTAGTTTTCGTAATTAGATAGGTTGTGAATATTTTCGGATCACAATAGTAGGCCTATATGTTGAATATAATTGTTGATACCAAGAGTATAAACGAAATCGAAGAGTATATATTGTTTACCTGTTGTTGATACCTTCAGTTATATCTGTAACGAAGCCTTAAAATTGAAAGACCAGGTATTTACTTTCTGCAGTGAACTAGACATTTCAACAGGCTTTACTATATTAAAAATTAAATTAGTGCCAGTATGACTAAGTACTAATAGTAGCTGCCATTTACTCTGTTACCGACGTGTTTACAGAAAGTTGGAAAAGAAATTTAATCTATATAAAATTTGTATAGATTTATTGTAGTATAGTTGTACTAAATTATTTTGAAAGGAGATTAATACATTTTTGGTGTATAGATTTATTGTATCTTAAACAAAACAAGTAAGACGATTGAAGACAGAATATTATTGTATGTCAACAATACACCCTATAGCATATGAGGAGAATTTATTTTGTTGTAAAATTCCATTTTTCCATAAAAATAACGGTTTTCAACAAGCATACATTTTGCATAGAAATTTGATATTATTTTGACAGCATTTATTCCACCAGTTACAACTATTAACACTTGTGAAATGTAAAATTATTTTAGTACAATATATTCTTGTTGAAAAGTTTTATTTAATTAATAATCTAATTTATAGAAATTTAAAGAATTTTTTATATCTAGCAAAAATAATTTTAGAACAAATAACTTGTTTTTACGAAATACACCATTCAAGTCAACTTTGTAATGTACATCGAAGCAGGAATTTTTATATGAAATATTAAAGGGCATAAACTGTCTAATTTTTTGCATGTGTGGTGTATTAGTACTGATTATAAAAGAGTTTATAAAAATATGGTAATGCACCTTAGTTCCTTACAATATATGTAATTGATGTGATACAAAATTAATTATTTCTGTATAAGTATTGACGTAATTTGATTTATTCTATTTGCTGTTTTCTTATCTATTTTTAATCTTTATTATTTTTTAGGAATTGTAGAACCTTCTGCAATGACAACTGCAGCATTTGTTAAAGAGTGTGACAACCTGTTCGACTCTTTCAATGGCCGCATCAAATGCATCAAAAACAAGTCAGGAAAACCTCTTCGGTCGCCTCTTAGTGATGACAGCAAACACATGGCATTTTGGCAGCAGGCTGTACACTTCGTCAACTCGTGGCAATTCCAGAGGCCAGATCGGCGGATATTTAGGCCACCACCACAGGATGGCTGACTGGCAACCATAAATGCAGTAATGCAATTATGGAAGTCAGTCAGGGAAGAATGTGAAGAAATTCGATTTTTATCAGTCAGATGTCTGAATCAAGATCCACTGGAGAATGTTTTTGGTTCTGTTCGAGCGAACTGTGGAGCCAATAATAATCCTACTGTGCCACAGTCTGTTGATGCTCTTAAGACCTGCATCATCAATGGGCTAGCATTTCAGAATCTTAAAAATGCTAACTGCCTGGATAATGATGCAGATCTTTTAAGTAATTTCAAACGTTCCTTGGTTCTGACATTCTGACAGATGAACGGAGTGCATTTACTCCATACACTGCTGACACCAATTCTGTTACTTGTGACAAAGAGCGTGACGTCTCATTTAATGTGAATCGGTTGTCCACAGCGTATGTAAGTGGATTTACTGCCAGAAAACTTTTAGGCAATAGTACATGTGACGACTGCAGAGCAGGTCTCTGCTCCAATGACACAAATAAACTTTCTCATCTGTGTATTCTATTCAGAGAGTACACTGAGGGCATAGAAGGAACACGGCTTTACATATCCATCAGAAAATTTGTTTACCTGTGTTTCTCAATCTGCTAACGTTGTGGATGAAATACTGGATGAGAAATGCTATTTGGACAAGTTGACAGAAGTCGTTATGTGTGCTATTACACAAAAAGTTAGTTTCACATGGTTGATGAACTGCTGTGAAGTCCATTATGAAACAAACTTAAAACATTTTTTTAAAATTATATTTAAAACATGTGTTAGGCGGTGGCTTAAGAGAAACAACAATGAACTGAATAACAAATAAATTTGTACATGTTTTAAATATTTATATTAATTTTATATTAAATTTAATTAACGTAAATATTCATTGATTGAAAGATGGTATGTGCACCAAATGATATGCTGTACTTTTTAATGTGGGTATTCAATTCTGAGAGTACAGAGTCTAACGTATCCATCAAAACATTTAGTCACGTGTGTTGCTCAGTATTCAGGTTTGTGGATAAAATACTTGATAGCAAAAGTCATCAAATTTGATTGGCAGAAGTTTATGTACTATTAAATGAGCTAGATTTTAATTGATTTGAGCTGTTGTGTAGTTCATTATCAGATATGTAAAAACATTTGTAGACTCCTGTAAAATATGTATAGTCTCATGGTGCAGACATAAGAACAATTGTTTAGCTGAAACAAAAAGGTATGTTAAAATCACTAAATAATTGACCCATAATTTATTATGACAATGTATTGCTTTGGTGTAAGGATGGTCTCTGCTCTGTAAGGATCAGTGTTGTTCAGTGTGTTAATCTTTTGAATGAAGTACTTTATGTCAGTATATCAATTTAATTGTTTGGCAGAATTGACAAATGTACTATTCAGGAACAATTCAGGTTTTAAATTCATATTGGGCTTCTATGCAGTTCATCAATCTCAAGGTTTTTAGGGTCTTTTGCCAATAAACTTCTTAGTCTGATGATTTCTGTATTTCAAAATAATGTTTATGTTTATATATGTGTATAATTTCAAATTGTCTGTAGTGTTTAGCTGTTAGGTCTTGTACATAATGTGTAGTGTTTATAGATTTGTGTTGAGTTTTGCATATAAGTGGTAGAACTGAAATTTGAATGTATTATGTGTTATGTCATGTTTTGTGAATTTTTATTGATTAAGTTTTTTGATAATAAACTTCAAGTCTGTTCATTTGTATAATATTTCAAAATAATGTTTGCGTTTATATATTTGTATTATTTCAAATTGTTCTGTAGTGATTAGCTGTTAGGTCTTGTACATAATGTGAAGTGTTTGTAGATTTTTTTGACTTTTGTATGTAACTAGTAGAACTGGAATTTGAATTATTATGTGTTATGTAATATGTATTTTATAAATTTGCTTAGTTAATTCTACTCACTGTATGTATTTTTGTAATTTAAAATGTTTTTGAGTAAAAATTAAAAAAAAATACATAAATTTGTTTTTTCTTGATTGTTACCTAAGTGTTTATCAACTATTTGTGACCTTATGTCAATAAAATGCACAGTGGTTTTCAAAAACAAATGATTAATATCCTTGAAACCAAAGGCAATTAAAGTGTATTTTCATTAAAGCAAAGTAAAGACATTTTCAATTATTTGTAAACAAGTGTTTATTAAAAGATAAATTTTTATGAACGTTTTATACACAGAATATTTTGTGATACCACATGTACTCAAAAATTGTAAAAACCTAATTACTTTGAATTGTTTATGATATCCGGGCTGTTTGGCCGTGGTCCATGGTTTATAACAAAACCAAACGTTTCGGCAGCTCCACTGGCTGCCATCATCAGTGGTATAAAAATCCTGCACGCCGGGTGTTTACGTACAGGCCCACAGTACTGTGGTATATAGGCCTATACCACAGTACTGTGGGCCTGTACGTAAACACCCGGCGTGCAGAATTTTTATACCACTGATGATGGCAGCCAGTGGAGCTGCCGTAACGTTTGGTTTTGTTATAAACCATGGACCACGGCCAAACAGCCCGGATATCATGAACAATTCATCTGACACCGGCCGTGAAAGCCTGAGGAATAATTTATCTAATTACTTTGTTGATGTAACTAGTACAATTAATGGTTTGTAAATGTAAAAGTGTCTAATTTTTTAATTAACTTTTTACGCATTTGCTTACTAAATTTTGACTAAAATGTTTTCAGTTTTTAGACATTTTACATGTCTACCTTGAAACATTGTAATTATTATTTTTTAAACATTTTTATGTAATGACAATGACATGAAAATATGTCTGATGAAACTGTAAATATTTAAGAGTAATTTCAAATAAAGCCTAGCAGCATTTCCTTTTTTAGATTTCCCGCCTTTGCAGCAGATATAATACAGTATACTGGAGTCACGTGACCGTACTGCATTATCATTTAGCTCCATTTAGTTGCCAACACAGTCACCACGAGCGCTTGAAACTTCAGTCTAAATTTTAACATTGGCTTTCCCCTCTCTATATATTCGTACTCTGTGGGTTTAACCTAACTTCGGCCAGCAAGGAATCAGCTGTGCCTTGCTAACTATATCGCGTCGCCATTCACTGTCGCGGCATACTGATCAAGTCAGCTTTGTCTCCCCACGGCCACGGCCCAGTGGCGGCTTTTACGTTTGAACCATGCCGGAAAAATTAAAATCCCGGCACAGATAACATTCTGGGGTCATAACGGGTGGCTGAAACGTAGTGCTGGACACCACACTATTTATTGGAATCCAAGCAGTCTAACTCTTAAATTTCGTAAACGAACCTTTATTATTATTACGGTTATTATTATTATTATTAATATTTTATATTTTCCTGGGGTGCAATACAGGCCCAACTTGCACCCAACGGGTAGCAGAGGAAAAGGAATAACTAGAAGAAGCCCAGTAAGAGCACAGTAGGCTCCATCCTGAAGTAATACGTTAAGAGGTTCCAGGATGGATATGAATGCCTGAATTATAGGTGTTTTAGTGACTAGGAGTGCCGCACACCAGTGGACAGACGGTTTCCTCTGACGGTGTATGAAGCAATTTTCTTCCTCTAATTTGCTATTTTGGGTGGGGTAAGCCCAGGCAGGACTATATGGATGAGATAAAAGGAGAAAAAGGTATGGCTTGAGGATGAGTAGAAGGAGAAGATTGGACTGATCTCACTGTACAGCACGACTATTGAACAACAATCTGTCTTCCACTGAGCTACCCTGATGTGTAAATTAATTTTCAATTGTACAATTTAAAACAATTCACAGAATTTTCACTTTATGCTTTATGTGTTGCTCAAACAGCTGACTACACAACGACAGTGAAAGTAGACAGTGCACGAGTGAACAATACATTTTATGCTGTAACTATTTCAGCATTTCATATAAATTTATGTCCCATCTACATAACATCATACGTTAGAATTTAATCACTTGTGGATACTGTCAGAGACAAACGACTGGCTTTGCTCGTCTTTCCAGCAAAATGTTTACTGCAACTAAAACTGTACATTCTTTGTTACAGAAGCCAAAGTACGTGAAGACTGACTGAATCATGTGCGATGATGTAAGTACGCAGCAAATGAAACGATTTACCGTAGCATTATGTAAATCTCAAGTTAATCTCAAATAAACTGATAGTGACTGTAAACGAACGTGTTAGCTTTCTAATGGCCAACACAACACACGTAGGGAAAAGCTTAGCGCGATCTATACAAGAAGGCGTACCTAAGGATAATATAAGGATATTCTAATACTTGAACCATGAATAACCTTGACCTTTACCATGAATAACCTTGTACAAGGATAACTCAACCTTGAATTCAGATATGATATAGAAGAGTATTCTCATAGATTTCATAAATTAGCTTGTTACTGAACATTTATTTAAAAGAAACTAAACGTTATAATGTTTGATATTTAAATTTTAAAATATTTTATTCCTGAATTTTGTTGTCCACGACGTGTCCGTTGACTAACTAATTATAAGTATATCACTACTGACTGCGATAACAAATTTTGTATTGTGAAATTGAAGGCTATAATTTTGTTATACTGAAGGCTATAATTTTTTTTATAGTGAAGGCTATAAGGTAAATGTTTAACATTTTTGCCAATAAAAATTAGTGATTCCAGTTAGCAGTGATTATTTATAATTAAATATTTTATATAAGCCGGTCCAGGGGTAAGAAACCACAAGGGGACGTGGCCTTCCTGAGAAAGCAATTGAGGGACGCTCTTGCCGCAGGGGATGGGGCGTCGCACGTGAAGATCAGTGACGTGTCGGCGGAGATGGATTTATGCCAAGAGAAGTGTCATGAGCTGAAGGATCTGGCAGAAGGCCTACAGTCAGCCGCACCAACTTCCAGGGCCAAGCAGAGAGTGCGCCAGCGCCTAAACCATCTAGCTATGCGGACACAGAATTTTGAAGCGTGCTGGGCCCATAACCCAGAGGTCCGTGGATCGTAACCACGCTCTGCTACCATTTGTAACCACTCTTTCAGTTTTTTTATGCTTTACTAAAAAAACAATTTTTTTCTTTTTTTTTTTGAAAGAGGGGCCACTAGTTATTTAAAACTAGGCGGAAGGCCTAGAGAAGCAAAAATGCGCTGGGTCCAGTGAGACGGGACTTGCAATGAAACTCTGCTGTAAGACAACAATAACAATTTTTATTATACGCATACTTCATTTTCTACACATCCGCATATGAATTTCAATTTAACATTTACCCATACAATTCAACCTCTAATACTTCTTCATACAATTGTAGTGCCTTTCCCAAGTCGTTTCATATTCATAATAATTCAAAATTTGTGAATGTAATTCAACAGTATATATGTACCTTCATATAATAAGTTAACTTTGTAAGTATTTTCATATTCATAATGATTTAAATTTTGTTAATATAATTCAATAGTATATATATACATCTATATAATCTAAGAAAGGCACATAGCATCAATCATCATAGTAATCATATAAACAGGACATATAAATAATCTAATATTCTTCTAAAACCCATGACATGCAACATATAAACTGACATAGATACACGAATACATATACATTACAAACAAAATAACAAGTTCAACCCGGCAGACAGCCTTATATGAATTCTCATAATTAAAACCCATGAACCACATAAGAACATGATCGAAGTAAAAAAAACTGGATTAATTAGCAAGACTAGAATTCGGCAATTTCAACTGCCCCAGCAGCCTGTACACTCTCTCCTATTACAAATTTATAACCGAAAATTTGGGCTTGTCCCCTGATAGTAACTACCCTCACCAGATTAACGTGTCTGCTTGGTCTATAAAATAGTAGACTTTCACTCCTCATTATGCTTCCATGAGAATACAGAATGTTCAGGAAAATTCAAGTGTGGTATAATCACCAGAAAATAAACTATAAAATGGAACGGATATTATAAATTTTACAACTATTAATTAGAACAGTCAGAAACCAGAATAATAAATCTATACAAAACCATGAGAAATCCTGAACTGAGCTTGGCATTTAAAAAAAACAATCATGAATTTAATTATTAGAGAGCCGGAATAATGTTATAGAGAATGACTGGAGAAAACCAAGGCTCGCGTGGGCAGGGGCGCAAACCTGAAGCAGACGAAAACCACTGGGACTGTGGAGAACATCTACCCGCTACCCGTTAACCGCTTCTTCTCACCTTTCTATGACGAACTTTGGGTACACGTTCCTTTCGGGCACCACTCTCCGAGAAATTATCTCGTGTTGAGCTGTACTGGCTGGTTTCCTCTGAATCAGAATCAAGGCAACTTACCTCACTACTTTCACCACGATTTGGATTATCCTCATCATCTAACTCCTCTGCTTCTGTTTTCCCTACTTCTCTTTCTTCTAACCCTTCCTTTTCTTCTACAATTTCCCCTTCTTCGTCCAAATAATCCAAATCAACCTCATGACACTGCACCTCCTCACCATCTTCCAGTTGCTCATCTAATCCCTCTTCAACCGAATCTTCACCCAGCTCCTCACCAATTTCTTCATCACCCTCGTCACCAGCTCCTTCACGCACTTCGTGAATAACCTCTTCTCCGATCTCGTTTTCCTCAACACATTCATCATCATCATCATCGCCATCACGTCCACTACCACCATCCGAACACTGCACATCTTCATCTTCCTCTAGTTGCTCCTCTGGTCCGCATGAAACTTCTTTCCGTTTTTCGGAATCTTCTACACTACTTACAGAAGGCGTCTGCACATCTTCACACGCTACATCATTCTCACTCGCACACTTCACAACAACGCTGCCACCAAATTTCTCCTCAACTTCCACCACACTTGCGGCATGGACATCCCCTTGTCCATCCGCCACCTCAGAAACCTTTGCAGCCTGGACATCCCCGTGTACATCCACAAACTCAGACTCTTCAGTCTCCCCAACACCTACAACTATACCTCCCTGTGCAGCATCTGCAGACCGCTCTTCTGCCTCTTCCTTCGATTCCTCTCCTTGACCACCTTCAGCAACTATAGCGTCCTCAACATTTCCCACCCTGGAATCCAGCTGTCCAGATCCATGTGCAATGTCTAAATTAAATACTACTTCCGATGGTAAAGCTACACCATCAAGTGTCTTCTCATATCCCTGCATAGGCGATGATGATATTACAGGATCTGGATCCACCACGAACCGAGATGGAGATACCGGAACAAACTCTGCGGCATCCGGATTCAACCATGACGTCCTCTCTGACTCAGTATTAACAGACGTTTACTTGTCGTCTTGTATTGATCCCACGAAATAATTCCCCTCTTCTTCTTTCTCTTCGCCTTCTTCATCCACTACTCTATTAGGCACTGGTAATTCCTCTGGAACCTTTAAAGTTTCCTTTCTCTCCAAATAGGAGTAAGGACTTCCTACAGGATCCCTACTTGCTGATTTTTGTTCCCTGATATAACTCCTTCTTCCCCTGTTAATTTCATACTTCTTTGTTTTCTGTGCTGTAGCTGTTGTTACCGTCTTTCCACTTGCCACCCCCTTGTAGCCTCCATTACTTCCGGAATACTCAGTTTTCCTTACAGGTTCTTGTGTTCTCCACCAACCACCATGTTTGTCCTTTTTAGCTCTTCCTACTAAACTACTGGAGTATGGGACATCTTTAGCAGCTCTTCCCCGGGACTCATCGTTCTCCTTGACCGTACTAGAAACCAGACACAACCGGTCCAGATCCGCGAAACAACGTGGACGGTCCGCGAATATCAAACGAGATCTCTCTTGGGGATTCAGTCCTTCCAGAATTGCTTGTATAACCTCGCTCTCGGGCAACCCCAACCTTAATACTCGGGCAGCTTTCCGTATATCGTGCACGAAGTCCCGCAATGCCTCTCCGTTGGCCTGTAGGCGATAGAATAAATCAAACTTAAGCTGGGCACGTCGTCGATGGGGTATGAAGAAATCCAACACTTCCCCATGGAAAGCGTCGACACTGCCGCCCCGACGCAGAGTGTTGGTGACCAGCCCTGCCAATGAACCCCGGCAATACGGGTATATAAGGGACAAGACCTCCCCATCGGACACCCCCGGGAAATCTGCCAACTGCAGGACAAGATCCAAGAAGACCAGCAACCCGTCCTCATCTACCCCATCCAACACCGAAAGTTTCTGGAGAACCCCTGAAATGGGGTGGGGCAATCTCTGATAGCATACCGCCGCCAGAATTGCACGATTCACAACACACAACAACAAAACATAAATCTTAATACTAATAATTTAAAAATGTATAAGGGAATTCGGAATATTCTGCAATGTTATATGCGATGAACGTTTTTTCTATTAAGAATAGACAGTTTATTTTTTAATGTAGTTTATTTAGTATTTTTAATTTACAGTAGTATACCGGCTTAGATGTAGTGCTGGCCACACTGCCTTCCTTTTGTGGTGAACGGCTGACATTAGGCAGAGTTTCCTGTCCAACCCCTTAAACAAGTTTGTGTTATATATAGTAAATTATTATTAGGCTATTGTCACTATCATCATCATCACTACCACCACATAATAATAATAATAATATTACATATTTTTAACATTTAGAAGTATACGAATCTTCATACAATTTTATTTTTCATAATATTTATTTGTACCTGAAAAATTCATAATAGATTATGTTTTTTGTGAAATATTTTTCTTGTTGTTGTTGTTCTTCTTCTTCTTCCTCTTATTCTTTATCATCATTATCAGATCTGTTTCACAGAGAAAGAGAAGCCTCCTCTGGAAGTCTTAGAGTCAACCACAAAACTAGTCGCCTTGATATTCTTCTTCTTGTTATTGTTCCTCTTGTTCTTCTTCTCCTTCGCCTGCTCCTCCTGCTCCAGCTCCTCCTCCTCCCCTCCTCATCCTCCCCCTCTTCTTCCATTTCCTACTCCTCCTCATCTTTCTTCTTCTTCTTCACCTCCTCCTTCTTCATGCTTGCTAGAATTACGCACTTCTGTCTGTTGCAGATTCACCGTGTTATCCTCTGCCTCCCAAAACTACAGATTTTTTAGAGCTTTATAACTTATAGCACTGTCTTGATATTCTGTCCAGGGACAAATGCATAACATGGCCTCTCTGTATACCATGATGTTATTTCTGTTATCTGTCGTAACCTAATTTCTGTCTTATATCATTGCTTCTTCTCCGCTCGAGTCCTATATAACATTTGACTGATCAAATAAATCTCACAACTGACGATTCCATCTGTCTAAAGTCTCCATTCATGACGGGCCATTATTCTGATCAATATAACAAAGAGAGGGCTGCCATCACTTTATAAAACTTTATATGAGTATCTCTCATCGTTCTCCCTTCAGAGTTAGTCGTATGTTATCACATATGCTTTGATATTTATCGGTATTATTTCAAATATGTTTCTGCTGCTCATATTTTATATCACGCCCCAAGTAAATAAAATGCGCTTCCTGTTCAAGTGTTTGACTGGCAATTATACTTTTGTCCGTGCTAGATCTTTTCCTATGAATGCCGTGGTTTTGCAGTTTTGCACTAATAGTCTTAAATTGACGTTAGCGCCTTGTTGCTAAAAGTTATTAAGAAATGCATGTTTCTGTCAAGCGATTTATACCTACTCTTATAATGCACAGTAAGCTATAACCGAGCCGATAACATTGAACACGTTGAGAGTGTTGCTGATTGTGCAGATGAAGCTGAACCATCGCAAGGACTCGCTGGCGGTGCCGGACTGCGGTGACGTAACACCGTCCGAGGACAGGTTGCTGACGACGTGCAACAACGGCTACCCCTTTGCCGTGGTGCTCAGGTTGCGAGTCTTACAGGTGAGCAGTCTTCTTATTGTAAATTATTTAGTATTTACAGTGTTGTTATGGTCAAGCTTAAAGTTCACACCCGCCGCCGCCGCCAGCGAACGGCAACCATGCCCCATCCATTGGCACTTATTGCCAAACGAAGAACGTGCATATTAAATGAAAATGGTAATCAATAGTACAGTTAATTGTCAAAGGGACGCATTACAAATGAATAATGGATCAAAAAGTATCTATACAACATTCGACCTGTATTTGAAGGCCTGAAGAGTAAACTTTTCCTTAAAAATTAAATGGACGATTTTAACAACAGCCGGGGCAATATAAAATACCGACAGCAGAGCAGCAGCGGGTAAAAATCAGGCGAAAATTAAGATCGAGAAAGTTTTGAATTTTTATATAAGCAATTGCTAAATGTCAGTCTCGCTGAAAGAAAAGATAAAACGGGAAAGATGCACACGTAAAATGAGAATATCTTGAAACCAATGTGTGTTTAGATCTATATCGGAAAGAAAAAACTGAAGAATTATAAAAAAAGTAAAAAAGAAGGTTATTGACTAAATAGAAATGAAGGCGAGTGGATATAGGAACAATAAAAAATATGACTGATGACTGAAGATGGCCACTATCCGGATGGACCGCATTCTTTGGAGATTTCGGCCGAATGAATCACGATAGGTCTAAAAAAGGATGTTTGGTCATTTTGATAGAAACCCTAGGACGGTATTTTTGTAAGTCTCGAAAATTAAGAACAATTTAATTAAACCAAACATTTCGGGACAGGAAATACACTTTGCAAAGGATTAAGAAGTTCAAGGATTTTAAATAGTAGAGATAAAAAGAAAGCTATCTGGGCAGAAGGAAGGAAGCAGTAGAGGTAAAAAAACTATCTGTTTAGAATGAAGGAGAAGAGAACATAGTGAAATGATGAAGATATATTGGAACGCCAGTATGCCGTTTTCTCCATCCGGTCATGAAGGCGAAGGATGAAAAGCCGTACAATTTAACGAAGTACAAGATTACATAAACATTGAGAAAACTAGGAATGAAAAGAGTATTCTTGATATAATATACCTTTAAGTTAAATAGACGAATTTACAAAATAAAGGCAAACAAAAATTAGCGGAAAAAAGAAGAGGAAGACAAAGATAGAGAAGGGAAAACTAAAGAAGAAGAAAAGATGATAAAAAAGAAAGAGAAGAAAATAAAAATAAAAAAAGAAGGTGGTAGAGGAGAAGAAGTACAAAAAAAGAATAAGTAAAAGAAGAAGAAGAAGAAGAAGAAGATAAACAAAAAAAAGAAGAATAAGGATAAAAAGGAAGGGGAGGAGAACAAGAAGAAGAAGCCGGAGAAGGAAGAGGAGGAGGAGGAGGAGGATAAGGAGTGAGAAAATAGAATGAGGAGGAGATGAAGACAAAGAAGGAAAGGGAGTAGAAGGAGAAGGGGGAAGAAGAGGAGGAGAAGGAAGAGGAAGTGGACGTAGAGGAGAAAGAAAAAGACGATAAGAAGAAAAAAAAGAATAAAAAGGACAAAAAATGAGAAGAAGAAAAAGTAGGAGAAGGAGGAGTATAAAAAGAAGAAGTTGAAGGATAATAATAAAAAGAAGCAAGAGGAAGAAGTCATAGGGTTAGGGATGGGAAAGAGGAGGAAGAGATGAAGGAAAAAAGATGGAAGGATAAGAAGGAGAAATGCAGGAAGAATAAAAGGAAGGTGGATGAAGAGGAGGATGAGAATGTATAATGATAATGATAATGATGATTATGATGATGATGACAGAGAAGTGAAAGGAGAAATATAAGATAAGGGCAACTTATATTTAATAACAAGGAGAAGAGAAAGGCTGACACATTTATCAACTGCGAGATCTTCCATAATTGCGTAATATTCAAATTGAAACGGAAGATGCGGTAGTGGTGTAACAATATAACGTGATAACGTGGTTTATAACGTGGTTATAACGTGATAACGGTTTGCTTTGCTTTCCTTATTATTTTTTTATTTTTCAGCAAGAAATCTGTTCACTGACACGCAGTCAGAACATTGTGATAGAAATTCACCCCATTCATTCACAGTTTTAATACGGAAAGTTTATCTGCTTCCGATTGAATACATCTGCTCCTTTTACCCTCTGTTACATTTAATTCTACTTTCCAGCACAAACAGAAAGAGACTTGTTACATGAAAGAAAACTTTATAAAACATTTTCTACTTTTACAAGTCTGAATAGGCGTAGAAAGTTCTTTTTTTATATTACAAATCTGAATTAGAGAGAAGCCTTTTTCAACGCAAATCGTCGCTTTTGACTACAAAGAAATCACCTTTACCAACTGTAAAAATATCATTGTAATTTCTTACTTGGTAAGGGTGAAATTTTAATTTAAAATAAAACGGTACCTATTTGTAATAATAATATAAATTACTTCCAGTCCAGTTATTCTCTTGAGGCTTACCGGTAATAAAATAATTTTACCCTGGCCACGTTACGAGCGTTGCTCCGGGCTAGCTCAGTACGGCTGCCACTTCTCCGCCTCTGAGCATGCAGCCTAGTTTACCTGAATGAATTCATTCGGAATTATAGAAAAATTGCTGGAAACAACATCTAGAAAGAATGGACAATACCCGAAGTTGGCTTATGAGTATGAGCCGGTTGGAAGAAGATCTGTAGGCAGGTCAGTCACAAGATGGCGGGAGTCGTGAGCCCGGAACAGGAGGAATCCTATCCTATTGATGATGATTATTTCCATGCAAAAAATTTTGTGTGTGCGCGCGCACTTGCTAAGGATTCTACGAGGTGTGTTCAAAAAAAAGACCGAACTATTTGTGTAGCACGTCAACCTGCCCATAGAGCAAGCTGCACAATTAAGTGCTGCTAGCGACAGGTTTTGACGCCGGAATGCCGTTTTCTCCGTCCCGTCATGATCATCAGTCTTCGAGCTACACGCACTGTAGTGGACACGAGCACACACCGTCCGTCAGATTTATAACGAACTGAAAATGAAGATTTTAACACAACGTGTGTGTACATTTTTTCTGCTAACAACATAAAATTTTTACGACCAATTCCCACATTGTACATTGCATTCCACAGTTGTCATTACCATTTGCATTGGTACGCAGTTGTTGACCGATTTCAAAACGGGTCTCTTTCTAATCGTCAGTCAGCAAACACAGTAAACATTTTTTAGTGATACGATACATTTAAATTTTGCTATCAAAATTTAATTTTACTATCTTATATGGATGCGCATTCTCTCAGGAAGTCTCGGCAGCTAAACGGTGATTTACAATTACCATATCACGAGCTCCCTTCCCATGATCTTCGACATCGCTTTCATCTACATCGCTTTCATGTTTTTACCCTCTTTAAAAATTCTTAAAATAATTGTTCGCCTCATGCAGACCTCCGCATATGATTAATTCAACAACCAGAATGTCTCTGTAAAGTTTTAACCTAGTTTTGCTGCGAAAGTTTATACGCATACTTTGTTCTTCGAGGTCTTTCTTGATCACTTTGTTACTAACCCGCCGGCAAGCGTGTGCACGTCCCCACTCAATCTGATATAGCTCAATGATTAATGCTGATAACGGGACAGAATAAATGGCAGTTTGTTGTCAAAAACTATCGCTAGACACGCTCAAAGTTGCAGCACGTTGTTTGCGGGTTGATGTGTTATTCAAAACGTTCGGTCTTTTTTTTAACACACCTCGTATAATTTTAGATTAAATTAATGTAGGATGAATATGTATTTTGCTTACTTGAAATATGTTCGCGCGTCAAGCAGTATGCTATATCATCAGCAGCTACATTGCTTCGTCGGCCGATGGAGTTTCCTGTTGGTTGATAGCGAAATCGGCTACATAAAAACTGTACATCTACAGACCAAGATTTACTGAATACGTAAGGGCTTGAGTCTACATCTACTCTACAGCATTTTAGTGAGTCGTTTACAGCCTTAAAAAGTATCAGAATGTCAATATAAAGAATAATTGCTACTTTTCCAATCTCCGTACCCACAGTACACATTCGATATTTTGCATATGCGATAGTATCGATATACTACAACGTGAAGAAGAAGAAGTGCACTAATTATCAATTATTCTAGTTTTAAATGTAAAGTAAAAATACGTTATGTTTTCTTTTGTGAGGTTAAGGTACGATATTTATTTTGGTTTGCAGTTTACTGTTTGAAGAAACGAAAGCCATGGTTAGGAAAAATATAACGTTTAATGTGTATTTACGATGCTTAAACAGAGTAATAATTAAAAATAAAGAACGTAACGTTTTTTTAACAAAACGTCAAAAAATGTGAAGCGCAAATTATAATTATACAAATAATTGTACAAATTATGCAAAGAATAAAATTATTTTTTAATTCTAAGATTAAAAAACAAAGCATTAACAAATGAAAACAAGATTTGTTATTCTTTAGGCAACTAATATGCCTTTGTGTAAAGTCTCAAAAATTTTACTGAAAGCGAATTTTGTGCTAAACAAACAAAAGTATAGCATATTTATAGCATGACGTCTTATTTCGAGTTGGTTGCTTTTCCAGTGAGCTGCACAAAAAGAAACAAGTATTTGTGAAAACATGAGTAGTGGAAAACTAATTCTGCCCCTAAAAGGGAGATACGTATAGCACCCCGTCATACTTTTCGAAAACGTTTGACAACGGAAAACGATTACAATTAATTGTCATCATGCCATTTATAACGTACACAAATAAATTTCACGATTTCTATTATCTAGCAAGAATTATACGCGATATTCACTACATATCAATGCCAATAATCGCATAACCGAAATACGGAAAATAAGTGTAGATACGGTTATTGGAAAGCACCAAAACATTTTATATGAAACGTATATTTTCTCCTATCCACTTCCGTATGGTTATATTCCATTTAAAAAAATAAAAGAAAATTGTTGCATCAATGAATACCAGCGGACTTGGCGGTTAGCAAGAAGAAGAAGAAGAAGAAGAAGAAGAAGAAGAAGAAGAAGAAGAAGAAGAAGAAGAAGAAGAAGAAGAAGAAAATAAGAAAGAGAAAAAGAAGAATAAAACGAAGAAAAAGTCAAAGAAAAATAATAACAAAAAGAAGAAGAAATCAAAAGCCAATATCAGATCAGCTCTTTTGAAAGTGCGGAAAGATTATGACTGCTCAGCTAATGGTATCGACAAATTAAGACCTTTGACACATTATAAACCTTAAGAGTTTGTGGTCTCAATAGAACTACTTTTTGGGTGATTAAACTATTTTGTAGACGGTGAGTCAGAAATTCATTTTATCCATTCAGCCTCATTACTTTTAGGAATACCTTGTATATTATGTGTGTTTGATAAAATAGTTTAGGACAGGATAAAGTCACAAGTAACAAGCAGGTTGTGTGTGTGTGGTTTCAGATAGTATGCGGGTTTGCAGCGCTAGTGATGGGCGCTGTGGCGTTTATAGAGGAGAGAGGCAAACTGAACCTGGGACTGGGCATGCCTGCCGGTATCGTCACCGTCGCTGCCGCAGGTACGTATCCCACTGCATTATTGATATGCCTTCCTGTCTCGTGTCAACCGTCTATGTTTCAGCCGCTACCTTCCAGCGAGAAGCGAAGACAGGCAGGCGTTGTACATATTACTGTATTTCGACCATAAACAAAGCTGAAAAATGTAAAAACAGGAAGTTGTACTTTTCCACAATTTATTGAATTTTAAAACAAAACTCATCCTATTTCCGTTGTTAACTTAAGTAGTGAATTATTTTTCTTCAATTTGTATCTTCAGTGTAAGGTTACATAAGCGTTTTTTTTTCGGCCGTGAACGCCCTTGGAGTTTGGAAAAACGCACAGTGGTCACACGTGCGCTTTTTACTTCCATGTTCCCGACGGAAATGGAAGTATCGTGATCGTGAAAAAAATCGTGTTCGAGATAAGGTCAGATTCTGATTGGACTGCCCTGAAAACATGAAGGAAAGTCATTTTCCGAAAAGTTACTGTGTGTCTGTGTGTAGAATGTTTTCTATGGCGAACGATAATTGCCGCAAATTCAAACACAATCAAATAAATGTTGCATATGTGCTCGAGTTGTAGAGGACTCGATTTTTCTGAATATCGGTTAAGGGTAGTTTACCTGCAACGTTTTATGTTTTAACAAGAGTAAAGCACTTAATTTTAATAAATAAATTATCCTTAAAAGAAACTCATTAAAATCTACTGTAGAAAGGTAGATGAAATATTTATAAATGAAAAGGATAGTTGAAGGGGGAGAGGGTAATTTTTTGTATGTGTACTACGTTATTGGCAACAAAGAAGTAGTTTGTTGTCAACATTCTTTCCCGGGTTGTTTGTCCGTAGTCCAATGTTTTCTGCAAAACCAGACGTTTCGGCAGCGTCATCGACTGCCGTCATCAGTGAAAATCGAGTGCGCTAACGTGAGGTGGCATATGTTAGTGACCACAGTACTATGGTTAAGGCTGAAGAAAGAAGTAGAAAGAAGTAGCTTCTATGGAAATATTTCATTTCGAAAATTATTTTAAATGTAAATCTTAGAACATGGAAGTCATCTATGGTTCTCCATACCGATATTTTCTGGTACATGCACGGACGGAAGTGTCGTCACACAGGCGGTTTATAATCGGACGGCAGCGTTGTTGTTTTTTCACAGGGCGATGTGTAACGCGTAGTAGGTCATGGATTTTATAGATGAAGATTGCTTAGCCGTGCTTCTGGTTAGACGTTAAAGGCGGTAGAGGGTTAAGAGATTCTGGATCCACTCTTTACTAAGAGAAAGAGCACCCAAAGCAAAATTTCAGCTTTTCCACCCCGGAACAACAACTCTACATACTTTGTCCCATGCTTTCTGCTTTAAATTTCTGTCATGGTATTCCCCACTGCTAATCTCATAGAGACAAGGTCTTTTTTCAACTTTAGTGATCAGTAACTCACTGTCTAAATACACATTTTTTTATGGGCTTAAAACGTAAAACACAACTGCACAGAAACGTCCGTGTGTCCGCGTGTTAAAAACGTAACTAAAACTCAGCAGGTTGTGTTTCGATGCGGGAGACCTTGAAACGGAGCAGCGTTGACTACCCGTGCGTTTTTTCCACGGCCATGTGACCAATTTCATTGCCGCCTGTGTGTTAAATTCAATGCGTTTCCCAGCCGCAGGCAAACGGCCGGGGAAAAAACGCTCTTGTAACTGTACCCTAATATGTCAACAGCGAGAAGGAATACTTAATTTTTATCTGTTTTATCTGTCATCCTTGTACTTATCATTAAAAAATATATGTAATGTTTTGAACTTTCATTATTAGAGGTAGGTATCTAGTGAAAACAAATGAAATTGAATTTATTAAAATTAATTTTTATTTAATTTATAAGTCTCTAGGTTAATGGGGTTTGGAGATATAATGGTTTGTATTCTGGATGTAGTATTAGGCGCTTCAAGTGTACAAACTTATCACAGCATAACGTTCAGGTTAAGTTACTTGTTAGTAACATTAGTGGTTTGTATTGGGCACTGACTAATACGTGAGCTCTGAATTGTGTAACTCACAATACTTTTTGTACTCTCAGTTACTTCATGAGAAAAATCATCAAAATTTTACTCAGGCTCTAAACATGATAAAATATCTAGCAGAATCCAACGGATACAACAGAACAATAGTCAATAAACTCCCACACAAAACACAAAACAAACAACACACAAAGGCAGAAAACAACAAATTCATAACACTAACATACATCAATAACCAAACTGAAAAAATAGCCGACAAATTCAAAAAAACCAGGATATAGAATCGCATACAAAACTACAAACAAAACAGAACACGCCCTCTCAAAACACACACACAAAGCACAAAACAAATTCGATCTACATGGTGTTTACAAACTAAACTGCTCAGATTGCAACAAATTCTGCATATGCCAGACAGGACGTAGCTTCAGACAAAGATAAATTGAACACACAAAGGCACTACACTTCACTACAGAATCCACATTTGCAAACCACCTCATTGAAGCAACCACACATACAAAAACATCGAATTTAACATGGACATTCTACACGTACGTACAAGAGGCCGAAAACTAAACACTCTTAAACAACTGTAAATATACAAACATACGAAAACACATAAAAATGACATCCTAAACGAACAGACACAATTCAAATTACACGCATTATTCAAACATATCACACCCCACACACACAACATCGGTCCTTCAAAAGTCGATACTGTCGCCAAGAACTAGACGGACAGTGCTCCCAACGGCAGCCTCTGAAGAAGCTTTTTAAAAGCGAAAACTGGTTCAGGCTATAAGGTAAAACTTTTATGTTTTAACCCATAAAAACTTTGTGTTCCGAGTCGGTAGTGAATTAATTATAATTAGTGAAGTACCGGACACGTCATGGACAACGAAATCCAAGAATAAAATCATCAAATTAGTAAAAGTCAAAACGGTTTTTTTAGTGGTACAATTAACACAATCATTCTTGTAAACATGTAATTATAAAGAAACTTAAATAGCAAATGACTAATACGTATTTGAGTGAGTACGTGTGTGTTTGTGTACATTTGTTGCATGCTTTCGTCACTACTTTTCTGATTCTCGAAGTCTTCCTTTAATCACTTGCTTCTTCTAATTCCGATAACAGTGTCTAATTCAATGTTTCTTAATCTACAGGGCGTCACTCACTGCTGGGTTTCGAGGGGGCGTTTGGTGAGTGACGAAACCAGACTCGAAAGTGTACTTACTGTGCCTTAAAAACCTATTAGTTACTTACTTTTCTAGAATCAAATGTGTATAATAGGGCTTGTTTAAGCATTACATAAGTATGTAAAGTATTTATTTGAGCGTAAAAGAGCGCTTAAATACTCGATGTCAGCAAATATATGATTAAAAACTGGGGGCACACACCTACAATTAGTGCTGCCTGCGCCCATGCTTATGGGTCCTATGAAGTGTAATCTCCGTTAAGGTGGGTCCCGGCCTAGAAATATTGTGAACCACTGCTCTAACTTATTTAAAACACAAAGGACCATAACTAGTAATATTCAGCTTAACAAAATCCACTTTTAACTTTCGGTGTTGACAGCTAATGTGGGATCAGGAGATTCGAGCCAAATGGACGGCAAGGTTGGTAGAAAAGGTTGGTAAGTGTATCGTAAGCATGGCGACGTGGACTACTTTCTTATCCATTCCTTGCAGAGCACTGATATTTCTCTGCATTGGATTGTAAAAGTGGAAAACCCGTCGTGTGTCTTTTGTATGTTTTTTGAAAATTTCATTTCGTCACTTTGAATTTTCTTGTTTTTGTTTTACCTATAATTCATAGACGGTAATGGTTTTTCACTTGCATACAGTAATTTGGGGATCTGTACTGTTTTTATATCCTTACGAGTATACTTTTGTGGTACCCTTTGGTTTCTCTTCAAACACATTCTTTATACGCGCAGGTTTTTCTAAACACGTCTGTTTCCTGTACCCTTGCCTCCAGATTTTCTAGATCCTGAAACACGTGAGACTTCTGTGCTCTCCCGTAGTTACACCTGTTTTCCACTGTGGGGGCGCATTTTACCAGCATTCTATCTGTTCTCCTGAAAGGCGAGGATCTTGTTTCCTACCTGTTCTGGTTCCATTCTTCTAAAATATCTATTGAGGGCCATTCGTCTTTTCTTTATGGTAGTCAAGATATTAATTAGTATTGCTGTTATTTTCGTTAGTTTGTTTAAGGCCGTCTGAGGATTATGTAAGTAACGCAATAATTGGACTTCTGGTTCTGTCAGTATTTCGAGCTTTCTTTGTCTGGCAGCTTTCCTTGTTTCTTTTGTTCAGTTCTTCTTGGCGCTAACCTCTCGCTGAAAACTCTCGGAGTTGACTATTTAGTCCCTAAATAAATGTCAATCTATTATTGTGTTTTTACTTACGTTTGTTTACTGTATATCCTTTTGAGTCTTTTGAAACTGTTTTAAGCTTCTTTTAGACTTCTGGTCATAGTCGTCACAGGTTTCCTTAGTTGCTCTGCATTCTCTTCAAGTTAGTAGTCTGCATTCTCTTCAGGTGCCCGTAAGCTTCTGTAGCTTAGTGTAAACCTTTTCTCGCCTTCTAAATCTATATTGTCTTTGGCTTGCTTAAACTCGAGGATTTTTGGGATAATTTTGCTTTCTTTCTTTTCTTTTTCATGCAGTTCCCCAATTCTGACCATGTTCAAACACTCGATCACATGGTCTAATTACTGTGTTTTAATGTTTTAATTTTTCTGTTCTACGGATGGATTTATTGTTGTGTAGGCTTCTGGCCATGTGTAATGCTGTTTCCACTTTTACAAATTCTCATTGGGTTGGCCTCTTTTCCTGATTTGCTAATTTGGATTACTTTTCCCAGGTTACTTTCTTGACGTTTTTTGCTTTGCCATAATTTAGTCTTCAACTGTTCGGATGTATTCTAAATGATTGTGATGTGATTATTTTTCTTAAAGAATATTTGTAACCCTGCATCGATTGTTGCCCGAAATACTGAAGAAGCCCAGAGAAGACTGAACCAGATGATGCTACGAGTTAGCTCTTGGTTAGAAGCATTTGGTCTAAGCTTGGCGATAGAAAAAACCGCGAGAGTCCTGCTTACCAAGCGGCACATCCCATCAGTAGCAGTAATGCTGTAAAGGTGGGGAGCAATCGTCACTACTTAGGTCAACTATTTAGGATTGCACCTAAACTCAAAATTAACCAATTGGTTGCAGATGCAATAAGCTACGGTATGCAGTAGTTAAGGCTGCCAAGATGAAAACCCCTGCTTAGCAGGAGAAAGTTTGTGGCGGTCGTGCATGCCATACTCCTGTACGATTGTGAAGTGTGGGCTGTAGGAGAAAGAAAGGTACAGAAAACAGATAGCCTTAGTGTAGACAAGAGGAGCTCCTAGAGCGGCATGGTCTTGTCGAACTGTGTCGGGACAAGCACTCTTGATATTATCCCTATCGACCTTATCGCTCAAGAGAGGAAGAAGGTGTATGAACTCAAGGCAAATGTAAGGAAAAAAGTTGCGAGATAGTATTCAGGGATCTAACTATCCGCTGTTGGCACAACCACAGGAAAAACAAAACTAGAGATAGATGGATCGCCAAGCCAATAGGGATGGCTGGATCCCCATAAACTACTACCTCACCACAGTTTGTCACAGGATACGGATGTTTTCCTAACTATCTATTTAGGACGGGCAACGGGAGGAATCCGTTATGTCTGCATGGTGAGCCAGACCGCGATAATGCTCAATACACGACTTCTGAATGTGTTAGGTGGGTGGTGCAGAAACAGGGACTTGAGTTGGAGGATGGCCCGATGACACCAGGCGACACTGTGGGGATCATGTTGTCGACAGAAACAGTTTAATCAAAGTGACAGCATTTGTGGCAATTATACTGAGTCAAAAGAGGAAAGAAGAAGACCAAAGAGCACCCAATCTGGCGAAACTTGATGTAAACTTAGTTAAGGAGGAGCCCAATTAGGGCGCAATAGGCACGGCCCCATGCTTAATGCGAAAGTGTTCCGGGATGGATTTTTATGCCTGAGGTAAGGTGGGATTTTTTTAGTGGGTGACAGTCCTACACACCAGAGTTGAAGAACTTCTCTGAAGGTGTATAAAGCATTTTCCCCCCCAGTTAAAAGAAAATAGTATTATTAGGTCAGTAAAGTACTGTCCGCTTCAGTTTACCTGGAGTTGTTATGATTCTACTTGACGGCGAGTCGCGGCTTACGAACCAGCAGAACTCCTTCCTAATCACGCTTCGTAACCGTCCTCGCTGTTTAAGACTCTCTACGGAGCTTTTAGCTTTGAATATTGTTACGACGGTCTAACTGATCGTCGTATTGTACAGTGGAAAACAAAATACAAGACACCAGTGAAGTCACTAATCACCAGCTTTAAATATCACAATTAACAGTTTATAATCAACTTGTACAATAATCAAAGTGAAACTTGTTCACACGCAATAACAATGTCAACTAATAGAGTCCCGCACAATTATAACACTTTGCCACAATAGTTCGAACCTTACTTGAATAAATCGCCACTTAAACTGAACTGTAAGCGGCAGCTGTCGTTGTTTAAATAGATAGCAGAAGTGTTTCAGAATAATCCATAATACGCGTCAGCACTACTCGAAAACACTAGAGGGTAATTGATTGCGGCCTTGAACACAGTGAAGTCAGGAAAAGCCTCGCATGTTAAGTGTCACGTAATTGTCTTTCTTCTCAAAGTGGCAATACGTACGCACACAAACATTACAGCTGGGTTCTGCTGGGATAACCGAGAAACATGTAGAACTTTCTCTAATGCCGTAACATATTCAGCTTTCCCGCATCTGGAACCCCCTTCTTGCTAATGGTATTCCTTGTAGTCTGCCTGCAGAAAATTCTGTAGTATGATCACAAAAACCAATTTCCAGAAACTCCTGTGTGGCAATCCGTTCGCAAAACTGATTTAACTTAACGTTTTGTGAACATGCGGCTTGTGAGCCATTTTAACCAAGTATCAAACGGAAACGGAGTCGTGTTAGCAACACTGTTTTAACAGTAGAAACAGTTTGTGTAGTTTTACAACAACAGCGCAATCAAGAAGGCAGGTGTGCGCACACAGCTGTTTGTTTCCACGTGCACGGCGGTTTTTCTTTGGTTTCACGCTCGGATGAAAATAATTTTCCACCGATTAAATTCTGTTCAGCGGGACCAAGACTGAGACTCTTTTGTACAAAGGGAATATTTTAAGAATTTCTTTTTGTATTCTGTCCAGAAGCGATTCAGTTTACAGTCCATTACGTTTTCTACGTGTTTTTCAATCGCCACATTTTTCTGCCCGTCTCGCTATGTAATAAAATACAAATTTTTAAATATGATTTTTCTAAATTTGCATTAGTGTTTGTATCAGAAGAAAGTTAAGGATATCTTCAGAATGCAATGTTTAAATAGTAACAAGACAGCGACCAAGCATTTGTTCGGACAATTGTGTAGTTATATTTGAGACCAAATCGTTTGGCCGTTTCTTAACTGACATCGTCTTTAGGTCCAAGGAAACCTCTTCAATATTGAGTGGTAAGTGCTTTAATCATTTGCCATTATTTTAACCGATATTGAGCAATTCTATCAAGAACACTCACAATATTCAACTGCTCCCGTATATCGACCATTTTTTGCAAATCTTTGAGAGTATATCCTGCTACGTGCCTGAGAAATCTCATTTCGGCCGATTGAATACGACTGGCTTGGGACTACATTAAAATCCGAGTCTAAGACCCATAGACAAGTGTGTTAAGAGCCATCACCTTGTTGAACTTGAGGCTGTTTCTTTCCTCGTCGATTTTAGACTTCTTCTGATGGTCCCACACATATGTTTGGGAACTTGTGAAGATTCTTCACGACATCATTGTTTGTAATGTAAAATACATTACAGCCCAGATATTCAATATTACTGACCTGCACCAGAACAGTACTATCTAAAACAAGCTTTGTTCGTATGGATAGTCGTCACCATGAAAAGCCGTTAACTTTGTTTTTAGTAAATAAACCTGTAATCCAAAATCCTTACAGATTTTACTAAATTTATAATTATATTTATTAGTTTGTAACTGTTACTGATGTAGATATTTAATTAAAAGTAAAATGTAAATAAAATGCAGTCTTAGAATTTAGCTATTAAGCTGTAAGCTCTCATATAAAAACGAAGAAGATATTAATCGGAAAATTAATAAATATAACCAGATATCAGGAACTCTCCGACGTGCTCTAAAACAAAAGCAAAGAAAGAGTCCATAATAAAGTTATACAATTCCAAGGCAGTTCCTACCCTTATTTATGGTTCAGAACCGTGGACTGATGTTTGTCCACGTCATATATATCAAGAATTCATTCTATGGAAATGAAACTTTGCGTTCCATACCTGGGTACACAAAACTAGATATGAAAAGATAAAAGAGGAACAAGAAGTTGTAGAAGTAAACAGAATCATCATTAAGTGTAGAGAAAGCTGTAAATAACACTTTAGCAGAATGGGCATTGACAGATTCCCCAAGGTAGTCTTATTGTATCACCCAAAAGGAAGAGAAGCCTGGGAAGACCCAAGAAGAGCCGAGTCCGGCCAGTTTAGAGCCGGAACAGACTAAACAGTCTAAGCCGAGAAGGAAAAAAAGAAGTAAATAAAATACAAAGATAAAAAAATAAATCAAAAGAAACAGTCAATAAATGGTAAAGCTGAGAATAAAGTAATGGTTTAAAAAATGTAACGGAGTTGTGCTAGCGATTGCTACATCGAGTAATCGATCACTGTCATGTGGCCACTAAACCGAAAAGATCCGTTTATTATGGTACATTATTATAATAGTGTTGTCTGTTGTTGTAATACTGATAATGATCAAAACATGGAAACAATTGCTACTTTAATATGTCTTAGTAATAATGTAAATGAGTATTGTTAAAGTGTTGGTTGATTGTGTTGCAGCGATGAGCATCCACACGAGTCGCGGGTTCAGCGGCTACTCACAGCCTTCGTGCAAGCCTCCGCTGTCGCTACTGCGGTTCCTCGGCCCCACCGTAAGGGTCGCCATCCCTCTGACGCTGTTGTGGCTCTGCTCGGTGGTGCTTCACGTCTTCCTGCTGGTGCTGTGCGTCGCGGCGCTCCTGCACTCTCCGTCCACCACCGTCATCGCCATCATACTTCTCGTGATCGCTGTCATCAGTCTCTCCGCTGTAGCTCTGGTGCTGCGCATCGACTGCCGTTACGACCCCGACTGACCTGGGCTGGCCTCGGAGACGGTCACCGTGCCCGCTGTCAGCATTGTAGGTTGCGGCACCACCACTGGACTCAGCACGGACAGGCCGAGCCGCATCGCTTGGGTCGTCTAACTGTGCAACCATTTGACTTCACTCTGTGTTTTAATTGAACTGAGTTGTATGCTGAATCGCATCTTTTTGATCGTTGTAGAACGTACACTACACTGTGAACCGAACCGTTTGTCTGTCAGTGGTGCTCAAACCAATTTTGATAAAATTCCATAGAGCTCTCAATTCTTTAAGAACAAACATTTGTTTTAAACTAATCACGAAGAAGCTTCCAAAGACCATAATTTCAAAGACACGTTTGTCAAGGCTGATTTATTAATTTGACAATGGACAATTTTTAGACCAATAAAAATTATTATAATATAAATTAATTATAGGCTATATAATACAGTTTTACGTTCAAAATGTTTTTTAAAATGTTTTTTTCTTACCTGGTATATATTTCGGGCATCATGTAGTCTGGTCATTCGTCAGCCGTCTTTATTTTTTGTCCATTTGAATACTTGTGTCCAGGTTGGTTACTATGGGTTTCTGTTGGGTTTTGGTTGTTTACATTGGTGCTATTCCAGAGCATATTTTAAGGGATTTGGACTAGGCGACATTAAACCAACTAACCAATAAACCACTAAATATATATAATCATGTTTATTCTTTACTCCTGAAATTAACTGTAAAAACAGACACAAATGCTTTAGACATTAGAAAAATTAAAAAAAAACCACAAACACTCAAATGGATTCATTATAATTAATTATATAATATTCCATAAGTACATTACAGTGTGATGTGCACATTACTACTACATAGAAACCTGTTACAAATTCAAAGCCTTTATCACTGGTCTACTTAAAAATATATAAAGTACTGTAATTACACACACACACACACTGAGATTGGCAAAAGCTTAAACACTATAAGTTTGTTTAATTTTAAGTAATCTTTTAAAATGAAAAATGCATAAGCATTTCATATTAAATTGCTTTATTACTAAATAAGTGAAAACATTAAAAAAACAACAAAACTATATACCACACCTATGTAACGCCAATGTAAACAACCAAGGGCAAACAGAAACACAACCAGAATACGAGTATTCAGCAACACAAAAAAAAGATGGCAGACTGGTGCCCGAAACATGTACCAAGTTAGAGAAAACACCTCTTGAACGTAAAATTTTATTATATATATTTGATTTAATTATCAAGAAAACAACTGCAGCATCAAGTGTTTGAATTGAAATGAATTAATAAATTAAGTTAAGAATTTGCCTAATCAACATTTTTATAAAAATTATTATCATTATTATTCGGTGGTCTACTTTATAGCATAAGCAGTTAGACAGGGTCATACCTTATAAGAACCGTTTGACGTACAAGGAAATTAGTGTGTCCAGCACTACGTCTCAGTCAAGTATTACTACCACAGAATGATATCTCTGGTACTCATTTCCATAAGCTGAGTCAATCTGGAGTGTGAAGATGCTTAGGTTTAGTAGTTACGAAACAAATAAATTTATAAGTAGACTACTGTTTTATAACAATTGTAAAAAAGCAGATTTTTTAAATTTTATCTTTAAACATTTCATTGTCACAAATATAAAACCTGTTCAATTAATGTAGGATTTGAAGAACAGTAAGGTGATCACGAACTAAAGATATATACGATTTATGATTGCAGTATTTGGAGATATAACACTTTGTAATCAATGAAAGCCTAATCAATGAAACGTTGTAATTTATTCAAAAGTTCTGATCAAATTAGCATATTTTGTACGTATTTAAAGTTTTTTCATGGTCAATTGCGGATATAAAAATAAATAAATTGTCTAAAGACGTGTTTCTAAATTAATTTTTATTTTTTTTTATTCTTTTAAAGATGGTTGTTTGATTCTGATAAGAATTGAAGGTTTTAGAAAACTATGAACTAAAATGTGTAAAGTCATAATTAATAAAGTATAAAGATCCAGGGCTCTGCTTACTTCAGGCGTTTCGCCTGCGGCTGCGCAGTTATTCTCAGTGGGTGCGGACAAACTGTCTGTGTCGAGAAAATCAAGTTCGCACACTGCAAGCAAGAACTGTTTCACCACGACACCTGAGCTTGAACGTTTTGAATTCTGAATTTTAATTTAATCCTTTTGGTTTGTCTGACTTTGCATATAGAACTGAAACCACAAGGACTGAACAGTGTACAGATTTAAATAACGTTTGCTGGTGTTTATTCATCTGAACCGTTTCTTTTGGTTCGTCTCAAAGTGAACTGAACTGAACTATATCGTAAACAGATACAGTTTACTTTAGCATTTCCACTGTCAACTGAGAAGAATCTCTCCTGTTTCTCTCTACTAGTACTTAAAGTGTTCCTTATAGCGGGTGTGATAATGTACATAGTTTTACCAAAGTAAGCAGAATATAAAGAAGTGTTAACACCTTGTGTAAATAACTTGACCAACATGTACATAGATCTTCCTGTATAAATAAACAAAAAAAACTGTAAATTATCATAGAGAATACACTGTCTTGTAAGCTGTAAACAATTAAATATCTTTTAGTATATTGAATTACGATGTTAAAATTATTAATAAACTTTTGCCACATCCCCTCCACCGTCATCTAATTATATATGGGTTTTGTATAATTAATTTTTTTTTCAAACCTTAATATGTAAAGTCCATAAAATAGAGAAGAATACAATGTAAACAAATTTACAATGGAATGAGGAAAGAAACATATACAAATTTTAACAAACCGCCAATATCTCAAAAACAAAAAGGAGAATTTTATTGAAATAAAAACAAAAATAAAACTTGTAAATTTTTCTAAATTTTACTAGCTGACAGAATATAGCTATCTCTTATAGAACGAAAGATTATATCATGTAAAAAATTGTACTACATGCAAATTAACAAAAATTTCATAACATGGGACCGTTTTAAATCTATTCTTGAAAATTATTGAAGTTAATAGTTCAAATTTATATCTGAAACCATCCTCAGACTTCAAGAAACACGGTGGTGAAGGAATTTTTTTATCGGATCAGTAGTTTCTTAGGTTAGCCCAGACAACGATCAAACAAATTTTACCTCTTTATAATAGTAGTATATACGCCATGTATACTCTGCAACTGATTACAGAACAGTTGCAGCCTGTTTTTACTACCGTGCAACTAGTTTCATGTAGGGTTGAAACCAGTTGCGTAGTGTAATAGAGGCCTAAGGTTTACAAAACAATAGTTATTCCTGTTGTACGGTTATGATAAACAGGGCAGCACCTCGTGTAGATAAATTTGTACAAAATCTCTTTGATGCAATGTATTCTTCAGATAGTAAAATTTCAATGTTTTGTGTGTGTATGTGTGTCGTGTGTTTCCCAAGGAGGTTACAAACCCACGTCGCGTGGTACAGTGAGACAACACGCAACAGCTGTCTACACTCTCTAATTATTACAATATGTCGACGTGCAGTAATTAGGATTAGACGATGATAACTAGTGAGTACAGTGTATGCTAATCCCCTGACAGCGTAGCCATGATTGGAAGCGGTCGGTGTCAACAGTCAGTTAATGCCACTGCCTGCTAGTCAGACCAACTGGCCCGGTAGTAATTAACATGGTGTACAATCGAGATTAGTTGGGCTGTCAACGGGTCCGCGGCTCCGATGTCGTTATGTACAGTTTATTGGCTTAGAAACAGTCACCAATAATTTACTGGCGCCTGCAGTTCTCCACTCTCCTCACATAAGCGCTCATTTAATCCTGTTGTTTCATCGATAAAAACATTCTACGATATATTTTAAAATAAACTTATAATTTTGATACAGGTATCACTGGACGTCATGCGTTTGATTACTGCTACGGTCCAAGTACGAATGGAGGAAACGTAAATATTTAGACACAATATAAGAAAACTTACCACAATTTATGCAAAGAAAAGTTATAAGTGGAGGTGACGCTAGGAATATCAATTTAAATTATGCTTTAAGTAAACTAATTTTAATTATAAACCTACTTTTTAAAACAATTTTGCATAAAAGGCAAATTCAGAAACACATCTATTAGATTTAAAATATACAGGGCCAAAAAAAAGATTTTTTTCATCTAGTTATTTGAATTAGCAGTCTGTAATTCCAACGTTGTCGTGTTTACTTGCTGAACTGCTACTTGTCATATCACGGACGAGGCCTTTCAGAGTTTCCAACATTTTTAAGTCCTAAACTACGACTTGAAAATGGTGGAAACACTGAAAAACCTCGTCGGGAACATGACAAGTAGCAGTTCAGCAAGTAAACACGACAAAGTTGAAAAAAGATTTTATTTTATTAGATGCCTAATAACAACTTATTTTAAAATCAAAATGCTTTAGAGACTAGTGGGCTTCTAAACGTTTCGGCGAACCACAGGAGGCCTCCTTCAGCAGGAAAAAGTGCGAAAAAGGATGGCAGACCGAAAGCAGCTCTACAAACATGAACACTCCCTATCAAAGGCAGTGTAAAGGAAGCTATTAAGCCCATATATAGAGGATTGTCTAGTGACGATCTCTTAAAACGCTGTCTTCACGGAGAAACTCAGAACCCAAGCAAAGTTTAAATATTTCTATCTGGCAGACTCCCAAAATCTGTATTTGTAGGCCTACAAACCCTCAAACTTGAAGTCACAGATGCAAATATATGCTTTAATGAAGGTTGTATTGGAAAGCCAAATGTTCTTCAAAGGCTTCAGATCAGTCCTGGGAAATTTATATGAATTTATGGGGAATTTATCCTGTTGAAGGTCTGAAACAGATTGACGCATAACGTATATGAATGGATGATAAGGAGACTCAAGAATAAAATAAAAGACAAAGAGTGAGAAGAAGACTGTAGAAAGGAGAATGTGAAATTGAAAATTCTCCTGGTGGATTTTAGGGACATACAAGTTTTTTAAGTGTGTTTCAATTTTTAAACCAGCTTTTCCGAAAGTTTCCATTTTTCAATTTTAGGTACATTTTTCTAAAAAAAACTGTAAAAACTTACAAGCCTGATATTTTTCAGACATATTATTGACTTTTATACAAGTTTGCCTTACCAGAATGAGAACCACAAAAATAACAATAATAATTACCAGAACCTTTATTAAAACAAATGTTTAATTTAAAATTTTACGTGAATAAAAAACAAAAATTTAAATTTTTTGTTCGATCGTAACCAGACATGATAGACATGAGTAAATCTGCTACAGTAACAAAAGATAAGTGTGCTTAATATTTGTTAAAAATTTGATAGAGATGGGATTAACCGCTTTTGAAATAATGGTACCTAAAGCTAGCTAATTTTCCCATTAAAATAGAATTGGATTGGAAAAGGTACCGACTCTCTTAAGTTTTCCTTGCGCCTATGAGTTGCATTAGAGTAAATATCACAACACGGAAGATGCTATCCTCAAGTCCAACATAAGCTTCATTAACGGCCTCTATATAACTAGTGATTACGCCAGTGATTAAAGTCTTACCTCAGCTGTTCTGTTTGGATAATTTGTTGTGCTCTATGTGTAATGTGGGGGGAGGGCTGTCAGAATGATTAATAGTCTGCGTAGGGGTAGGTTCCCCTAACCCCTAAACGTGTGCAGACACAGATTTGTTTACACTGTTTAACACACTGAATGTAATTTTGGATCAACGGTGCCATGATTTTCTTTAATAAAACAAATAATAATTTTGTAATTAAAAACCCGTTTAAAACATGAAGTTATCACACGCGCGAGCGCGCGCGTTTTTACAAACACAAGATTTCGAAAATCGGGGCTTTATAGAAATTGTTCGACGTCACAGTAAATTGAATAATTATGCAATCACATGCAGTTGAAAACACGTGGTTTGGAAAAGTCCAGGAACCGGATGTTTATGTTCACCATCACGTGCTCGATTTTCTTGAGCAATCTAGAGTCTATTAACATGTAAAAATTACGTAATGTGTGTAGGCCTATAAAAGCATTGCTTAGTTGTGCAGTAGCGAGCCGTGAGTTGTGCAGTCTCTAATATTCACTCGGAAGTTTGCGGTGGCAAATTCGAGTTCTAGCCAGTCCTTGGGAATCGGGAGTGGATCCGTCGGAAGAGCAGCTCAATTACTATTATGAATTCAGGCACGGCGTTCGAGATCGTCAGAGACCGGTGGCTGTCGATGAGACTAAATCAGTAGCAACTTAGACGGAAACAACGGCCACGAGGAAACCCTGAGATCGACGTCACACGTTGAGGACAACGACCAGCGAGATCGTCAGGACTGATGCAAATTAAACCTGCAAATCCAGGAAAGCGAAATTATAAAACTATTTACAGAGTATTAACACAAGTAAAGACTCTCCCTCTTAATTGATAACTGTCAAATATATCAAAATTTATTTAAATTTTTAATTTTCTGGTATGTAGACTACTCCATACATGTTATATAAAAGAAGAATAACCATTAAATCTATTAATTCACCTAATCAAAACTTATTTCTGCAAGTGTAGTCAGCTTCAAACCTTTTACCTTGTAACACACACACACACACACACACACACACACACACACACACACACACACACACACACACACACACACACACACACACACACACACACACACACACACACACACACACACACACACACACACACACACAGTAACTTTCGTATATATTAAAATAGTTTTGTCTATTATCATTTTCTTTTACCAAACAATGGGAAGTTAAGTTGAGAATAGTTAAGTTTATGTGCTTCTGTCCATATATGCACTATATAACTATATATAAACATTAGTTAATTAGTTATTAATAAATAATAATTAGTTATTAATAAATTAGTTAATAAATGACCAGTAGCATAGTCATCAATAGATTACGCATTAGTCACTAGTGATACATTCCCAACGTCTAGTGAGATTTTCCGATGCCGGCAATTTGTAGTGACAATGTAGTGACAACGCATCACTCCTCAAAAACTTTCTTTACATAATCAAGCAAGCCCCGAGCTCCCTGTGGCAGTTATTTTTTCCCTTCTTGAAACGCGTAGAAAATAAAAATGTTTTCTTACATTGCAAAGTTTTTGGTCTTGATTTTCTTCCAAACTTTTGCTGACGTAAAGCAAGGTATGAAAATGGAGGCACTTAAAGGCGTGTCTCTGAAAAACTTTCTTTCCCAACACAATTTACATTGTCAACACCGAGAGAGTCGCAGACCCGATGTCTAATTTCTGATATTTATATTAAAATTTGTTTCAGCTCACGGTCTCTAACAAGATTTTGTCGTTGCCATGGTGACGATCACTGTCTACTTACGTTACGCCTAGAGGAATCAAAGCCGTGTTACTGTTTAAAGGAGTCAATAAAAATCTATATCACCCAATCCATTGGCGCACTTTTGATTTGATTCAACTATTAGAAGTATTAGGATATTATGCAAGAATCAATTATATGAATGTCCAATTAACAGAATGTTCCGATTTGTTTATTAATCGGTTGATACAAAAAATTAACACAAGTTCAAATTTCAAATATTTTGAGATTGAGATTCACAATCTTAATGGCTGTGCTACGGTCGTGATATTAAACTACGGCCGTGGCTCTGACTGCCTGTCCACCTAATTCGCGGGGGGGGGGGAATAATACAGCTGTTTTGTCTGGCACGCCTGGGGAAGATAAGTAAGTAACAAAAGCACGCATGCATGCAAACACACACAATGTACAAGATGTCTGATTTCTCTTTGGCGTGAATTGTACCACGGCAAGTGGTTACAACAGCTCGCAGGCCTAATTCTTGAAGGGAAAAGAAAAAGGAGGAGGAGGAGGAGGAGGAGGAGGAGGAGGAGGAGGAGGAGGAGGAGGAGAAGAAGAAGAAGAAGAAGAAGAAGAAGAAGAAGAAGAAGAAGAAGAAGAAGAATTTTGCGAGTAATATTTAAAATTTGAAACTCCTACAGTTACAGATTTTAAACTTCTATTCTTTTGGTATATAGGCCTAGCGTTTGTGATAGTATTTTACTGCAGAGTTTTGTAAATTACATAAAGTTAAGATGGTTTTAAAATTTATTTATTGTTTTTATTGTAGTCTGATACATATTAAGTAATAAAAAAAACAGAATTAAATGTAGATTTTGCAATCGTCAGAACTTCTCGTTATCGGAACCCAACGTTTCATATATTTGATTTTACACGTATTTACAAATTACGGAGAAAATCAGTACCCTCTGCAATAATATGATTGATATTGTTTGTTAGAATATTATGGCATTATGCCAGCTAAAAGTTATTCTCATGAAAAAATTATTAACAAGCATAATATACTCACCTATGGAGTTTTAAATATTGGAATTTGTTCCTTATCCCTTAAGGTAACAAATTCCTTAATAACAATTTGCCGTAACGCATTGTTACCGTTTGAAATTTTACCGAAACTGGTAAAGTCTTTCCATATCTAGGATAGACGCGTTCGATACCAAAGTGCTTATTAACATTTTGTTGTTTCGCATTGTTATCATTTGGCATGTTGCCAACGCTGTTAAAGTCTTTTTATGTCGACATGACACGTGTTCGATACGAGCTTTATATTTTAAGGGGCTGTAACACAGTCTAAATATTTTCGACGCTTTCCAATAATGCTGACATATTTTCTGGACACGTGTTCGAGACCTAAATTCCGGTCACTCTCAGCTGTTGGTTTCCGCGTCGCTCACATAACCGAATACGATTCGCTTTCTAATAAAGTAAACAACAAGGGGTTTTTGGGAAAACCGCTGTGTCGTCGCAGTACAAATATTTACACGGGACATTAAGCTGAGCAAAGGCGGATGATATCAAGTTACTGTTTGCACGCGCCGTTAACCTCTGCAACAATATTGTCGTCGTTAATGAACGTCTTCCGTACGCAGTATCTACGTTACACTTAGCGTTTACGTATGTTTAAACACACCGCATATCAAGTAGCGTATTAAGAGCAACCCAGGGATAAGCTTCCTCCCCATCTACACATAGAAACGCTTACTAAAACGTCAGAATTCTACATAAACATATTTTGAATGGAAATCGTTTATACGTCACGACACGCGTTCGCGATTGAATTCCTGATAGTATCAGTTGTGGCTGCTTTCGTCGCTACATCTAAACGCTTGTTTTTGATAAGCTAAAAATAATATTTTTTCAGAAATCTTATTCTAAGCTAAATTAAGCTTGAGTGGGTGCGCAGCTAACACCGCGTACAATCCATATGCTGAGTTGGATTTTAGTTAGTGACGACCTCGAAAAAGTGATTTAATTTATTTGAAGATACCTGATGATAAAGCATATGCTTCGAAACGCGAAGTAACAAAATCTACTTGAAATCAACGGTGGGTTACTAAACGTTAGTTTGCTAATTTGATACAAGTGGATTGGATACCAAACCAAACATGAGTTAAATCATGTTTCAATTGAAAGTCACTTTCCTTGTAACCGTAACTAATTTTCATCCTAAATTAGCACTTACCTGTACACAATTATATGAAGAAAATATTTTACACCGATTTTTGTCCGTGCGGAAACAAACTAACTAATCTGTGGCTTTGATTCTGACTGTAACTTTGAGTGTGGGGTTGTGTAGCGTCGTCAAATTTATACCCGTATCCAAATGACGGAAGAGTCTGCAACACTCAGGGAAAAACGCGACCAAGTGCACAGCAGTAGTCTTCTCCACGAGGGTCAGTTGAAAATTTCGCGGGGCTATAGCATCAATAGCTTAGCGGTAAAACTAGAAATTTCGTGTACTGCAAGACTCTTATGTTATGTGAACTCCTGTTTATTTCCAAATCAATGTATCAATTTATTCATTGTTTAGAATCTGTTTAAAATTGACGTGCCAAGCGTGTTTTGAAAAACGGACAAAATCAAATATCGTGGTGATTCTTTGTTAAAAACTGTTTAGCGCCAACGGAAATTCAGAAGGAAATTGTAAATGTGTCAGGAGATGCTGCGACTTCAGTAGTCACTTGAGCTTAAACGTGGTCGTACGAGCATTTAAGATGATTCTCCCCCCCCTCGCCGGCACTGGACGCCAAAAATTGGAACATATCCAGATGCGGCAGCCATCTTCCACAACGCTTTTTTACACCAAGTTCTTGAGTTAAAGTATGATGCACACGCTCATGTAAGATGCCTATGATTTCAGCAACGTCATCCTCAATCCGCGGTTTTTTTCCAACACGCTATAATTTTTTTTCAACAATGTCACTTTTTGTTGCGCTTTTTGGATGTCCACTGCTAGGATCGTCTTCAGTGCTTGTACGACCACGTTTAAACTCTAGTGTGCCCCACTTACCGTTGTTTCTGAAGGCGCAGCATCTCCTCACACATTTACAATTTCGTTTTGACTTTTCATTGACGCTAAAACGTTTTTAACGGAGATTTCATCACAACACGATGTTTTATTTTGTGCATTTTAAAAACACGAGTGACAGGAAAATTTCAAACAGCTGGTAAGAGCGAATAAATTGACAGATATATCTGGAATATATAATACCGGTGAATACCGGTGTTCACGCGAAATATACGTCTTGCACCACCCGGAAGATGTTAGTACTATCACTGAGCTATAGATGTCGCTCTCCGTCAAAATCCATCTGTGCCAGGTGGATCAGGGCGAAACCTCTAGCTCAATTAGACTTGTCTATTATGTTTTCGAAGTCTTCTTCCGGTACGGACCGCGTCAAAAATGTCTTGTAAAGTCTTGTATGGCAACGATTCACTAATATTACAATGAATATCCTCAGGTCTAAGTGACGAAAAGGCCGGGAAGCAAACTTAGTTATATACCGTATTTTAGTGAATACAATGTATTAGTTATGTGAGTGAAACGTTGTCATACAAGACATTATTTACGCGGTCCATACCGGAAGCAGACTTCAAAAAAATAATGTACACGAGCCGCGGAAGCTTACTCCAGGACATAGACTTGTCTAATTGAAAACCCACATCTAAATTAAATTAGTGTTTTGGTCCATGCGGCGGGGCCTGTATAAGAAGCTCGGGACGCGACATAATAGCGGGCGACGAGCGTGTCTCTGTTGGCATCGCCCAACCCTTGATATCGCAATCTAGGAATCTACAGAGAATATTGTTTCAGTTTAGATGATTCTTGTTTTGTTTTGTTTGCTGACTTGAATGAGCTTCAAACGATGCTTTTGTGCAGGCAGTCAAGAGTCACTTGTCACCTGTTTACTAGCATTCTATGTATAAGGGATTATAACTGTCCCTTTTGCGTATGACTGTGTGCATGTGACAGGTAAATGACAATTATAGCAATCTTATTTGCGTCTGGTCGGAAATTCTAAAACCTATTTTGGAGAGAGAGAGAGAGAGAGAGAGAGAGAGAGAGAGAGAGAGAGAGAGACAGCTAGAGAGGCAGATAGACAGACAGATAGATAGACTGACTGACAGACAGACAGAGAGCGAGAGAGTGAGACAGACAGACAGAGAGCGAGAGAGTGAGACAGACAGACAGAGTGTGTGAGTGTGAGCGTTCACGCGACGGTTTTGTGCACAGCAGTTTCTGGAAGTCGTTGGTGGTCTAGCGGTTTCTGGAGATTTGTTTGTGTTAACGGTACATACAAGAAATTGTTTAAATTTACCAGTTTTGTCGTCTGTCCTGTAACTTTACCTATTCATTTACGACGCGTATCATTTACATCATCTGGTTTTACCACTCAGTAGAAGTCGTCACAACGTACAGCAGACACACACATAGAATGCGCACAAAAACAAGGCGCAAGGTATGAAGGCACGCACCATACAGCGGTCTGCTATACTTATGTTGCTAATGCTGTGGATCTTGCCTTGATTGTTTATGGGCGTTCATACAGAGAGTTGGAATGGAAGTTCAGTCAGTCATACGATATAAACGCGGCTGTACTTTGAACTTCTTTCTTTATTTTCTTATTCTCCTCCTCTTCAAGGATTAAGGTATATAAACCTGTTCCGGCACCCAACTCATCCTCGGATACCAATTGCTTTATAGTTCAGTGCCGCTTTCGGCAATTGATCCTCTGTCATCCTTTACAGATGATGCCACCATTGTCTTCTGTAAATTGAAATAATTTCATTTATGTCCTTTTTTGAGCTCTGCTTTCATATCTTTATTCGTTATTCTATCCTGCAATGTATAATTTAAAGTATTTCGAAGAAACTGCATTTCAGCACTCTGAATCTTGCCGCTTTCTTTTTGTTATGGCCCACGCCTCACTTACAAAAATCAACGTGGGTATTGCAAATTTCTTACAAAATTTAATCCTTGTGCTGTGTCTTGTTTTATTTTTAAGATTTCTATAAACCGTGCCACAAATATTTCTAACTTTATTTATCTTCTCATTTATATAATATTTAGATGCATAGCTTACTGCACAGCCGAATATTTGAACGGAACACTTGTTTTAAAGTGCTCTTGTTTATAACTATCTAAGTCCTCACTTAATATTTGCCTTTATAGGCAATGGTTTTGGCCTTTCTTACTGAAATTGTCAGTGAGTAATATCTTGCCACATTTTGTAATTGAAACATAGCTCTTTGTAAATCATCCTCATTTCCTTGATTAAGAAATATGTCATCCGCATATAGCAGGGATTTGTTAAGCGGTATTCCCGAAGTCACTCTAGATTTCCATGCTCTCAGCATGTCGTCTTTCTTTTTTTTACTAAAATATTTAAAATTAAAAGCTTTCTAAATTTCAAACTCTTTTGCAGCATTCATGTACCTGCCTTTTTTACATTCATGTAAGGGTTTAAAGTTGAATTTAATAAAATAAGCATAATTACGATTTAAACTGCTTAATAAAGTTCTGCCAGTCCGAAAGATATAGAAATTATCAAAGTTACTGCACGTAATTTTGTAAATCCCTGTTTTACAAAACAGGAGCTTTGTGTGCTTATATACTAGACGTGATTGTACATGTTAGTATGCCTCACAATGTGCCTAACAGGATTTTATTTAAAACTGAAATGTTTCTTTCTCCTGAAGATGACTGGAAGTTAACAGTAATCGAGACGTTGTGGTTTAAAAATAATTACATAAATAATTTAACGTAGTTGTACTTCATTGATCACAGGTTTGTTCCTTTTTAAAATTCCATTCTAGCAATGTTTTATTTTCTGTGCTAAACACAACATAAACATTTTAAAAATTATAGTTTCAAAATTATTTTTTATTACATGGTGTGATGGAAAGAGAAATGCGGTGATTAAAAAGACGTAGAAAACGTAATGGAATCTAAACTTAACAACTCCTGAATAGAATAAAACAAGTTTTTAAAATACAGTATTCCATTCGTACAAAGGAGTTCCATTCCCGCTGAGCAGAATTAATTCGGTGGAAAATAATTTTCATCCGAGCGTAAAACCAAAGAAAAACTCTTCCTACGCTATCGTGGAAACAAACGGAACGTGGCAATAGATTTAGCCGTGTGTGCACACCTGCCTTCTTGATTGCGTTGTTGTGAAACTGTTTCCATTTGTTAATGCAGTGTTGCCAACGCGACTGTTCCCTTTTGATACTTTGGTAAAAATAATTTACAAAACTTAAATTGCACCTCATTCTGAGCACCATAAGTGTACTTCACTTTAACGAGCATGTATGTCAATATAATAATTTTTTTTTAATTTATTGGAGATCTCTAATCTGTTCGACTAAGCGAACATTTAACAAATTGTCTGACAACACACATACAGGATTATGAAGAGCTGACCATTGACAGCTCTTCTTATTTTGATAATAGATTAAAGAGGTACACAAAATACAAAACTAAATAATAAATCATGTAAACAAATGAACAAAAATCACTTCCACTTCCTGCTGGCATGATACAATAAGTTCAAATGTTAAACACTGGGCCCATAAGGCACATATACAGGTTGACATTAACACTTATTAATGACAAGAGTACAAAAACAAACAGAACAGATATCACTGACAGTACAATACAGAAAATACAGAGAATACATTATTAGTTAAACCTGAATGGTAAGTCTAATAGTTTGTGCCTTTTTAGTCTATAAATATCTTCACTGTTGTCTAACAAATTAATTGCCAGGTGGTTAGGATGCTGTTCTAATTTGGAGATGTGAGTCCTGCAGAGGCGCATGATTTCTTCTCTCACGGGTGGAACTTTGAGGTCGCGGTGTATACAGTTGTTAGAGACAAACCGTGGAGCGTCGACTATTGATCTTAAAGTTTTCGACTGAAAGCGCTGGATAATCTCAATATTACTTGTACTAGCAGTATGCCAAAGTTGAATACCATAAGTCCATACCGGTTTAAGAACTGCTTTATAGATCAACAGTTTGTTGACGAGACTTAACCGTGATTTTCTGCCTATCAGCCAGTAGATGTTTCTGACCTTGTGATTAAGTTCAATCTTCTTAGATGTTATATGTTTTTTCCATGTTAGTCTTCTGTCCAGATGCATCCCAAGGTACTTAGCACTTTCAGCTTGCGGTACTGGTTGACAGTTAATTGTTCATGGAGGGCAGTTTGCCTTACGTGTGGTGAAGGTAACGTGGACTGACTTGGATGAATTGATTTTTATGCGCCATTTATCAAGCCATAACTGAACGCTGTTTAATGATTCTTGTAGTATAAGGGATGCTATTGAGGGTCGGAGTGTGTCGCTAGGATTGCTGTGTCATCGGCGTAGGTAGCAACAGTGGTTTCACTTGCTGACGGTAAGTCCGAGATGAACAGAAGGTAGAGCAGAGGACCCAGGACACTACCCTGAGAACACCTGACCCCACACTGGTAATAGGGGAGAAGTAGCATTCGAGTACTTGACTCGAAACACTCTGCCAACTAAGTAGGAATGTAGAATACGGTAACAATTATGTGGCAGATTTTTCTTTATTTTGTATAAGAGTCCAAGATGCCAGACTTTGTCAAATGCCTGGGAAACATCGAGAAACACACCTGAGCAGAACATCTTCGATTCCAACGAATTATTGATAACATTTGTTAGTCTGTGTATTTGATCTACCGTAGAGTGCGTTTCTCGAAAGCCAAATTAGTGATCCGGAATTAAGTTGTTTTCTACAATTGTTGGCATAAGTCGTTTTACAAACAGCTTCTCAAAGATCTTACAAAGTATCGGTAGAAGGCTTATGGATCGATATGAAGAGGGCTCTTGAGGGTTTTTAACAGGTTTTAAGACCATGATTACTTGAGCCGATTTCCAGAGAAGAGGAAAGTATTCAAGTCTGAGTATGGCGTTGAAAATGTATGTTATTGCCAATATAATACGGAACAGCATTTAAAACTGAGCCAAGCGAGTCGTCGATTGCGTAATAGATAGTGACGACAAATGGAATTTATTTTTTCGTGATATTTGAGACTCATGCGCAGACGAGTTCCAGGTTGATCTGATAACGATCCCCATTCGGTCAGTGGGTAAAGAAAATGAGACGAAAGCCAGTGAGGTCGTACAGTGCGGATCAAGTGATTGTTGCGGATTAGTGGAAAGTGATTACTTTGTTAATTAGTGTGGTATTGTATTATTATTATTGCTTCAACTAGATGTATACTGCAGAATCGGTTCCAATGCAGAATACGTATTGCTATGACAATTGCATAACGCTCTCGAATAGTCGGCAGATGCAGTTAAGTAAACGTTCACGTTTACATTTCTCAACGTACACATGCGTACAAGTTTCTCGACTAGCCGAGCCGGTGCAGTATCTCTGACAAGGCCGTGCACTCAAGTAGAACTCGACTTCAAAGTCAACACTCTTGACTAAGCAAATTATGCTGGCACGTCGCCAAAAGAATGGGAAATTATTCTAGAACCTCTGCGGGATCTATATAAGCAACAGCCACCGGCTTAGAGTTGAGTTACACCTGGGAGATTTTAGAGTGCGAATCAAGTGATTGTTGCAGTTTAGTGAAATGTGACTATTGTGTTATAAGCAGTGTCGCTGCAGATTAGTGAAAGGTGATTATTGTGTTATAATCAGTCCGGGACTCTTAATAGTTAGCAATTGTTAGTGCGTGTGGACAAATTTGACTTGAATTATTGTATAATAGTACCTTGTTGATTTTACATTGTTATTTGTGACTAATTCATGTTTGTAATCAGCGACTTCATTGGTGTCTGTAATTTTGTTTCCACTGTACAATACGACGATCCGTGGAACCGTCGTAACAATACTTATAAGGTACGCGGGTAGGGCAATCTGGCTGTGGTAACGCCTACATCGGCTAAGGCTATTTTAATAACGTTAAGGCTAGAGACAATTTAACTCTACGTGTTTATAAGTATAAAATGTAGGGTAACAGAGAAGTAGTCTATTCTTACAAATTCACTTAATAGTGGCTTACATTAGCTTTTAGAAAACAATTGTTAATTCGTTAATTGGTGCTATAATTCTACGTTCATTAGTGACCCAAAATGGGATATACAATTTACTATCACGTGTGGGGTTTGTATGCATAAGGTGAATAAAATGTAGATTTCCTTTTTTAATTGTAAAGACGAATTTCCTTTTTTAATTGTAAGACGAATTGCAATTTTATTCATTTTTTCAATGTTTAGACGTTTTTAACAGGCGATACTGTTCGAAAAACGTATCGTCATATTTTATAAATATTACTAGGACAATTAAGTAACGTTCCCGAAAAATCGAAAGCGTCATTCTACACTATTCTCGGCTTTGCAGCATCTCGGTCAAACCCGTGCAGACAAGAAGCTTCTAGACTGTTCGAACACTTATGAATACGCATATTATGTTTGCAAGCAACCAGGAATATGAAAAACTATTCTGGAACCTCTGCGGGATCTATATAAGCAACAGCGGCGGGCTTATAAGTGAGTTACACCGGGCGATATTGTAGAATGGGGATAAAGTGATTGTTGCGGATTAGTGGAAAGTGATTATTGCGTTATAATTATTGCGAAACTCTCGTAGTTGATATTATTATTGCGTGTGACCAAATTTAACTTGGGTTATTGTATGGGAGTACCTTGTTGATTTGAAATTGTTATTTTTGACTAATTCTAGCTGGCAATTAGTGACTTCATTGGCGTCTGTATTTTGTTTCCACTGTGCAATACGACGATCCTTGAGACCGTCGTAACTATATATTAACAAGACTTGTCAAAATACATATTCGTTAGTACACAATTTTGCAAGACGATTACCAACTTTCTGTGAAAAAGACGAATCCAATATTTACAATTAAATGGCTCTCTTTTAATAGTCCCTCTAATTGAAGTGTCAAAAAATTATTTTTTCGCATTATTTATTTTGCCACACAAATATGTATTCCATGTATCTGACTTCAGTCGCTGCCTCTAAGCCAGTTTTGTAGTACAAATTTGCAGTGTATTTTTATGGGACAGGCAACGGAGAACTGATACATTCTGTTGCGCCAGTGTGACATGCAACATAAATTTGCCAGCTTGCCGATTGGTAAGATTCTTGGAAAAATACGATTTAGCCATTTGCCATACGGCGTTCTTCTGCGATAAAGTAACGCTTCTGTGACAGTTACAAGCATATAATTGAACACACACACACCAGCGAGTTGATTGACACCGCTCAATGTACTTCTGTCTGCCAATAGACGATTTAGTTTGTTCTGTTGCTACCGAATACAGTGTACAGTCCCCATTACGGCAAAGGCAAATAGTTGTTGTTTAAATTGTAAAGTGGCAGCAAAATTACTAAGCAAAAAAATCGTATTTCTAAAGTTTTACAGTATAAAATATTATTTTGGAACAGTCTGGGATAGTGTTCTTTTTTTTGACCACAGTGATTTTATAAAAATATAGATTTCTTGTATCAATTATTATATGGTAATAATCCTCGAATTTGCACAAATTTGGTAAACGTGTTTAGTTATTAACAAAAGACGTTTCGTAAATTTTTACAAACGTTTTCAATTGTTTTTTTTTTATTTTAAATTCTCCATATTCTGTGCAGTTGCGTAAGATCTACAGACGTTTGAAGCTACGAAGAAACCACAGAATTACAGAAGATTCAACGTGTACAAGAACTTAAGTAGCAGAAGAAGAAGAAGAAGAAGAAGAAGAAGAAGAAGAAGCAAAGGTGGGCAACCGACAAACTGGTGCACAACAAAACCCCTGTCCACGTTACACAAAGGATTATAATGTTCTCTGTGTTTATACTTAGAAGTTACTTGACTAACTGCTGAAGGATTGGACAATTGTAGGTAACGAATTCATGAAATGTGGATTTCGATTTGTTGACTTGTAACGGTCAACTGAAGTACATTAATAGAGTTTATGTCTTTGAAACTCTAGCAATACCCACAGTCGTACTCTATTATTCTAGATGGTATGGAATTTGGTTAACATTTCTGCAAAACTAAAAATCTGTTTCCAATCAAGGAAGCGTTCACTATTCTATAATGTTTTACATTTCAATTAATTATGTTCTTTTTAAAATAAACATTTGATTAGAAAAACGACTTTATATTTTAAATTGACTTCACGCACGGCGAAAATGGCATTTCAATAACTTATAATATTGGTTATTTGTTATCGCTTTTAGTGTAATGTTTCTAAGGTTTGTTTAAGAAAGTGTCTTTAAATTTTCCTTGTTCACGTACAATTCCGTATTCGATTTCTTACACTACTAAGAGGACCAGATCGTAATTGTTTTAAATCGATTTTCAGTTTTTTGCATTAAAACATTCTTCTTGTCTTCTTTTTTAAAACGATAAATGTATGTTGTTATACCAAACGTTTGTTTTTTATATCATCTTATATATGATGACTGTGATGTCAACCAGTGCGATGTCGTTGACGTCCTTCAAACAGGCATTTCAATATTTTATAACAATATTATTAGGTATAAAATGAAGATTCTAGAAGCAAATAATAGTGTTCTGGAATGGAGTAAGGAAAACAGGGTAAAGAAAATGCAGCTAAAAAGGAAGAAGGAGGAGAATAATAAAGAGAAGTGTATAGTGCAAGTACATTTTGAATAAAAACATTACAAAACTTCAAATGAAATTTTCCGTAAGTCCATAATTTTGATATTTGGTTACATATAACTTTGTACTGAAACGTGCTAGACACTTGAATTTTTTTTATTGTGTTTGTCTCATAACCCTTCTTATACTGAACCTAAAATTTAGCATGATATATTACGTAAATATTTAGTATGCTTTCAAAAAGAAGTAACTTTTTCAATTTTTTAAAACATTTTCTTTGAAAAATTACCCTAATTATACATATTTTTTAGTTAGGTTCATTGTATCCTCTATGTATTTATATTTCAGTGAAAAAAGTTTCATAAAGATATCTTTAATGGTTTTAAATAAATGTACCTAACTGATAAGCGACACTCCATTAACATTGGACGGGCATTCACGACCTGGTCCCCTAACATTAACATATAAACTACGTTTCTTAAGTCAGATGGTGAAATGGAAAATAAACAAAGGTACAAAATTTAATAATTTCACCAGAAATGCAATTTATTTCATGTATAAAAACTCTTTTATTATATATTAAATTCCATTCACTAACTAATACACGTTTTTAATACAGGCTAATACGCAAAACTTTATTTAAAATTTCAGAATTATTATTTGCCTGTTATAGAAAATGCGAGGCGCAAGGTATGCAATTTAATTACTTACGCTTCTCAATTTGCTGTTAATCCAAACGAAGGCGGTTCATCGATTACACTTAGACAATCAATTCTCCACCATCGTTAAGTGCATCGACTGCGCTTGAGGCCTGTTCAACAGAAATCGTCAACTGCGGCACCTGCGTATGCGCACATTTACACACGCGCTTGATGTAGCACATTTACGAACTTGTTGATGTATATTGTAGACCATTTTCTGAAAATTATAATTATATATTAAAGAATGGAATGAGAGTAACTGAAAAATTACGGTTACACAGGCCTTCAGAAGAGTTTGCTGTCTTTCTTCTGCATTGTTAAAACTTACATTCAAGAAGCTCTTAATGAATGATGCAGGAAATGCTTAATAATAGGAATATAAATTTGATTAGTGTGTGACTCCATACGCGCCTTTTTGCTCATGGTCACTACTAACGGATGAATATACTTACCTTAGTGGATGAACATAGAACGTGGGGTGTGAAAATAAATTTACAGTAAATAGAATGTTTTATGTGTAGGGGAAAAGCGATTGACATCATGCTAGTCGGTGGAATGATAAGACTGCCATAAATATATGTCTGAGAAACTAATTAGTCAACAGGAAACTTTCGATGAAAATATTAACTCAAGGACGAATAGTTATCTACGTCCTTGCTCTGGTATCTTTGCTTCTGGTCATCAAGAATTAGAATGAAAATTAAAATTAATTTTGTATCTTTGGTTTTAAATATTATTTTACAGTGGGGCCCGTTCATTACTGTTAAGGGTAATTTACAGTTTTTTTTAAATATATACAATTTTTATTTTGTATTTTTGTAAAATTTTTGTAATATCTGTATGATACCAATATAAGAAAGCAATGCCCACAAAGCAAACTTGAGAGGTTTCTATCAGTAATGTATATATTTAAGCTTTAAAAAAGTCACGTTACAGACATTTAATAAATGTTTCTATAAGTAACATATTGTGTAATATACAGTACGTAATATCTTGTAGTTTGAATTCTCTATGTTGAATTTTTTTTTTTATTTTTTGTATACAATGGAATAAGGATTAAATTTAAATCTAAATACAATATAAGTTAATTTTAAGTAGTTCCTGATATTAATATAAATTATTTGTTTTTTATTGTGTCTGTTGTGATAATAAAAAGTACTAAAATACATACTGCATTATTAAAAGAATTTTTTTTAAATTAGAATTTACTTATTATACTAAATGCCTGAAAAAATTCTGAACTACGTTTTAATTGCTAGTTTTTCCTTGGATATGTTTTTCATTAATTTTTTAAGGAAACAACAAGCCAATATATTTAGACAGTTATGTACGCTATATTTATTAAACTTTATATTAAGGATAATACGCATAATTTGTTAAAGTATGAGGATATTACAATTGGAATTTACAATTGACTATGAAACGCTTTCATCCGGCAGACAACAAAAAAGGTCACGGCTTCGACTCCAACCAGCCAGCCGGCAATAAATCAAAAATTACAGTGGGATGAATCTATTGTTGTGTCACTAAAGTCTGGAAAGTTTTCTTTCTATAGTTGTCAGGTCATAAATCTGGTTTTGTGCAGTCTCGGTTTTTGTTGGCAAAACCAATGATCGTTGGACCCACAACGGTGGGGAATAAAACAAATAAGACGAAGCGGCGAAATTAACGGTGTTACTTGATACAATCGTATTGCCCAAACTGTAACCGCCGATCGATTTGTGTCGGCTAGAGATTAACAGAAGATTTAATTTACCTTAGATGTTTTCCACGTACAACTATAGGCCTACCTTATGAATGGTGACAGGCAGGGCAACTAAAAACATTTTTGCCTAACTTAAAAGTTCTACCACTCTGGTTTTCTTGTGTTGGTTATATTAGTTGTACTTTATAAACCGTTTCCTCCATCTGGATATACAATTAATGTTATAAGCAAAAAATAATTGTTAATTAATAAAGTTGTGTTGGTGGAAAACATATCCACTAAAGTTAATTGATAAAGTAGTCTTGGGATAAACATATCCCGAAATACCTCAGAAAAAGAATCCTTTAGGATAAGAAAACTCAAGTTAGCAAAGGCCTTTATTCTAACCCGGGAACTGTACGGAAAGAAAAACGTTTTTAGAAGTGCGAAAGTCCGCCATTATAGCACTGTGATCAGGCCGATGATCATATATAGAGTGGAAACAATGTGCTTTCAAAATTTGAAACCTCTTTTTAAAATTGAACGAAAAATTCTTTGAAAAATGTATGGTCCCAAGGAAACTGAAGATGGGTACAGGCACAGACCCAAATAAGAGCTGTACAGGGACCTGAAAGATGTGGAAACGGCTTTCTGAAGGAAAGACTGTGATTTTTTGGACATATGGTTCGGATGAATCGGTCTAGATTAAATAAATAAATTTTCAAATATATTTGAAAAGATTTCCAGTCTGAAAGGATAAACCAAACAACTCAAGGAGGAAATGATGAAACTCGGTATCTCTTTGAACGACTGTGTGGATAGAAATACATACAGAAAGGAAATTCAAAATCTTGATGTTCCCTGCGGTGCGAAGGAGACGAGAAACTGGTGGACAGTGGAAAGGTAGGCGGCACATAGTGTGAGAATGAGGGACTTGTGGCAGGAGAGAATGTGCCGTGGCTATATTAAAGGTAAACACCACGGCCAGTTTAATTGTATTTCCGTACGTTCGGTGCGTTATCGCTGCATGTTACCATGCCCGCCTTCGATATCTAGACTTAGTCGGCCGCCGCGACCTTGATCGGTGACGTCATTTGGTTGGCAGTGGCGTCTGTGCTTTGACAACGAGATTTATGCAGCAGCGTTTTAGGTTTTATAATTTCACGCAGCGTCCAGTCTCGCCTCTCTTTCTCTTTCAACTTTGTGCTGTACGGATCGTGACGACGTGCCGTGATTGTCTACTATGATCCTATAATTCTGTAAAGAGCTTCAGGTTTCCCCGCTTAGTCGGGAGGAAAGGAGTCGACGAGATGGGAACTCAACATCTTCTCCCATCCGCAGAGCTATGCGTAAGAATCCCCAACGCCGTTACGCCATGCTAAATCATTCTTCACACCCAACTTGGACGACAGGAATCTCTTTTATGTAATCTAAAAGATCAGGTGGGAACTTTCCTTTTTTATGCAACACACACGAAATACTCCGCTAGTTACCGGGTAACACACACAGAGAAACTCAGTTCTAGAAATTAGACTCATGCTTCAGAGTTAACATTGCCTGAACATGTTTTGTGTAGACATGCTAAAGTGTGCATAGTGATGACTGTGTTATGAATATGTTAGAAGTATTAGTATATTACTCTTTCATGATGTCAAGGGTTACCATTGTCATAAGGTAGATATCTAATTTAATTCCTGCAAAAGAAAACCAATTTCAAAATTCAATTTATAAAAAATCAGTCTTTGAGAAAATGTAATACCCAGACAGTACTTGCATCTACCTGTCATGTGACTTGTGATCCTGCGGGTTCTACTTTTCCGGTTCATTCTATTCTAAATTAAAACTCCTGTTGATTCAGATAATTATTATTTTGTTCTGCTTGACTATACAATATTTATTTTAAAAAAAATTTTTTAATTAATTAACAAACTTCAATCTCTGCTTTAATGTGATCACAGGTTTTGATTTTAAGGTTACGTGCCTTTTGTGTTATTAATCCAAGTGCTGGGGACGGATAGATGAAAGTATTTGAACACACTTAAGTTATTTTTTTTTAATTTTAATTATTATCTACGGATAATGGATTCTCATCTTTAAGTACTTATAATTATCTCATGTTGATTAATTTTTCAAGCATTATGAATGCAAAGAAAAAAACATCTTTTGAAGGTGAAATACTCTGTGTTTAGTAGTTTGGTATGTTGTTATTTAATTGTTAGAGATATTTTGGAAATATTATTGTTGCAATCCAACCACCATGGTGCTTTAAAAGAAATATTTAAATTGATTTTAAGCCTTAACCTTAAGAAAGACTCAAACAAAAGTAATGTAATTGTAAAAGAAATTGTTTCGAAATCAAGAAGCATAAATAAAATCTTGTTGCTGTTAATCAAGTGTTTTCTTGCAAGACCTGTCACGATGGGCTTAGCACATTTTTTATTTCCATCTAGGCCACGCGTCTAGTCTTAAACATTAAGTGACGCCTTCACAAAATAACAAACAAACAAAAAATTTTGGGGGAGGTTTGAAAAGGAGTGTAATATAAAAAAGATTTTGGGGAGGCCGTTTCGAGAAAAGGAAATGATATTCGCGTGGTCCACGGCTGGCCTGTTCGTGTAAGAAAAAGTTGTGATAGTGTTACAATCACAAACAGAAATAACACAAGTTTTCAAGCTTCACAGCTCATCATCGGATCGGAAATAAACAATAGTGGAATGAGATAATGCCTTTTATTGTTGTCGGCCATTACCTGTTGTTAATTGCACATCTTATCAGAATTATTAATTAATAACGTTGTGTTACTGATTATAATCATAGACAATAATTATTAACAAATAATAGTCATAAAAATAACGTGTTGTTCAGGACCAATGAACAGCTACAATAACGCAGCATGCAGTCACATGCACTTGACCTTTTATTGTTTTTCATAAAAGAGATATTTTGGTGAAAGTTGTTGGCAACACTGGCAAAGTACCGTTTCCGTCAGCTGTAGTAACACTTTCTATTTGATACTGCAACGACGGAACGTTCTCGAACAATGGAGAGTGTCGGTCTACACGTTTCTCGGCCAGCCGAGCAGGCGCGTGTTTCTGCTAAGACCGCACTCAAGTATCGTCTATACTTTTCGAGTGCTTATTAAGAACGTATATGATGGAACATTAGTCTGGAACTCTGCAGGCTATATATACGCGACAGCTGCCGCTAACAAGTCAGTTATAAGTGGTGATTTATTCAGCATGAATCAAGTGGTTGTTGTGTTAAGTGATTATTGTGCGGAACTTTTAATAGTGGACTTTATTATTCCCTGTAGACAAATTTAATTTGAACTATTGAACGAGATAATTACAAACTGTTATTTGTGACTAATTAAAGCTGGTGTTTAGTGACTTCAGTGTTGTCTGTATTTTGTTTTCCAGTGTACCATACGACTATCAGTGAGATCGTTGTAACAATGTTAACGGTTAGTCTGTTGTGAGCCGCAAACAAACATGTCACAACATTCGCAAGTAGCGTCCAAATTAGAAATCCGCATCATGACTCGTTTTCTGTAGGCAAGGAGGTGCAGCCCTGTTGTAATTCATCTTAATTGAGGTTAGTTCATGATGATAGTGTTGTCTTGACGGCAGGCCATAGAAAAATGGAGTGGCGATCTGATATAAAGTGGCCCACGTGTTCGAGGTTCACTATCGGCAGGGAGGGCCACCAACTTGTACGAGATGGTAAAAAAAAAGTCTTAGTTTCCAATACAACCACCAGATAGTATATTTTTTTTAGAAGTTACATGATATCGAAATGGCAGTGTTTTTGTGTTGATTTTCTCTACTGGCGTTCAGGTTGGTTATGTTTACGGTATTTTTTTCATCAGGGCTATAATTTGATAAGCGACATTGTTGAATAAATATAATTCTACGTTTATTTAGTACGGTTTAATAAGTGTTTTGTTAAAATAACTATGAAATAATTTTAAAAAGTTGATTTAAACTTTGGTCTTTTGTGAGTGTTTACGTTTTGCACTACAGAATCTGTGTATTTCCCGCGTATAGTACACACGTTTATGCTATTATCTTTCCTTCTGTTATAGACAGAGTATTCTTTTTTGCACACAGTTAGACTGATGTATAAGAAATCAACTATGGAAGTTTGGAGTGGCAGAGATTGTTTTTGTAAGACTAGGGGGTGCGTTGAATACAATTGTATCGACCAAATAGCACAATATCATTTAATATTTCAATTTATAAAGTATTTAATATACTATAGATTATTCCCCAAATTGACAACGGACGCCAACACAGAACAAGCTTAACAAGTGTCGCTTTGAAAATTGGCGAACTACAGTGGACAAAACAAAACTGCAGCTGAATTTTGTAGTTGGCATGAAAGTGTGTACACTACATCGTCCCTGAGCGTCTCCAACATTGGAAAATGTGCAACCATCACTTGGGACCTCCCAATGATTGCAAAAGGTGTGAATCAATCTTTGTTCTCTATGAGGCACTAGAGATTCAGTGGCGTATCTCGAACTGGGTTTGGGGGTTTTCGAAACAAAAAACAATTTAAGACTAATCAATATTACAATCTTTAAATTGGAACACATTTTTTTCCTAAATGAGATATTTTGATTAAAGTTATTAGCAGCACTGGTGAAGTTCCGTTTCCGTCAGCTGTAGTAACGCTTTCCGTTTGGTTTGTCTCTTGTTAGCCGCAAAGGAACATGTCACGTTCTTCGCAAGTAGCGTTCAAATTAGCGTGACTTGTTTTCTGTGCGCAAGGAGTTGTAATCCTATCGTAATTCGTCTCTAATCGACGTTAGTTTATGGTGACAGGGTTTTGACGCAAAATGGTGAAAGTTGTTCGAGAATGGCTCACAGACATAAAAAATGATTACCGGCAGGGAAGCCCACCCATCTTTGACAACGGATGACAACGTTGACAGCGTTTGCTTGTAAATAAGCGAATTACAGCGGACCAAACTGCGACTGAATTACGTATTTCGCAAAAAAGTGTGTACTACATCATCTCTGAGCGTCCCCAATGTTGAAAAATGTGCACCCATCATATGGCACTGCCCAGTGGTTATACAAGGTGTGAATCAATGTTTGTAGTCTATGAGGAACTCGAGATTCAGTGGTACCTATATCTATAATTTGGTCTTGGGGCTGGGTCCAGTCGAGTCGGATTTATACGAAAAAAAAATCAAGTTAAGATTAATCAATACTACACTCTCCAAAATGGCTGAAAAACGTGTAATAACATACTGAAGTATGTTTAATATTTCGTTAAGTATTAACACAATAAATAGTAAACATTATTGAAACATAATGTATTAGATACTTATTGACTTTCTTGTTTTTCCTACATTTCATATTTCAAACATACACGCAAATGCTGTGTAATGAATTTGTTTGTAGACCTATATTTAAAAAAGAGTTACTACTGTATTAGCGTACACAAATGAGAAATTAATAAAACAGCTTAAAAATTAACAGATTAAGAAAACTTCTCGTCACTTTACGAGAGGGCCGGTTTCGTTTGTCGCCCCACGTAAATACACCCCTGTCAAAATTTATGTAAAATACTGAATATATTGTTACGAGAACCCTATCGAACAGCCTAGAACATTCTCCACCCGTCACCCCGCCGAGTGTGGCAGGTGTAGCCTCAGGCAAGACCGCTCACAAGTAGGTTCCGGTGTATTCAAGAACACTTGAGATACGCGTAAAGCCGTCGTGAGGTGAGGATGAAAAATTTCTAGATGGCGTGCGAAACCTATAAAAAGCCATAGCAGCCGGCTTGTCAGTTCAGTTACGTAAGCGATTTCCCTTAGCGCGGATCGAGTGTTTGTGGAAGTATCGTAGCGAAGTGTTGTTGTGAATTATTGTTGGGAATTCTATATAGTTGACATTATTATTGCGTGTGGACAAATTCAACTGATATTATTGTACGAGTTGATTAAAAGTTATTAATTGTGACAATTAAAACTGGTTATTTGTGACTTCACTGGTGTCTGTATTTTGTTTTCCGCTGTACCATAGTGAGACCGTCCTAACAATATATTATTCCATTTAATAATAATGGCAAATGAGGTAAGCGTTAAAGTTTTATAGAATATTTCGACTAATTTGCACAATTCAAGTTTACGACCACAAAAAACTACAAAATATATTTATGGCGTAGCTGCGGTGGGCGCAGCTGCTTGGGGGTCGTTTGTCACACGCTACGTTAACTCTCCAACCAACCGCGCAGCAACCCTTGTTCAACGCCGGCCTGCGGAACAATTATATTTTGCTCAGCACAAACGACTGTGATAATTCAATTAGCCGCACAAACGTTCTTTAATTTGACTTAATAAAAGCGAAACACATTTTCGATTGTATTATGTCATAAATTTTTTTGCCAGAACCACATTTCAGAGTTTTTCAGACACTTCTTTTCTCTAACGTTGTACGAAGGCTTGCACGGCCGGTGACATTTTGATTCAAATTATTTCCCGGGCTGTTTGGCCGCAGTCCAAAGTGTGTGACAGAACGAGACGTTTTGACAGTGTCACTGACTGCCGTCTTCAGTGGAAAGGAGTAAACGCTGACGTGGAATGATACACGTTAGGACCACAGTACTGTGGTGAAGGCTGGAGATTTCCCGTGAACACTACTTATACTTATAAATTTCCAAAGTGTCACGATATGATAATAAATCAACCCCCAGCCAATCAGAAAGAAGAAGGTGTATGAGAGTTTCGCAACGCGCCCTACCATAAAGTACTTAACGACAGCCTTTCACCCCTCCGATTCATAGCGATCGCAGCATGTTCCTGAATCTGGACGGCTCCACATGGAGGCGAAGGAAGTGCGCATTCACCGCCGACAAACCTGTTATTAAGTACTTTATAACGCAGGGCGCGTTGCGAAACTCTCATACGCCTTCTTCTTTCTAATTGGCTGGGGGTTGATTTATTATCATATCGTGACACTTAGGAAATTTATAAGCAGAAGTAGTGTTCACGGGACATCTTTCCGATATTTCGATTATGCGAGTGTTTGGCTTCGATCTTTAGTGAATATCGTACATAATGTTCTGTAGGTGAATAAATAATTATATAAATTTAAATTTCGTATTTTGCAAAATTGTTGGCTGACGATTGCAGTTGGTTTTCTTAGTATTTTTTTTTAACGAACAATGATTGTAGCAGTAATATCACAGTTGCGTACCTGTGACACCAAAAGTTGATATTGTTAGGTTAACATGAGAACTAAAATTACACATGAAAAGTGATGCGTGTGTAATGTAAAACTCGTTTTTTCCGGAAACTACGAACAAAACCAACTCGAAACTAAGGGCGCAAGAGCCACCCCTTGTCTATTACTACGCATGTCACAGAACGAGTGTTTGGTAGTATTCGTTTTGCAACAAGTACTCGTATTTGCTACAAATTGAAAAAAAAAGTCCATTACATACAGTATGTAAAGGGCATATTCTAAAAGCCTACACCTACAACCATAAATATCTGTATTTTCCAGTAGTTATTTGCTGGTGTTGTTTTTGCCGATTTTCCAACTTTGAACAACGTTCTTTTTTTAAGTATTACTGTATCATAAGCATTGTATATACACATTACACGTTGTTTTCCTCAACCATGGCCTTTGTTTATTTCAACAGTAAACTAAAAACTAAAAACAATTGTCACCTAACCTCAGAAATGAAAACAACACGTATTTTCGCTTTGCATTAAGAAATAGGACAATCTACAATTAGTACACTTCTTCTTTTCCACATCGTTATATATCGATACAATCGAATATTAAAAACATCGAAAATGTACTGCAGGAACGGATAAAGGTACAGTTCCGACTTTCGATTTCGAAGGTAACAGATGACGTGCGTATTCTATAGATTCGACAGTCGCCAAGTTATTTGTACAGTTTACTCGTAAACCATTGTCTGTACACATCGTATATTCTCCAGCTCAAAGCGTTTCTCACTTTACGTATTAGGGCCATGTAAAAGACATAGGCGCATTCACAATCTGCACACGGCCCAGTAAGGTCGGTACACTTCAAAATGTTTTCTCTCTCTCTCTTCTCGCCCTTTCTCTTACACATTCTAGTAATGTAAGTACTGTACATATTCCAGGCATGTTGCTCCTACTGCACTGTACAGTTAGACACAGGCATATTGATCGGACGGCGCGTGACTGACATACAGATCTTCTCATCTCTGTTGCAAATACTAAAAGACTGCTAAAATACCTCTGTTTACTTTTGTATTATCTTTTTAACGCATAGCTATTAGGAATTTATCAGACATTAATCACATGATAAAGGAACGGGAACGCGTGGCTTCACGAATGGGTCAGGATTAACGAATGTTGTTACTTCTTAAATGTTTGCGTACGACCTTGTTGTACTAATTGAATCGACGTAAGACGACATCCAGAAACAGATTTTCCATTTAGATAAAATAGTAAGAGAAGAGGACGGTAAAAGGTTATCAGCGGAGAAGGAAATGACTGGTGAAATGGCTCACTGTGATTGTAACAAAAATATATTACAATGTGCAGCCACACTGCATCATGAGGTTTCCATCCCGCTATATCACGTTGTCGTCCTTAAAGATCCGATAGTCAAAGCCTGTTGATTGCGGACGTAAGAAGTGTCACGGAGTACCTGATTAGGATGATCGTCAAGTCTTGACTTGTATGGTGTCTAATGTCTCGTTGGTGAATGACGTCTTGAACGTATGGGAAAAGAAATTCTGCGCGTGTAAGGTGTGGTTGGACAAATATCATAGGACATCCGCAGTAGCTTGTAAGATATTAGATTTTTTAATGTAACAGATGAGTTGCGTATCCTATAGGTTTATTTATCGTCAAATGCTTTGTACAGTTTACTCGTGAAACTTCAAGTGTACACACAGTATGTTCTTCAGCCCAAGCCCAAGCGTTTCTAGCTTAACAAATTCCAGACAAGTAAAAGACATTAACGCATTCACAATCTCCGCACGTCGCAGTAAGGTTGGTACACTCCACAGTTCTTTATCTCACTCTGTCTCACACACTCTCTCTCTCAGTCTGCCTTTCTCTTACACATTCTAGTATTGTACATATTCCAGCCATGTTGCTCGTACTGCACTGTACAGTTATATACAGCCATATCGATCAGACGAGGCGTGACTGCCGTACAAATCTTCTCATCTCTGTTGCAATACTGCACGACAACTAACTGAGATACTCCCCCCCCCTATTTACTTTGATTATTATTTTCTTAACACGATTATGTTACGATATTCTGACGTTAATCAGAAGATAATAGAATGGCAGCTCGCGGCCACACAAGGGATCAAGGTTAATGAATGTTGTTACTTCTTGAATATTTGCATATGACCTTGTACTGATTGTATCAACTAAAGGCGACATCCAGAAACAGATTTACTATTTAGACATCATATTAACAGAGGACGGTAAAAGGTTATCCGCGGAGGAGGCAATTACAATGACTCACTGGGGGAAACAGGCGGTCGGAACAAAACTAGTGACAAGAGGAAAGTCTCAGGAGCATGTATATCACTTACAATAACTTGGGCACACTGTCACAGAGGAATATGATAGGAATCTTGTCAATAAGCTTCAAACCGTATGCGGAGTACTCGCCAAGACATTTATTTTAATTTAGATTAGTGTCGCAAAGCCTCTTGTACAGTACTAAAAGTCTTAGTTACTTACGGGAGTAAACAGTGGACGTCAACAAAGCCACGAAAGAAAAAACTCCAAACATCGGAGATAAAATTCCTTAAAAGTGTTAGAGAACATACGAAATATAATAAGGTAAAGAAGCAACCGTGTAGAATGAGGGCACCAGAGCAGAATGTGCAGAAATATAAGGTGTATTGGGAAGTAGTAATACTAAGGAACTGGTACATGAAGTGTCCCTATTTACTTTTTGTATATTTTCTTCTTAACACGACTGTTCTAAGAATTATGCCACTTTAGATATTACTCATATATAATACAATGGGAGCGAGTGCCTTCATTGAAGATCGAACTAAATGATTCCTTGTTACTTCTTGAGAATTTGCGGATGACCCGCTACTAATCGCATTTTACGACGATATCCTTCTTAAACGGATATTCGATTTAGATAGTAACAGAGGATGGTGGATGAATATCAGTGAACAAGTCAAAGGCAGAGGATTGGAGGGGCAAGAGCTGGTTCGAACAATAATAGTTCTGAGAGTTAAGTCTGTGAAGCTAGTCTCTCTGGATTGTGTCAACTACATTAAACGTATCGAGGTGTATGTGGAGGAGTAGCAACTAAATTTAGAAACAAAATAGATTGGGGACGCGAATCATATTATATAATACTTTGTCTCTCCTTCCCAGTGCTGTACGCGAATAAAACGTGGACACAAATAAAGAGCTACTTGTCATGTTCCGGACGAGGCTTTTTAGTGTTTCCACCATTTTTAAGTCCTAAACCTGAGTGGAAACACTGAAAGGCCTCTTTCGGAACATGAAAAGTAGCAGTTTAGCAAGAAACACGACAACGTTGGAATTACAGAGACTGCTAATTCAAATAAGAAGATGAACAAATGAAAGGGAAACGAACAAAGACGTTGAACGTCGGAGATTATATTTGTGAGACGAATTAAAGAATATACGAATGATAATAGAGCAAAGAACGCAATTGCAAGTGATGTGGAGCCACTAGAGGAAAAAGTTGATTTATATATAAATCAAATTGTGAAGAACGCCCGACCAGATTGGATGTGAACTGCATACACGGATGTTGCGCCAGTATAAGCCTTAGGGACCTCGTTGCGTGAAGCTTCCAGTAGAAGGCTGGAGACTCACACCGATAAGGAAAGAATAAAAGACGCTCAGAAATAACAAACGATCTATGGACAGCCAGCTAATGTTAGTATCACAGAGTTGCTGTTTAGGTTCAAATGTCAGGTCTCCCAAAAGACATGACATACAAGGACAATTGATAAATTTTTGAATACATAGGAGACAAGATAAAAACAAGAAACAAATTACGTAAAGAGGCAACAAGATTTTCTAACTAGTTTACGCTTAATCCAAAAAAAGAGAGAGAAGAGGAAGGAGAAAAAGGAGGTGGAGGAGAAGACGAAGAAGAAGAAGAAGAAGAAGAAGAAGAAGAAGAAGAAAATTTTCTTAATACTTGATTTTGTGTTTGCAGCATAGGTGTGGCTATGAATTTTCCAGTGTATTAATGGGTGTATTCAGACAACAGAGGACAGATAAATTTGTATACATAGGGGACAAGATAAACACAAAAAATAAATTACGTAAAGGGGAAACAAGATGTTCTGATTAGTTTACACTGAATCAAAAAAAGAGAGAGAAGAGGAAAGAAAAAAGGAGGTGAAGAAGAAGAAGGAGGAGGAGGAGGAGGAGAAGAAGACAATCTTCTTAATATTTGAGTTTGTGTATGAAGCGTAGGCGTGCCTAAGAATTTTCCAGTTATTAATGGGCTTATTCAGACAACAGACCTGATATTGTAATTGTAATCTTCAATTTATCACCTTCAGCCTAACAACTTATTCCAGGAACGTCTGTTTTTGTTAGGTCTCTAAAAAATTAATTTCTTTCCTGCCAGTTTTATACTTTGGGTCAGTCTTTTCATTGGTGGCTACTCAAAATATTTTGTCATTTTGTTCGATCGAGTTTGTGGTCTTGAAGTGTTTTAGACGGTTTGTATTTTTGAAAATACAATAATAGGTTTTTTCAATCTATCCCGCCTCATTCTTTACTTGTGTTATTTGCTCTATTTAGTTTTGTTTCAAAACGTATATGAATATATATTGTTTTTAAAAATTCCTTCCCGGGCTGTTTTGAGGCGGTCCATTGTTTTCTACTCCATACTCGAAGACACTATGGGCGTGGATCTGGACGGACTCTATATAAAGGCGAGGGAAATACGTACTCTGCCTGCAGAAGCTTCGTTTCATCGGCTTACATCGGATCTTCTTCGATGAGTATCCAAGATCCAAAAACATGATGGGATCGCTGTGAATCGGCGGGGCGAAAGCCTGTCATCATGTAGGCCTACTTTATGGCCAGGTGCGTCGCGAGCCTCGTTCTTCTTACTGATTGACTTATGACCGTATCGTGTCGCTCAGAGAATTTATAAGTAGGAGTGGTGTTCACGGGACGTCTGGAGACTTAACCACAGTACTGTGGTCACTAACGTCTACCACCTTACATAGCGTAACTCAATTTTACACTGCCGATGGCAGTCGATGGTACTGCCGAAACGTCTGTTTAGGACAAACAATGGGAAGGCATTTTAACAACATCGACTCCGTCCGTGCAAGTCCACGAAGTACATTATCAGTATATATTATTTGGAATTATAAAATACCTATTGACAATTCAATATTTCGAATAACGTCAATAACAGTTGCCAAAGGACAGTTTCATCAGTTATATCTTAAGACTCAAGACACGGTTGTCGTATTTTCCATGCGTTTTTTTTTAACACAGCTGTTTTTTTTAATGGGAGGCGCTATCAGCAAACACGCTATCCCACCTCCCTCATTATGGATCATTATGTAATGAATAATTACGGTAGTGATTAAAGGCTTACCTCAGCTGTTCCGCTACAGATAAATCGTTGTGTTGTATATATGTAACGTGGTGGAGGGGGGCTGTCAGTTGTGGCATGATTAATAGTCTGCGTAGGGGTAGGTTGCCTAAACGTGTGCAGAGACACAGATTTGTTTACCCTGTTTAACACTGAACTGAACGTAATCCCGGATCAACGATGTTACGATTTTTTATTTTAATATTAAAACGAGTAATAATTGTGAAAGTTAAGCCCTAAATACGCCAACAAAAACTCGTCGCGTTAAAAACGCTTCGTAAATCGTTCTCTGTAATACAGTTTGCACACATCGCGTTTCAGTACGTTTCGTAGTTGTATGTTAGCATTTTCTTCCTCTTCCTCTTTTTCTCCTACGAATATATTTTCCCTTCTTCTTCTTCTTCTTCTTCTTCTTTTCTTCATCTTCACATAACGGTTTAGTAAGTAAGTAAGTAAGTAGTAAGTTCCGGAAACCATCCCTTACGTTGCCGACCAGCATCAATAATATATCCAGTGACAGCACAACCTAATCTGTCGCTACCCTTCAAAAATATACAGGATTGTCAAAACGAATTTAAAATCTTAACCTGCGTGAAAATAACGTTCGTGGAGTCACACGTTCCTTGTAAAGTAAGAAACTGACAATACAAGTCAAGGGCGTAACGAACCTTTGACGCACACGGAGTGACAAATTACCGAGCAACGTCACGTCGCAGTGTTGACAACATTATCCGTCGAGAAAAATTAATGTCCCTTGTGTAACACATGATTGTTGTTGAGGAAGCATCAAGCGTCAAGTTGCCCGTGGGAGGAACTCATTAATCCACACCAAACGTCATTGATAAATCTAGTTGTCATTTGACAATATTCTACTGATCCTTCTAAAAATCAATTAGTTTTGGATCCTATTTCATGCATTTCCAGATAAATTATTTTTAGAACAATTGATAGTTTTCTGAAAAACTGAAAACTATATCAGATTAAAACACAATGTTAAAATTATTGTTTACCTACCATGGGCGTGTAAAATTTAGTAGTTCTTAATTCACTGTAAATTTATATTTCTCGTGCAAAATTAAATGTAAAAATGGCATAAACAATCCGTAAAAAAAACTTGTACTTGATGGTTATCTATATGTTCACTGGTGAAAAAATGAGGGAAAGGTATATTGGGATTGTCGGAAGCTACGAGCGGGACAGTGCCGAGCAAAAGCTATAACCGTTGACATCAATGATGGTGCAAAAGTAATCGTGCTGAAAGGTCCTGTTCAGTAACCCCACGAGCATTCCCCTAACCAAGAGGAATGTCAATCGAAAATCGTAAAGTTGACAATCAAAAGAAAGGCCAGTGAACATCCGGAGCAGCCGCCTGCATATTTTCGGGTAAATAATAAAATAAAAATAAAAATTAATAATTTCGGGTATCTCGTCATTAGAGAAAATGTTTACTCGAGAAAGTGGATTCGGGTACCAGATAAAAACACTGGTTATGCGTTTCGAATTTGTTAATACTGTTACGAGGGTCGTATTGATCGTCGTATGGTAAAGTGGAAACAAAATACAGACACCGATGAAATCACTAATTACCAGCTTCAATGAATCACAAATAACAATTTGTAATCAGGAAGGTAGTCTCTTACAACAATTCGAGTTAAATTTGTACACACGCAATAATAATGTCAACTAATAGAGTTCCGCACTAAATATAACACAGTAATAACTTCTCACAATACTTCGACAACCACTCGATCCGCACTAAATAAATCGTTCACAGTAAATTGACTGACAAAACCAGCTGCTGTGACTTTTATAGGTTACCCAAATGTTCCAGAAAAACTTTCCATCCTTACTGAATTATGCGTATTTCAAGTGCTCTTAAACATTCTAAAAGGTGCTTGAGTGTTACGTGATTGGACGGCCTTGATACAGTCGAGGGACGCTGGGCTAGTCGAGAATCGTGTAGAACAACACTCTCGACTGTCCTAGAGTATTCCTCAATCGCGTAACAATACGTTTTATAGAAATGTGGACGATTATTTGGGAATCTGTTATTTAAAGTAAACTCTGTTGTATGTGGATAGTGTACTTATGTTTGTGACGTCACAAGCGGGTCACTGCCAGCTTAGAATCGACAGTACGTCTGTCAGAAGGTTTCTTTATTGCTGTAGCGATCCCTTGGCTTGTATTGCCTTTTGCTTCCGTATCGCAAAATTTGTACGGATTAAAGGATGTGACAAAATAAGAAACGAACGTGACGGGAAAGTGACATTTAGAGAGAGAGAGAGAGAGAGAGAGAGAGAGAGAGAGAGAGAGAGAGAGAGAGAGAGAGAGAGAGAGAGAGAGAGAGTGATGGGGGGACGTGTCGTCGCTCGGTCGACAAAAGTCAACATAATTAATTTACTTCGTATGAGGAGGAAAGGTGTTGTTTTTTGTAAGTGTCGGCGTTTGTTTGCTGTCGAGTCACGGAGCCGTGACGCTTAGATAATGTTTCTACCTAGATTCGTGTATAGTAGCAAAAGTGACACGCGCGCACGCTTACATGTACAAGCGTTACGAAGACGACGACAAGCGTGTCAAATTATTTAACAAAGGTTGTTTAGAGACTACAAAGATAAAATATAAATACAAAAGAATATTTTCTACAAAATCTCTTGTCTTTTCTCGCCCCCTTTAGTTGTTTTCCATTTTCTCTTCGTTCTTCATGCATGTTCATTTTCACACATCTCTGGCTCAACGACTGCCAATAACCTTTAGCTTTCTGTCAGTTTCCTCTGTAGTGTTCCTGATATTCAACGTACATACAGAGCTTCCAATTAGTGTTTATTTACTTTAAATTTCCATTGCGTATTTTCGTAGTATATTTTTCTATACTTTCAAATCTATTCCTTAAATCTAACAATATTTATCAGTTACCACTTACATTACCATCATTATGATCATCACCACTCACTACGTACGGCCGACGGACGCCTGCCTACTAATGTTGGAGTAGCGGCTTCGATTCCCGGTTGCAACATAAAATCCAAGCGCGTTTCTGCTACCAGATCAGCTCACCCCAGACTGAGTACGAGTAAAATGAGTATCTTGTATAACATCTTGTGATAAGAATAGGTGTCTGGAACGTAGTGCTGGCCACACGGTCCTTCTTGTATGCTGGAGTGTTCACCTGTGCATAACTGACGAAACTTTATATCACTAGAGTCGATAATAAGGTAATTATAAAATTAAAGACTTAAAGTTTTAAATATAATCAGTGTACATAAATTTAAATGGTAGTTAAAGAAAATAATTTAATTTAACAAGAAAATTTAAAAATACTAATCTTCTGTTATATGTTAAAATTTGGGTGTGTCAGTAGAAATAAATAATAGGTTGGAAGTAAATGTATTTTTTTTTATAGGAACAATTAATTTTATTCTTGAGATTTAATATTATTTTTGTTTGTAAATGAGTTGCTATATTTATTTTAAATTTAAGTCGAAGTCAGGCACACTGAATTAAAAAGTGTTTAGATAATTTGTTTAACATATCTGTTTAGCTATTAAGATTATATGGTTGTTTATTTTTGTATGTCATGAACAGCATAGAATGTTATATTGTATTTTTGTAAACTTATAAAAGAGAATTTTTTTTATAATTTTATATTTCGAAATTTTAATATTTGCATATTTTCTATTAATATTAATAAATCATAGAATGATTATTTTGAAACGGATTTATTTAATTATTTCCTGTCATCAACATTTCACTCCTCTTTGAATATTATTTTTGTATTGTGTAACTAAATATACTTGACGCAACGAGAATAAAAAAATCCTGCGACCTGGCCGGTGTGATACACTTCATAGTTGCGTTGAATACATGGTATTGTATTTGTGTAATTTTTTATAATACTTGTAACGTTGCATAATAATTTGGCGTGCCCAACCTGTGGCTCGATATATGTTAATTATCGTATATGTTCATAATTAATAGGTGTATTATTATTATTGTTATTAATATTATTGTATTGTAATATTGTTGTGTATTTCACAACTGGCGCTCAACTAAACTGAAAGAGGAAAGAAATTGTTGGTATGAGATAATTTATAATAATAATAAACATAAATAAATAATATTAAACAAAAACCAATAGAGTCGCGGTTTACCAATAATAACTAATATAAAAAAACGAATTTAAATTTAATTCTAATACAACGAAATGGCTACACCGCAGGAAGGACTTGATATTGAGGTTAGGTTTAGAAGTTTTCTTCTATGTTTAGAAGTCTCCAGGAAGAAATGCAAAAGAATAATGAAGAATTAAAAAAGAATAGGAAGGAAGTTAAAGCTGAATTAGCGAAAAATAAAGACGAATTTAAAGCCGAGTTTAAAGCTGAATTAACGAAAAATAATTAACAAATACAAAATAATAGCGAAAAAACTAGTGCCGAATTTAAAACTGAATTCAATAACTTTAAAGAACAGTTGACTACAAAACTCGAGGAAACTAATACCAACATAGAAGTATTAGAAGCTAGGGTAGAACAATCAATGAAGGAACAAGCTTTAAAGGTGGAGAATAGGTTTAAGGAACAGAAAACAGAATGGTCGAAAGAATTAAAAGAAGGTATTAAACAATTAGCTGAACACTGGAATGAAAAGTTTAGAGTTTCAAAGCACGAACAAGATGTGAGGATAAGAACAGTTAGTGAACAACTCCCGGAAATCATTAATAAAACGCAGGAATTGGAAGCCAGAACGACGACGTTGGAAATTGCTGTAGTAGAGTCTGCAAAGTCCACCAAGGACTACTCAGGTAAAATGAACACACTTAAGGAAGATCTACGTGGAGAAGTAGAACGTCTCAGGATGGTGATCAAGAGACGACCGGCACAGATGATGATGTATCCAACACAGATAGAGGAACGGACCAAACTAGTATTCAGAGGTTTGAAAACAGATAACACAATTGAATTTTTTTTAAATTGTGAACGGGAAATGGAATTAATAGGTAACACTATAACTGATAAGGAAAAAATTGTCTTTGTTTGTAAGCATTTTCAAGATTGTGCTGCACGATGGTATACCATTGTCATAGATAATTCAACTACATATGAACAATTTAAAGAATCGTTTGAAGGCCGCTATTGGAATATTCACACACAAAGACAAATATGAAACAAATTAGAATATGGTAAATATCAACATAATGGTAGACTTACCTTAGAGGAGTATGTCATACAACTCGTGGAAAGAAGTAAACACTTAAGACACACATTTACAAAACACGAATTGGTACTTAAATTAGCACATCACTTTCGCAGAGATATAAGATTAGCCATATACACACAAGGAATTAAAACTGTTGAAGATTTATTAATTTTACTCACGCAGTCCGAACACATGTTTCACACCGATTACAGAAATAAAACTCATTTCCAAGACAAGAGAAGGTATGGTGAAAATTTCGCTCGGAGAGAATTTAGAAGAGAAGAGCGCAAGGTCGAGAGTAAACCAGAGGGGAGTAATACGAAGGGTGGATACACCTGGCCGAATTCGAATAAGAAATTTACCAAACCATATACCCGGAATGTACAAACAATAGCTCAGAAGTCGACAAAGCCGACACCGGAAATTCCATCTACCTCAAAGCAGAGTTGCCCGTCACATGAAGTAGAAATGAACAGCCTATTTCCGCCTGATTTGTACGCCGACATCATTGCACCGGATGCAACTGCAAGACGTGTGAACGAATGTAACTACTGTCCAAGCGTTACTGTATACGTCAACAACTGTAAAGTGCAGGCACTGATCGACACAGGAAGTGAAATATATGTTATTAGTAAGACATGGCTACACAGCAACAAACAATGATTTAAATCGACACCCACTCTACCTGTTATAGATATAACGTATGGGAATGTACAATATGAATTACCTATGTTAGTAGTAAATAAACTAGTCCGTCACTGTATATTAGGAATAGATGCTTTAAATAAAAGGAAGGCTGTAATAAATATAGCAGATCAAACGATTATGTGCACCCTGAATAATGTCACACAAAATATTAAATTGAATGTAACCGAAGAAGATCAGTCGTCAAATATAAGTGAACCGGTAACTATCTCCAGACCTTCAGTAACCTATGCAAATGATAAACATCGTAGCGAAGAAAACAATGGTGAACACCAAGGGGTAGAACAAATAGACACCTTAATTAAAGAGTATACAGACTTATTTAGCAAACTGCCTACACAAACAAACGTATATGAACATCGCATCAAGGTCACAGATCCATCAAAATTCGTGAGGAGGACCTATCCAATGCCAGTGAAGTATGAGGAGCAAATCGAGAAAGAAATCAAAAGAATGCTGGATAATGACGTCCACACTATTAAATACTGCTACAGCATTGTCCAAATTTCTGTTATTCTCCAATAGCTTCAGTAATTGTTTTTTATCTTTCCCATGAACTGAACTAGTCGTGTCGCAGCCACTAAAAGCATGTGCTAGAAGGATGAAACTTTTGTCATTTATAAATTGCACTTGCAAATTTCGCGAGGAAAATAATTTTGCTTTAATTTTGCCAATATTTGGTTTCAAGAAAAATATATCTTTGTCTGCTGGACTTATCACAAGTAGAAGCAAATCAATATCTTGGCCAACAATTGTCACTTGCGAGTTCTGAGACTTCTGAATTGCAGTTTGCACAGTATATCTGCGTCGTCAGATGACTGTCGTATTTCAATCTTTTGTTTTTAGAATTTTTTTTAACATTTCAACCAGTTGTTTTTTTATTTTCACTATTAGCTAAAAACGTTTATTGGCCGACAGACAGGGGGGTTACTTCCGTTATGCTGAACTGTGGACTGATGTTCGCGACGTTGCTGTTCAGATTGTTTTGTACTGTCAGGATTATCATATCCATCGAAGGCGATTACTGCAGACTTAAAAGTACGCAAAACATATTGCACGTACATATTGCATACTTCTTTATAATTACTGCAATTTTTAAAATTCCATTTCACTTTGTGCAACAAATAATTTCCATCTGTTATGTAGATGTCTGTCTTGTTCAGTAAATTGTCATCGATATTTTGAAACTCATCATATAAAGCGGACTTGGTGGTTTTTTTCATTCCAGTATTCGTGAAAAGAGACATTGGGTACGGTACGGTGCCATATTTCAAATTTAAAATACTCTGATATATCATCATTCGATTCTCTGCAAAACAGCATTCTTTGATACAGAATTAAAGGATCTATAGTAATACCCTTTTCACGTAACGTTAAAGAGAAATTAACGGCACTCAGAGAACGTACTCTGTTTTCACGTTTTATGACAATGTCCTTATACAATTTTGCAGACAATTTTTTCATATCGTTTTCACCAATGTCCTTTGATTTGTAACAATTAATAGCATAATTTCCAATAATTCAAGTACCAAGTGACGTAACGATTTGCGTTTTTGAAAACAGATAATGATTAATAAGCCACAAATAGGCAATAAATCATACAATTTATTGACATCTGAATCATCTCTTGCAATTCGAGTTTTTCTTAACTCAGCATGTTGTTCAGATGTGAAAAATGTAGTGCTGCAAAAATTTTCAAGTTCTTGACAAACATCTAAAAATGGTGATTTGGTAGTGATCAATATGAATTTAATATTTCCTGTGTGAATCCTCGGTGAACAACGCCACCTTGGACTTTAAATTCTTGATTTGCTGTCTGTTCTATGAGAATATCGGTCCAAGTACCACTGAAAAATGTTTTGTTACTCCTTACAGTAAAATAACCTTCCATAGATTTAACAAATTCTGAGTCACTCATTCTATTTTGTAATTAAAGCATTTGCTGTAAATAAATCTGACAAGGTTTAGCGTAGTGGCACCTATCTACTTAAAAAAAAGTAAAAATGTTTTTACTTTACTTTTACAAAACATAAGTCACGTGGTCTGCATTATATAGTTCCTTTCTGTACTTCATTGTATACAAGTTACTAAAAATGTGAAACACTATTTTATTTGATACTTTTTTTGACGAAATTCTTCATTTGGATGAGCAAAAAAAAATTTACTTATTTCAATATGGGTAAAATCGCCCTGAGACAAAGTTAAATATTGACCGACCGGTTTGGTCTAGTGGTTAGGGCGCTGGCTTCTAGACCAAGAGGTTCAGGGTTTGATTCCCGTAAGGTTTCATTTGTTCGTCATTCAGTCATTCAAGTCATTCCCATCTCATTACCTACGCACAAGCTTCGGCTTATGTAGGCGTTATCCCCTCAAAAAAAAAAAATCAGTATACTCTAACTTTAAATGTGGCCTATTCCAACAATCTTTGACATACAGGAATGTGATACCCACCAAATTATAGAGACTTTTGTGAGCTACAACTTTTATTTGAAACATGTTTTGATAAAATACTTCGTTTTTAAGTTATACGCGAAAATCATTTTGTCACTCCTAGACACTTTTGAGTGGTAGACTCATTGGTTTTTTATAATTTACGGTTCAAGGACCATATGTACAAAAAATTAGCTTCTATCTAATTTTTCCTTTAAAGTAAAATTTTTGACTATTTTTCCCCTGGGTTAAAGGCACAGAATAGTAATGTTTGTAAACGTATGTTCAAGAGAGAGGAAGGAGAAGAAGATGATGATGATGTTGATATTGCTGGAGATGAAAGAAGAATAGAATGACGAGCAGGAGAAAGAGGAGGGGAATAAGAAGAAGAAAATGATTAAGATGGTGGAGAACAACAACAACAAAACCAATCGCAAGACACAGAGGACGAAGCGAAGAAATAAACAAATAACTATAAAGAAGAAGATGAGTATGATTAAGAAGAGAAGAAGTATAATAATAGGAGTATGATAGCGAGGATAAAGGTAAGAAGAAGAAGAAAAAAGTAGGTGAAGGAGGAGGAGGAAGTAGAGAATAAAGAGGTGAAGAAGAAAAGAAGTATCTTAATGGAGAGGAGAAAGAAGAAGCAGAAGAAGAAGAAGATGGGTAGGAGTAGGATAGGAAGGGAAATTAGAGGAAGACACTTTCAGATTTGATAAAAACGAAAAATAAACCTTTCAGATTTGATAAAAAAAGTTTCTTTGCTTTTTGAATTATATTTTACTAACAGTTTTATATCTCCCACAAAACAAAATTATTGTAAACTTTAACACTATTATTTTTTTACATGTTTTGTGTGATTTCATTCATTTAAGTTCTTCAAATTTTCTCTACACTTCCCTGTGGGTATACTCCTTTTTCGTCTGTCCATTTTCAACAGGAAGTGCTTCCTAGATATTACTAAATATCTGGGAACCAAAATGCTCTTAAAGATAAGAAACAACTATATACTGACAGAAAAATGTAAAACAATATATAAAAATCAATCGTTTTGTTATAAACCCAAACGTAATGTATAAAAAACGAATCAAATTATAAAAAATTGACTGGAAACGTAGAATGTATGAGGTTTTTCAGCATATAAAGACAAATACGGAAGAGAGAAGAGCCAATTCAAATAGCAAATGCAACTGCCAATGCTGACAGTAGGAAAACTTTATTTCGTTAGAATCTGATACATAGGGCACTTCGTATTGGAATCAAGTAGACAAAGTATACAGGGGAGTGTATTGATTGGTACTCTGTCCTAACAAACAGCAGATGAAGTCTAACAAATTCCTAACATTGCTCAATTACTTCTGCTGCAACAATTAGGGAATCGATTACGTTACCGCTGTGCAAATATTCGTATGTGGATCGAATACACGACCGTGGAATTTCAGCGATTGTTTCGTACGATAAATGTAATATAATAAGTCTATAATCTTATTTTAATGTGTATTAAATTGTAATAATTATTCTGTTGCCAAATTAAAATAATAGTCTACAAAACGTTTAGTCATGTAATTACCGTCGTTAATTTTTGTTAGTGAAATGTTTTTACTGTCATTTTTAAATATATCTGTGACCTTATGTCGTTGACCTTTTCTCAAGATTTTAATATGTTTGTTTAATTACGTATTATGTTTCTACGTAGTTAATTTTTGTTTTTGTATTGACTTCTAATATTTGTTTGATGATCTGATTATATTGACGGTGACGGTAACTTGATTTATGATAAAATTTTATACTTCGTACTTATTGGCCCAGGCTAAGGGGAAGGAAAAGAAAAAGAAGATGATGATGGAGAAGCATATGAATAGGAGTAGGAGGAGGAAAAGAAGAAGAAAAGGTGTATGAGACTGAGGATGAGGAGGAGTCGGTAGAAGAAGAAGAAGATGATGACGATAATGATGATGATAATGGTGATGGCTATGCAGGAGAAAAAGAAGAGGAAGAAGAAGAAGAAGCAAAAGGACAAGAAGAAGAAGAAGAAGAAGAAGAAGAAGAAGAAGAAGAAGAAGAAGAAGAAGAAGAAGAAGAAGAAGAAGAAGAAGAAGAAGAAGAACGTAAGGAGTAGAAGGAAGTGTCGTAAAAAATAAAATAATGATAAATGCGAAGAAAAAGAGGAGTGTTAGTATAAGGAGGAGGAGGAGGAGGATGATAAGAAGCAAATGGAAGAAGTAGAAGAAGGACAAAATGTCTGTAAATTATAACAAGAAGAAGTTGGACAGAAGGAGGAGAAGGAGGAGGAGAAGAAGAAATAAGTAGGTGATGAGAAGAAAAAGGATCAGGAAGAAGAAGAAGAAGAAGAAGACGGACAGGAGTAAGTGAGGAAGTGCAATAAGAAAAAGAAGAAGCTTACGGGTGTGATAAAAACGTAGTCGGGGTTTTCTGCTTCTCCAACTATATTTTACTAATAAAGTTTTGTCCTCTAAAAAAAATTATTGTAAGTTTTGGTCCCCTCACGAGAGGTTTGAACCAGATGCTCTCTATCTTTCTCGGTTCATGCAATTGTACTCATCTTTTTATAGTTCCTTCCTTTTCTAAAATCATTAGTCATTCCAACCTTTCTTCTTTCTCGGCTTCTCTTTCTTTCCACCTTTGCCATTTCTTGCTTACATAGCCTTGACTCTTGCTAATTCTCATCACTTTAGTTTTTCCGATATTTGCCTTCGTTCTGAACTCTTTCCTAACGCGTACATTATTATATATCGAAAGTTGTAGTTCTTTCCGTAAATTCGCCGCCAACAGCGATCATCAGCGAATTTAGTGATCTTTCCTGGTGTTACAAAGGATGCTGCCATGAAAATGGAAAATGAAACAAACACATGGAAAGGGGGTAAAAAACTGAAAAAAGATACAGTGCAGGACAGAAGGAGATGTAAAGAAACACGGGAACGAAATCGTCTTATTTCTTATTTCCGTAGGGGTGCACAATAAGTAAGGATTAATTAAGCGAGAATGTTAACTTACGTGTTGTATGATGTAATAATATTCCAATGTTGAGCGTTACGTTCAAAAGCACATGTTTAGTCTAACTCAAAGAATCGATTTTCTGGAGGTGGTTTCCTGGCACTTTTAAATCAAGAATTCCTCCTCCTCTTACTCCTCCACCTCCTTCTTCTTCTTCTTCTTCTTTTTGCCAAGGGAGTATCTGTAATTAGCTGCTAACAGAAAACAAGACGTCTAACATACTCTGAGCTAAAGATTACTAGATTACGAGTGGCAATTATTATTCTACAATTGAAGCAGCAACCAACGGCATCTAAAGAGAATTTCTCTACAGAAACCCAGAAGCAATAGTTGCAGATTATCTACGCGCAAACCAGCAGTCACCAAACGAAGACTCGGTACAGGCCATGATTGTCTGGCAGAATTGGCGTTCTCTCCTTACATACGTGAACATACCGAAAACGCACTATTTGTAACCAACTTAATGATGATTTGGATGATCATTATCTAGACGTTTGCACAGCAGCTGAGGGAGCGAAGTCATTTAATAATGAAACGCATGTGCCCAAGCACGAGAGAATTAATTGTCTTGGTGCCAAAAGCAGCACACTGTGCCGGTGTAAATCCGGCCGTTGAAAAAGTTTTAGAAAAGTTTTTGTCTAATTGTAAAATAGAGCAAGTGCAAGCGACCTTTGTCCGGCGTGGACGGTTGCGCGCGCAACTCGTAGAAAGGGGAGCATTTTCTCTGCTGCTAACGGCAGACGACTCACTGCCCCGCTGCGAGATACAACGGTCCGTCTCTCTCTTCGAACAATTACGGCGTAGTTTCTGTTTCTACATGGCTGGCTGAAGCATAAACGACTCCCGGTAAGAAGTGCATTATCTTATGTCTTTATAAGTAATTATATATATGGATAATTAATAACAAGGTGTATGCAACCGTATAAAATACGTAATTATGTGTGTGCGACCCGACAAGTTTTATATTAAGAGAAAACTCATTGTTCAGTAAATTACTTAATGTTTAGTATATAGCTCATGTTCCGTTTATTATTACTAGAATAGTGTGAGAGGTATTGCAATTGTCATTGTCATGATAAAGGTGTACAACATTAAAAATTAATGGCTAAAGTTAGTGCGTGGTCAGGGAATGAACTGTCCATGCATGCAGCAGACTGTCGGGGAGCTCTTTAATTAGCTTAACAGTAGAGAATTATTTGTGAGAACTTCCCTAGATGAAATTTTATTAATGTTAAAACATTCTTAATGCTGTGAGTGCCTTGCAGTTGAATTTTTTGGTCAAATAATGATTATTGCTCACCACGTGGCTGTTTAACCTGCAAATTTCTGTCGAAGCATGTAGATCTGGTGCCGATGACTTTTACATTACGCCACTTTTGATGTAGTCGTTTCATTATTAAAATTTACTTATTCCATGGCTGATTTTCTACACTTTAAGCAGGTTGCAAAGACTTTATTAAGGAAACTTGTGCATTTATTGAGAGTTAGTTGGAGGCCCGTTCTGAGGTTAATTACCTGAACTCGGGTGTATATTTTTGGTGAACATTTCTCTAATTTATATGAATTAACAGGGTTCTTGATTAAGCCGGAGATTTGGCTTGCTGATTGCCGTAAATCTGCATCAGTCATGGACCATTAGACGATCCTGTCCGGAGAGGGAGCTGGTGTCCAGTTCGATGTAGCACTTAGCAGTATTAAGGTGATATGCACTCTTTATTTTTCTTTTGGGGCCTGGCCGGCAGTGCGCCTGTTTTACAGTAAATATCATTTGAAACCATGTGACCACGTGTCCAGACTGTCTGCTATAAATGGGAGCAGCTGATCATCATGAGTGAATTTCAAAAACACTTTTAATAACTGATTTACCTAACACTAAGTGCACTGCTTGTAATTGTGTGCTGCACTGGGGGAGCGTGCCAGTGATATTTGTTCTCTTAGATATTTTACTGTTTGCAAGTTGTTATCATTTCACTCTTTACAAAATTTATAGAACATGTTATGGACTCTGTTCCGGCTGGAACAGAAATGAGTAAATATTAAATTCACCTTGGGTTTAACATTTAAGGGCTGGGGGTTTTCTTTGTTTTTTTTTTGGGCCGTTTTCTGGAGTTTAAAAAGGGAACTTAGTTTTTGTCTGACACATGTTTGTGCAGCCTGAGGCAGGTTAGATTCCTGTCAAATTTTGTCAACCACATGCTGGCGCGCTTCCACAGCTGCTAGGGCACAACCGTTTTATTGTACTTTCATTTCAATTATATTTATATAGCCCGTCGGGTTTTAGTAGAAAATAATTTGTACATTTTTCTGGGCATATATTAGTTAATTTTGTACCTCACAAAAGTCTAGACTGATTGTTTTTCTGTTACTTGTAAAACATATAATGATCAATCTTATCCACTTGTAGCATATACTGATTTATTTTTTTTTAACTTTCAAACATACTGATTAATATTTTTGACTATAGAACATATAATGATTAATTTTTTCTACTTATAAAATATATACTGTTTGATTCCTTTTTCAAAATTTTGTAAAGCCTCAACTGATTAATTTTCTACTGGTAAAGTATACTGATTTATTGAATCCTTCTGAAATTGTGAAGCAAATTAACCTTTTAGAATTGTATAACAACTGTTTAAAAATCAGGTGATGTAGTTTCCGTAAATTTTTATTTAATGCTGTGGAAGGAACTTAAGGTTCATACGCTCATGATGGGTCTGTGATCAGTGGAATGCTATACAAAGGGGCGGTCCGGTCTTACTTATGCGTTATGTGTAATAACCATCCTTTCTGGGGGTTCTGGCTTTTATATAATTCTATATAAACGGGTTGTTGATGGGCGAACATTTGATCACTGCTGGGTTCTGAGTATTGTAGTTACACTGCCTGCAAGGCGGGTGCATTCCAAGGGGCATTCGTGTTAGAATTAATGTAATTGTGAGTCTATGTGCCTTATGTTTCTGTGTGTGTTGTTATGTTTGTCCGTGTCTAGCTAGTCACAAGATGGGGGAGAACTTTATATTAATATATATATATATATATATATATATATATATATATATATATATATTTACTGAATTTATACACACTTGTTATGATATACACATGTTGTTTTTCTTTAATACTGTTAAAGCAGGGCTTAAATTATTCGTGATATTTATGATTCATGGGGGGGATATGTCATAGAGTTGGACTGCATGTATGAATTCTCGGCATAAAATAAAATTGTTATTGTTATATTACAGCTGAGTTTCATTGCAAGTCCCGTCACACTGGACCCGGCACAATTTTTGCTTCTCTAGGCTCCAGCCTAGTCCTAATTGACTTGTGACTTCTCTTTCAAAAAAAAAATATTAAAATAAAATAAGTTGTTTTATACTCATAAACAAAAAGGGACATAAAAGGAAAGAGGGGTTACAGATGGTAGCAGTGAGCGTGGTTCATTCTAGGCTTGAACCCTTGGGTCCTGGTGTGTGACGGGGCTTGCAAACTCGGAAATATTAAGGCGATTGTTATGACATTGTTTTGTAGGTATATGCCCGTGTAGGCTAGTGACTTGTGAGTCGGGTCGCACCACTGAGGCGGTTATTTGTGTTTGAAAAATTTGATAGCTTGTACGGCTGGGGAGTCGCAAGTGTGGCCTGGATGAGGGAATGTTGATTTAGGGTCGGAGTTTAGCGTGTGAGATTGGCGGATGCGGTATGGCCCGATCGGAAGTCGGTACCGACACCGACTTGTGTCCGGTTAATGTTGGAATATTATTTCTCGAATTATGATTTTCTATTGTTAGTGGGTTGTTGTGAGTTATGTGTTGGTACGACGTGTGTGTCGAATTGCTGTTTGATGTTATGTGTGTTTAGTATTGTTGGTTGTCACTTGTCTCCTTCTGTCGTGGGTGTGAATGGTCCAGAATAAGCCAGGTCTCCGCAGCGCTAGAGAACCCGGGGGTCCTCTTGATGGAAGAACAGTACTCAAGGTTTTCCTGGTTTAGTGATTTTCGTTTTTTATGTTTGTCTGTGGTTCGTAGGAGAAGTAATTAGAGCATTGGCGGCATGAGCGTTATAAATCCAGATTTATTTTTGAAGCACGAGTTGGAGTTCGAGATTAAGTCCCGGGGTGGGAGGCCCCAGGGGGATGTCGCTTCTTTGAGGAAGCAATTAAGAGACGCCCTCGCGTCCGGAGGGACGACGTCGCTCGTAAAAGACACTGATGTGACAGCAGCTCTTTTGTGCCAGGAGGTGATGGAGGATTTGGAGTCGGCCCCTTCCAGCCTCAGGGCAAGACAGAGAGTGCGTCAGCGAGCGGAACACCTGCAACATAGACTGGAGAACTTGTCCGCACAAACTACAATCGCTGAAGTCAGCGCCACGCTGAAGCTGATTTCGGAACAGGTGGCTAAAGCATTGCGGAACTTCGAGCCCGTGAAGTCTCAGCTTTCCGTGAGCTCTCCCCAGCCTCCTGAAATGGACATAGCGCAGACGCCGAACCCGGCGGCTCCATTGCCAACGCTCTCGGGAGGATCGAGCGTCTCTTATAATAAATTACATAACCCCCTGTCTTCCATTATTCAGGAGCTTCCGGTTGTAGATGGACTAGACGTGGACAAATTGATGGTGTTACTCCGAATTTTGTTTCAGCTGTCCGACTTCCCGGGGATGTCGGACAGCACCCTACTCGAACTCGTGTATCCCTATTGTCGTGGGTCTGTGGCTGAGCGGGTCGCGCGGACTACACGAGATGGCGGCAGTGTGGCGTCTTTCCATCGGGGGGTGTTGGACGCATGCGTGCCTGGCCGATTGCGAAGGGAGCTGCAGCACAAACATTGTTATCGGGTGCAAGCACACGGGGAGAATTTTGCGAAGTTTGCACAGAGTATCCGTGATGCTGTCCGGATTTTAGGGTTGGGACTGCCCGAGAATGAAGTAGTGCAGATGATATTCGAAGGGGTTACTCCCCAGGAGAGATCTCGTTTAACTTTTGCTGAGCGACCGCGGAATTATGAAGACCTCGAGAAGCTGTGCGCGTTATCCCGGGCTATACAATCAATAGATGAATCCCGTGGGCCAGTAAGGGCCAGTCCGGGCGAACCCCGAGTGGTGGAACGGCGGGTCGTTCAGTCCCAACCACGGCCAGAGAGAAATAACGGTGACCGAGGCGGACAATTGAGAGGTGTTGTTTGCTTTCGCTGTCGCAGACAGGGGCATGTTGCCCGCGATTGTCCGGAGGGTGGTATGCGTCCGGCGCTTCCCCCGAGGGTCCGGTACTCAAAAAACTAAATTACCAGGGGGGGACAAATCGGAGGTTGTCTTCCCCTCGTTACAAGACTTTGCGGAATTCAAGTGCCTCCAGGCAGAGGATAGGTCCTGACTCTTCTAATATCAAGGTCCTTGCTACCGTCCCGCAAAAGGTTTCTGTATGCCCCTTCCTGTCGCTCGAGGTAAAGAGGGGTCAACTCAGAGCGCTAGTTGACTCCGGGTCAGCCCGATCTATCATCTCATCTCGAGTATGCGCGGACCTTGAGAAACAGGGCTTAATAAAAGGGTCGAATCCGTCGTCTGTGGTGTGCTGGACTGCTTCTAGAGAAATTCTGCCCATCTCCCGGGTGGTTTCCTTTAAGTTCAAGATTGATGGCTTTTCTTGGGTGTGGCATTTTCTGGTTTCTCCGGCTCTGGGAGTTGACTGTATTGTGAGTGCCGATTTCATCGCTAAAAGTGGTCTCGTGTTGGACATCCATGGGCACCAGTGTTATTTTTAATTTAATCGGGGTGTTGTTATTCCATTTCTTGGATACCAGGGAGCTAAGGGAGGTATCCAAGAGGTCGCTTGTCCCGATTCTACACGAGATCATCTCACTCCCGCCCAGCAGAGAGCTTTAGACCGATTGTGTGAGGAATTTCCCTCCGTATTAACTCCTCCAGGGATATAAAAGGAAAGAGGGGTTACAACACTAAACGACAAGAGTTTCATTTTGAATGTAAAGCACAAAGCAAAACACTTATTCTAATCCTAATTTCAACACAATACTCATAATACTATTGTAACGACGAACGTTCTCGAACAACAGAGAGTGACGCTCTCCGCATTTCTCGGGTAGCCCAGCAGTTGCGTATATCTGCCAAGCCCGCACTCAAGTATCCTCTAGAGTTTTCGAGTGCTTGTTAGGGACGCATTTGATAGAACATTAGTCTGTAACCCTGCAAGCTATAAATAGGCAACAGTTGCTCCTTGGAAGTGAGTTAACAGTGGCGATTTATTGAAGTACTGTTCAAAATTTTGTGGCGAAGTGATAATTAGTGTGGACATTACTATTGCGTGTGGGCAAATTTAACTAGAATTACTGTACGGGAATATGTTGATGATTTCAATTTGAAATTTGTGATTAATTGAAGCTGGTTATTAGTGATTTAATTGGTGTCTGTATTTGTTTTCCACTGTACCATACGACGATCTGTGAGACCGTCGTAACAGTATATTTTGTATGATTGTACATCTGTTTCGTATTCAACCAATACTATGTCTTGTATTACTGAACGAGCAAACCGAGTTCTTAGTTTTAACTCAACCCCCTGGCATCTGTCTATCTACCTGGCTGTGTCTCACGACAATTTTTAACGCGTCAAGCGATTTTTGTAAAACTTGACATGATGTCTATACTTTCACCCTACAGACACCTGTTGTTTTTGAGACTGAGTCTCCCATAAATAGTGGGGAACAAGAGCCAAGAATTGTAAAAAAAAGTCGCAAAGTCCTATGTGGCGTATCAAATTAACGATACATTTTATCACAATCTGAATGCAATTTTCAATTTTATAAATGTCACAGTTTTGGATGTCACAGCCCAAAGAGTGGGTGAAAATTTTCATAGAATCGCAAAAACTAATGTTGAGCATTAAATTAAAGAGAATTTTAACTAAAATCTGAATGGAGTGATAGGTTTAAAAAATTGGAAAGTTTAAGACCCCAGGGTAGAAGAAAGAGATCAACAATTAGAATCAAATTGCAAAAATCCAGCAGCTTGTCAGACTACAAGGAATACGACCCAAATTAGAATGTTTAGACTTTTTAGTGTTTATTGTATTGTTACGTCGGTCTTACTGATTGTCGTAGGCTATAGTGGAAAACAGAATACAAGACACCATTGAAACCACTAATGAACCAATACAGTTTATAATCAACTTGTACAATAATCCGAGCAAAATTTGTCCACACGCGATAATAATGTCAACTAATAGAATCTCGCACAATTATAAAACAATAACACTTTGCCACAATACTTCGAACTCCACTTGAATAAATCGCACTTAAACTGAAACTAAGATGCAGCTGTCGTTGTTTGAATAGATACCACAAGTGTTCCAGAATAATCCATAATACGCGTCAACACTACTCGAATACACTAGAGCGTAATTAATTACGGCCTTGAACACAGTGCGTGACCGGCGAGGTCTGGAACAGCCTCGATTGTTGACGCATGTTAAGTGTCACGAACGCGCACAAACATTACAGCTGGGCTCTGCTGGGATAGCCGAGAAACATGGAGATCGTTCTGTAATGGCGTAACAGTATGATTGTGTGCTCTACGAATGTTCCATTACTAAAGAAGTATTAGCGTGATAGAGATATTTGTAAATATAATTAAATATATATTTTTTAATGTAATTAAAAACGTGGCTAATATCTAAATTTACAGAGTAATAAATGTACTTCATTCAATACGGTACGAGTTCTGCAGCTAAGGGAACAATGTAATGTATACATTGTTACATGATATTGTTACGTAATACGGAACGTTCTACAAGTACATATTGCTGCTACTTTGAGATGAAAGACAATTACGTAACACTTATCATGCGTCAACAATCAAGGCTATTCTAGACCGTAGCGTCGGCGCACTGTGTTAAAGGCCAGGCAGTTTGCACGGTTTCTAGTGGATTCTAGGGCGCCTGTAATACGCAGTTTGCTTGACACGTCATCCAGAAAGTGACAGTTTATTCTAGCATTTCAGGGGGGTATAAATATAAGCATCCAGCGACGAACAGTCAGTTTACGTCGGGTGACTACTTAGTGCGTTTAACTGGCGATTGATTCAAGTAAGGTTCAAATTATTGTGGCGAAGTGTTATTGTGTTATAATTGTGCGGGACTCTATTGGTTGGCATTATTATTCCGTGTGCACAAATTCAACAAATTTACTGCACGAGTATGATCTTGTTAATAACTTGTTGATTTCAAACTGTTCATTGTGACTAATTCAAACTGGTGATTAGTGACTTAATTGGTGTCTTTACTTCGTTTTCCACTGTACCATACGACGATCAGTTAGACTGTCGTAACAATATTAATGATAAAAACTTCAGAACAATGTAATTGCGTTACGTTCAATATTAGTTCTGTCCAAGAGAATACCGTAGTGTAAACTTGTAGTTTTAAACTTTCAATTGCAAACTGTTTCTACCTTAATCCAGACGTTGCTACGTTTCTGCCCGAAGTTTGTAGAACCTCCTCTCCCTCTCCCTCTCCCTTCCTTTCCAATGATATTTAATTAAGAAACTTTATCTCCCTCCACCAACAATATTGTATCGGTACTTCTTCGTATTATCCATACAACTGTACATAACAATCAGTTTAAATTTATAAAAATTTATTCGACATACATCCAGAGAGACATAAAAGTCGTCACTACTCCAAAATCATATTTTCAGTCTTAACTGGCAACATGGTAACGGTTCTAAATAACAGCAATTATTTTGTACTTTACCTCTGTGTTGTGTTATGTTGCCTTTTGCTTTTTGTAAAGTTGTAACAAAACTTAATCGTAAATTAAGGAAATAATTATTATTTTAAATTGTTATTGTCTCGAAGAAGTAATCTCTATTCGCTACAAAGTCCCATCGGGTTTCTCATCGTCATCATCACTCCATGGATAGGATTTCTCCTGTTCCGGCCTCATGACTCCCGCCATCTTGCGACTGGCCTGCCTACAGATCTTCCGACTGCCTCATACTCATAAGCCAACTTTGCAAAGCGGGTATTGTCCATTTGTTTAGAAGTTGTTTCCAGCACTTTATATAATTCTGAATGAGTTCTTTTAGGGAAACTACATCAAGTTCTCGTCTAGTATACTCGTTTCTTATATGATCGAGTCGTGTATATCTCTTTACCGATCTCAGATAGCTCATTTCTGAAGCCTCCAATTGGCACCAGTCCTTCTTCCTTATAGTCCTTGTTCCAGGTCTCGTATCCATACAGCAGCGCTGGTACTGCCATTGACTTTTAGAATTTGATACACTTCTCTTATCTAGCTTCCTTTCTCAATGTCATAGTTTATTGCTGACATCATCACTGCCTCTAGAAGGAAGACTACAACCAAGGTAATTGAATGTAGAGACGTTTTATATGAGCTGAACATTTAACATAATTTTAGATCAAATTAGGTATTTTCCACAAAAAGTCATAACCTTTGATTTTTCAGTTATATTCTTTGCTTATCTGTTGGAGGCTATATAAACTTCTCTGCAATGCATTCTCATTATCCTGGATTACAGCCAGCATATTATCTTCAACGAACAGCGGGATTTTTAGTCTTGTAAATATGTCGAGAATAAAGTTTTCTAACACAGTCTTTAGCTTTCTCAGCGAATTTTCTTTTACATACTTAACAGTGGCAAAACGTTGCCGTTTCTTGCGACGAGAAACTGATTTCGCTAGGATATGTCCGACCCAAGTGGCGATGGAAAGTGTGATTTTGTATAAAATTCTAGAACAATCAACAATGTACTGAGCTCTGGTCCATTATTGTCATGCAATTTGAATAAGTTATTCATCCTACAATTTATACCATTTTCTACAAATGACGTCATCCAGGTGACTACAACAATTACTGACAGGAGTAGCTTGCAGAGTGGGTAGGAGGGGGGTCATTTCCGAGCTTTATAAAATTCTGTCTCCAGTTGTTATAAATAAATAAACAGTCAAACGGGAGACAGACTCCATGCTATAAAAATTATAGTTATCAGATATAATACCAGGCATTTAAAAAATAATAGACGAAATTTACTCAGAAGCAAATGTATGTGGCAGTTCTTACCTCTATGGCTGGGCTCTAACTGAGAAGCAACTAAATTCTCTCCAAGATATAGAGATGAGATACGTCAGGAAGGCTGAAGGAAAGAAAAGAAGAGGCCGAGTCAGAAACACTACTATAAGAGTGGTTCTTAAGACAGTATCTTTGAAAGATCAAATTAAAAAGCACAGTTGAGCTGGTTTAGACACATTCAGATGATGGATGTGGGTAGGCTTCCAAAACAACTCTATGAGGCAAGAATTGCTGGGATAAGTCCTAGCGGCCGGAGAAGAGTGATTTGGGAGGACAGTGTGAGGTGCTCTCTGCAGGGGCTGGGAGTGCAGTGGAATGTAGCCAAGACTCTGGTCATGGAGAAATCACGGTTGCGAGACCTTTGCTCAACCTCTACACCTTGGGGTAGAAAAGGATTGGAATGGGAAAAAGGAGAATAAGACTCAGATACAATACTTAGAGAAAGGAGACTCTTACTTCATTAGCAACAAACCTGCCAATCAGTCATCATACTACACAATGTGGTATGCACTGTGGAACTTGAGTTAGACTATGCTAAGGCCACAGAGCGTAGCAGGTCGCAGGTTTGATGTTTGAAGGGATAAGAAGAAGAAAAAATCACACATTGTCGGAAACAAACTTGTTATGACACAACACGAGGAAAAATGTTAAACGCGTCTCCCAACATGTTTTGTTTTGCTGTTCTCAGTTCCTCCCAGACGGAATACGGTTTATTTTCTCTAGGCACGTGTGTGTGTAATTTCGTCAGTAGCAAACTTTGTTCTTAGTTTCAATCCAAACTGCTTTGTAATGTATATTGGATTAACAACAACACAACACTGTACGTGTCCGCTAACTTGGATGTTATCTCTTTGTTTTGTTTTGACTGTTCGCGTCTGTACTTCGTCCCCTCTCACAGCAGTTGTTGTGTTTCAATTTGACATTGTTTCATCAAAAATTAATGTCACTGCTAGTATATAAAGCTTCTCGTATGGTGTTTTGGCGTGTCGCGGGTTCATGACCTGTTCCCATCACACAACACTCCATATTGTGTATTATTCAAATGATTCTCGTCTGTTTCTTTTTTCTCCTTAAGAGGGCGTAGTCGAACCGTGGGTGTGGCTACTACCCTAGTAGTTCCAGGGACGATTCCCACGTGTACCATAAAATCAAGGCGTCTTCCACCTTCCCGCCCAGTTTGACTCAGCCTGTGATTATAAATTCCCGGGGAGGTAATTATGTGCTGTCAAAGCGTAGTGCTGACCATCAACTACCTTCTTTATATGTCAAACAGGTCATAGAGTGCGTAGGTATAAAAAGGACCCATTAAATAAAGCTTTAAGTGTCTAGTCTCTCTCTCTCTCATTTTGTCCTGAACCCACAGAGGTTAGTTTCTTTCCCTATACAGTCTCGTGATCAGCACATACCGTCTTCCTTCTTTTACGCCATCAATGTACGCCTGCCATGGGCCTGCCCCTCGATAAGGATGGTGAACCAGTTTCACTGGCGTAGCAGGTGACCAACCGTATCACTTCTTTCAACAATGCATCGAAACAACGTACTTTCTCCACCCGATCTCTTCAACACCTCTTCATTTGGTATTCTTTTAGTCCAAGGTATTCTTGAGGCGCTCCTTCTCCAACACCACATCTCGAAAGCTTCAATGTAGCTCCTCTCCAATTTTCTCAAAGTCCAGTTTTCCGAGCCACAAGTGTGCTGCAAATGAAACTCTTTACAAATTTCTTCCTGGTTTCCAGAGACACCTTTTTGGACACCGGAAGAGATCTTTCCTTTAAAACTTACTCTACTGCTTGCTACTTGTCTACTTTCACATCACTGGTCCAATCTTTAGGAACTATAAGTTATGGTGTTTTAGCATTATTGGTACGTACGGTGCGATTGCCTGGGGACTCGCCTATGCTACCGCACTGATGCTTTGCTGAATCCGCAAACGCGTCTATTGAATAGAATGAAATTTACACTTTTATCCGTCTAATAGCTTTTCCTTTTTTTATATTTCACTACACGTTTCTGAACATATCTCCCATCTTCAGGTGTAATCCCTCAGTAAAGTTCGTCAGATAATTAAAACAAACTACGTATAATTTACACACATATCGTCAATAAATATAAAGTGTATGAACGCGGAACACACGCGGTGTTGTTGGTGCGCACCACGGTAACACTACAATCGACTGTTACGCTTACGTTGTTATTGACCGTGCACTACAGACCTCGTCTTGTAATCTTATCGCTGTGTCGTATAGAGAATTGGACTGAAAGTTCACCTGTTCGTTCACCAAGTAATTTTATATTTAAAGGCCTCATATATTTCGAACTCCTCGACATCACTCATATATATCTGCCTTTTTTACATATATGGAGGGGTTCAAAGTTAGTCTTTAAATCAGTATAATTACGATTACTGTCCATCAAATGGTGTGCTTAATTTGACTTTGTTTTGTTAATGTCTTTTTTAAGTAGATATTCTTTAAAGCATTTTATAAATGCCCTACCAGCCTGGCCAATGTAGAAATTGTCGCTAGGGATTACACCTGAAGATGGGATATATGTCCAGAAACAGGTAGTGAAATATACAAAAGAAAATCCCACTAGAGGGATTAAAGAGGTAAATTTTATTCTATTCATATACGTATAAGTGGCTTGGATACTGAAAGCATGAATTTAAAGCGTCTATTGAAATTAATAAATAAGGGTTGTATCTATGCTGTTACACCTGGGAATACGGTGTCCCAATACTTTGCAGTAACAAACGTTTTAAGGTAAGACTGTTACTTCTCCTTCTTGATCCTGTTCTCCTGTAATTATATCACCTCCTAGCAGGAGGCATTGCTTGTGCGATTTTCTACTTGACGCAGTGTTGGATACATAAACAAACAAGTGAGGTATTTTAAATCAAATATATTTATAATTAGGAAAATGCCAATATTCGACAAGTTTTAAGTTATCAGATTATCTGCAAAAAAACCAACAGCTTTAATTTTTTTTTTTTACTGAAATCAAAATTTTAAAACAGAAAATCATATAATAAACGCTAAAACTTCGAACTACTACATTCTTTGTTTTTTTTTAGTTAAATTTAAAGCCGTAATATCCAAATTACAAATAATTAAGTTATAGCTTTCAAGTTTATGTATATTTCCGTAGATATCTATAAGCTATATCTAAAACATGTCACAAATATACATAACTTAACAATATAAAATTCCTAAAAAATGGAGGCGGACAAAAGTGATTTCGATATATAAAAAAGGAGACAGAACAGATGCAAATAATTACAGAGGAATATCTTGCTAGACTCAACATGAAAAATATATACGAGAATTCTCAGTCAGAGATTAAGCGTCATTACAGACGCATTATTCTTGAAGAGCAAATGGGTTTTAGAAAGGGTAGGTCGACTGTTGATGCATTGTTTGTATTACGATAGATAATAGAGAAAAGGCGGGAGTATAAACACGAAACGCATATTGCTTTTGTTGATCTGGAAAAAGCATTTGATAATGTAACCGTAAAAAGTTATGGAAATTATGGACAGAAGAGGATGTCTACAGCATTTAATAAATTTAGTAAGATCCTTTATAAAAGTACATCTACGAGTATAGTCCTGCATCTGAATGGTAGGCTCTCAGGTGACATTTCAACAAATAAGAGAGTTCGGCAGGGATGCAGTATTTCCCCAACCTTATTTAATACATACATTGGCAAATGTTGAGAGCATGGAAATCTAGAGTGACTTCGGGAATACACCTTAACAAATCAATTTGTATGGGTTCCCTGCTATATGCGGATGACAGTTCTTATTCAAGAAAATGAGGATGATTTACAAAGAGTACGTTTCAATTACAAGAAGTAACAAGAAAGTACTCACTGATAGTTTCAGTAAGGAAGACCAAAACAATGGCCTTTAAATGTAAATATCCAGAGAGGACTGAGATAGTTATAAACAACAGCCCTTTAGAACAAGTGAGCCGTTTTAAATATCTCGCCTGTGCAGTGAGCTATGAATCTGCATATGATATAAAAGATAATATAAATAAATCTAGGAATATTTGTGGTATGATTCATAGAAATCTTAGAAATAAAACAATACACAGCGCAAGGATTAAATATAAGACAAATTGCAAAACCCACATTGACATATGCGAGTGAGGCGTGGGTCATGACAAAAAAGGAATGCGGCAAGATTCAGAGTGCTGAAATGCTGTTTCTTCGAAATATTTAAAATTATGCGTTGCAAGATATAATAAGGAATGAGGATATCAGAGCAGAACTCGAAGTAAAGAACACAAATGGGATTATTTCAATTTAGAGAAGACAATGGTGGGATCACCTGCAAAGGATGACAGAGAATCGATTACTATAAAGCCATTGGTAGAAGAGACGTGGTTTGACCGAGAATGAGATGGGTTCCGGAACAGATTTATATAACCTAATCTTTGAATAGATGAAGAAGAAGAAGGAGAAGGACAAGGACAAGGAGGAGGAGGAGGAGGAGGAGGAGGAGGAGGAGGAGGAGGAGGAGGAGGAGGAGGAGGAGGAGGAGGAGGAGGAGGAGGAGGAGGAGGAGGAGAAGGAGAAGGAGAAGGAGAAGGAGAAGAAGAAGAAGAAGAAGAAGAAGAAGAAGAAGAAGAAGAAGAAGAAGAAGAAGAAGAAGAAGAAGAAGAAGAAGAAGAAGAAGAAGAAGAAGAAGAAGAAGAAGAAGAAGAAGAATTTAATTCGATGAAATTATTAAGGAACCAGAGCTTGTATTTTGAATAAAACTCCTCATAACGTGATTCTTCACAGAGACTTATACAATTTTCATACAATTTTGGGTTCAATTTTTGGCCCGTTGAGCCCATAAAATTAAAAAAGTCATACTAAACAGCAGTACGTTTCGACTTAGAATAAAATCCCTTTAGACTGATATGTGAGATTTTTTTAATGTTTGTTCCCGTTTTTGGCCCTGCTGTCCTAAAATGTTTGAAATTTGTAAAAGTTCACACTGAATTCTGATTTTGGTTAAGATTTCCTTCACACAATTTTTGCGATTTGTTTAGTTAATTGCGATTGCAAGACACGCATCCGTCTTTAATCACGAGGTAAAGCCAAAAATTTTAGTATGTTTTCACATTACATTTTTAATAGTCGTTATAATTTAAAACATATTTTGTAAACTTTTTAGTGTTTATAAATTTAAAATTTTGATGATTGTATAGTCCTTATAATACCCTTTTTGAAATGAGTAAAATAGGCCTTGATTTGTTTTTCCAATTGAGAAAACCTGAATCTTTATATACTTTGTACTTTAAAGTGTTTATTATTATTATTATTATTATTCCGGCTGTAGAAAGTTTACACATTTTCCAGAACTAAAGATTACAGAAGTGGTTGAGCTCTCACCTTCCACTGCTGCTTGTCCATCCAAGGAACTTCTTCAATTTCTCGTTCCCTCAATATAGTCTGAATTTCTTCTATCCAGGTGATAAGTGGTCTTCCTCTTTTCCTTCTTCCTGGTGATAACTATTCTTCTTCATTCCATAACTCTCTTTGGCAATCTTTGTGCCATTCTTTTTGTGTGTCCATACCATTGTATTTTTTTTTTTTTTTGATAAAATCAACAATTGTATTTTTTACATTCATTCTGTCCTTAATGATTTCATTTCTAATTTTCTCGCGTCTGAATACTCTTGCCGAACGTCTCCAAAAGTCCATCTCTGCTATAATTAATTTTGTTCTTGCGTATGTTATTGGTAGTCAAAACTTCTGAGCCGTAAGTCATGATACTTCTAACAATATAATTGTTTTAAATATTTTGGTTTTAGTTTCTGTTGCAATTTTCTTATCCCGCAGGATTTTTTTTTTAGTTTTCCACAAATTGAACTTAAACTAATCAATTCTTCGGTTTTAAAGGCACTACCTCCTTTAAAAAGGCAGTGTATGAAAGTTTAGTAAAACACTAAACTAATATTTTCACATTCCTTCTAGTGCCAATATATATCCTATTTCATAAAATAGAGTCCATTGAATTGTAAAAAAGGCTGACAGGAAAAGAGAGTCACGTAGACATTTATAAACACGCATGGAGAGTGAGGGATACGAGGAGAAAGGTTTTGGGGAGGAGAGAGAGAGAGAGAGAGAGAGAGAGAGAGAGAGAGAGAGAGAGAGAGAGAGAGAGAGAGAGAGAGGTGTGGATTTCATCAAGACTGCAGGTAATTTATTGCCTACAATATGTTGTACAAGTACGTTGGACTCGGTACTGCGGCGTAAGTCACTCAATCAACATCCCCTCTCCTTAGACAGACAAAACACAGTTAACTGATTTTTTATTGAAGATAAGTGTGTACATTTTGTAAGCTTTTCTTCATTGTTTATTAATTTTATATCATCGTCGTGCACTTTGCATCCCCGTGAATTTAGGGTGACTTATCTATAGGAAGTTAAGTACATACACTCAGGCGCGCTCATATACAAGCATGTTTGGTGTATGTTGTGTGCGCGCGCGCGTGTGTGTGTAAACTATATAAATCATTAACTTTACTAACGCTTAGCGCTAAACGTAAGCATAGTTCTAAACCAGTTCCGTGTGTTCAAATACGGCTCATACATAACCGCAGAAACAAACGAAATTAGAATATTTGTAAGCTAACAAAGTACTGTTTTGTTAATAAAGACGATCACTTAGTGCCTGGTAAGCAACCAATATACGTACATGTTCTCAGCTTTAACAACAGTGCTCCAAAATCTTCGTGTATCTTTCTCGCTCAGACATGTTTCTCCTTACAGGGTTGCATATGTCATGATTCCTCTAGTCTCATATCCCAGTGGTTTGAACCGTCGTCTTTGCACAGGTAAGCCAGTAGTTTATTGACCGTAATTTGGAAAAATGACAATATTTAATAATTGCTGGAGTTTACATAAAAAAGTAGCGTACATTAACACAATGTACCGTCCGTTTGTGTACCGTCAGTTGCGACCCAATCGTATATAAAACCCTGTCGATTGCGACCGATATGAAAATTGAAACCGGTCTATTGCGACCCGGCTAATTGAGATCGAAAATATCGTCGTATAAGCTAAGACTTAGACTGTATCTATCAAAGGCGTGTGAAGAGATGAAGGCTCACGCCTGGAACGGTAATGCGCTACGACAGTTCCCAGTGTCTACAGACTGTTACGACGGTCTACTGATCGTCGTATGGTACAGTGGTAAACAAAATACAAGACACCACTTAAGTCACTAATCACCAGCTTTAATTATCACAATTAAACAGTTTGTAATCAAAAAGGTAGTCTCTTACAACAAATCAAATAAAAATTATTCACACGCAATAAAATGTCAACTAATATAAAACACAATTATAGTATCACAATTACTATACAATTACAATTACAAATACAATTAGTATTGAAATTACTATATTATAGTAATATAGTATTAGAATTGTTCCGCACGATTATAAAACACATAACACTTCGCCACAATACTTCGAACTACACTGCGCCACTCCAACGCAATGTGTAATCACCCGACAATAACTAACTTGAGCGTCGCTGAATGGCTGTATTTATACCCCGCTAATTTCCAGAATAATCTGTAACTTTGGATGACTTGTTAAACAAACAGGCGCTCTCGAGAATCCACTAGAAACAGTGTCCTTGAACACACTGCGGTGACCGGTATGGTCCGGTATAGACCCGATAGTTGACGCGTAATTGTCTTTCACCGCAAAGTAGCGGCATTATGTACGCACGCACACATTACAGCTGGAAAATTCGAGAAACTCGTAGAACGTTCCGTATTACGTAACACTTTTTCCTCATTACGTAACAATACAATTAATGAACAATCAACGTAGAGTAAACTTTACGCTGTCGTAAGGCGGTGCCAATCGTTACTAACGGTTTCATATTATTATTATTATTATTATTCCGACATTACCTTTATAATTCTATTAATTTCTAGACTAACCTAACCTATCCTAACATAACATAACCCAACCTAACCTAACCAACCTAACGTAACAAAAATATTGGAAAAAGAGTTTATCCGCACAAAAAAAAGTTACAGAACTGAAACCTAGCGGAAGTTTGTAACAGGAACGTTTCTGCTAGTTGCCACAGATTGGGTCAGTTGCGACCAAGCGGGGTTGCGCAATTGACCGGGTTAGAACAGGTAAAATCATCGTTTCGTCGCAACTGACCGAGACCGACACAAAACTATAAGTTGGTTAAAACATTCTTGGGACAACTTCTTCAAACTAAAGTGCAAGAGAATAATAAAACCGAGTTTTTCAGTATATCTTCAGAAAAACACATTTTTACAAGACTTATAAAGAATACAAATTTAGAATTAAATTGATGCATTATGACATGCGATTTATTACCTTTACTGACAAAAACCAGGGCTTGATTTCAGGGGGAACGGGCCGCAACGGCGTTCCGGAACCTCTTGGATAGAAAAAAAATTGCCGAAAAAATATATGAAAATAAAAACGCAATTATTACAAACATATACTACTACTTTATAAATTGTGCCCTTCATCAGCCCTACTACAAAATAAAGATTGCTTCAAAAAAAGGAAAGTAGGAAAAACAATAATCCCGTAGACTCTGAAAAATTTTATCAGCCATTAAAAAAATCTATTGAAAACAGACTACTTCGTGAACAAGATCTCGTTCTAATATAAAATATAAGTATATCTGAGTCTGAACAACTTTTGAATTCATCCGTTCCGGCACCTATACTTTTAGAAATCAACCACTGTCGAAAACAAATAATAGAGATATGCAGATGTGCGCTTTTCCATATTTTTTAAAACTTATACTTTACTTTAAGACGCAAACAGTAGGGGGAAAATAAGGGTTCTGACCCACAAAGGAATGCCGCCTTTCTTAAAAAACATAAAAAACGATAAAAAACAAGATCAAAGAGATGCCGCCGTTCCCGCGGTCCAAGATTTTTTCCCACGCTCTCCCCACCACCCTGGACCCGCAGTATCCGCGAATTTTCGCGAAAATAATTTTTTATATGCAGCCTTTCGCGAGCCTAAATCACTTTCACTTTCTAATTTCCGCGAATATAATTTTTTATATGCCGCCTTTCGCGAGCCTAGATCACTTTCACTTTCTACTGGACCACAGCATCCGCGACTTTTTCGCTGATCTGTGTCAAGATCCGCGACTTTTTCGCGTATCTGGACCACAGCATCCGCGAATATAATTTTTTATTTTTTTATATGCCGCCTTTCGCGAGCTTAGATCACTTTCACTTTCTATCACTTGATGCAATATTAAATATATGATCGGGGAGTACCAACCTTGCATGAGTTCAAATTTGTTATAATGTATATTAAATCTATATGATCAGGTTTACCAACCTATGGTGGGGGGGTTCCGACTTGATGAATTATAGTGTATATATTAAATATATGATCAGGGTTACCAACCTTGCATGAGTTCAAATTTGTTGTGTGTTATAATGTATATTAAATCTATATGATCAGGTTTACCAACCTATGTATGGGTTCAAACTTGATATGTGTGTGTATTATAGTGTATATTAAAATATATGATCAGGGTTACCAATCCTGCATTATTGTGTGTGTGTATAGAACAGATCTGCCAACATTTTTCTTCGGTGGGAAATTCAAACTATATTATAGTAAATTGTTGACGACGACTTCGATATCAACTCTCTCTCCCCTCCTCTCTCTTTGTCTCTAGACACAGTTGTCATCAGTTTTACATAAGCGTCGTGCTACTTATGGATTATTGTAATTAGCGATACTAAAATGTGATCACCAGGAAATATATATTTATCACCTATCTCGTGGCGTCCTTTTTTGACACATGACAGTCATTGACTACGATTTAGAAATTAATATACTGCCAAGTCTGTGTGTGTGTGTGTGTGTGTGGTAAAGTGTTACGCATAAAAAAATCTCCTTGAAATAAGGTATTTTCAAAAGTTTTGTGTACACACACATTGTATAATAATTTTCGTAATTGTAAGATACAACCTGCAAATTATTAAAATGTCTCTCTCACACATTTCTGATTACTATACAAATAATTGGATGCATATTCGAAGATTTCCCTTATTCAAACGATTTGTATGTGTGTACACGAACTTAAATACAGACGATTGTAATTTTAAAAATTCATTTTTTGCATTAAATATATATCGTAAACAATGAAATAATAATATTTCGTCATTGTAAGATTTTAATAAAACAATTATCAGTTTAAATAATAATTTTCATGATTGTAAGATACAACCTACAAATTATTAAAATGTCTCTCTCACACACATTTCTGATTACTATACAAATAATTGCATGCATATTCGGAGTACGTTGACAGCGAAACAAGTCTATGCACACACACACACACACACACACACACACACACACACACACACACACACATACACACACATACACACAACGATACTGAATTAGATATAGTTATTATTCGCTAAATTAAACCAGAGGTCATTAACCTTGTGTACGACGTCCTACATTCTAATTTCACACCTGCTAGTCATTAGCAGTAATTAGGATTATAAAGTATTTACTCTAAAAACGGACAACTCTACTTTCTAATTTGACACCTGTCAAGCATTAACACCGCTTACAGTAATTACTCTAAAAACGGACACACACACACACACACACACACACACACACACACACACACACACACACACACACACACACACGTGCTTTCCCCACTACAGAGTACACTATATATACGCTAAGTAAGTTAGCGGCAATTTCTTATTTGTCGACTTGTACTGCACGTATTACGTGTCTTCCAGTATACACATCTTCTTTTGAAAGACTGTTTGTACGTCTTCAGTGTAGACAACGCACATACTAGTTTGGCTGATACTGTCTTCCAGTATACACATCTTCTTTTGGTAAGTGTATAGATTTTATTTAAACGTAAAAATTATCAAGTGCATTATTTATTGAATTTAATACATGTGTGTGTGTACGCGTGTGTGTATGATCAAATTACAATTTCTGAAAATATATTCTTACCGTATTTTTATAGTGGCAATTTCTCACCAACGTGTGCTGATACATCGTGAAATCTCTACATCTTTTTTTAATAGTTGAAAGACTGTTTGTACGCCTTCAGTGTAGACAACGCACATACTAGTTTTTTTGGTAAGTTGTACAGATTTTATTTAATTTTAATTTTAATGTATGTGCAGATTTTTATTTAAACGTAAAACTTATTTGCATTATCAAGCGTGTTATTGAATTTAATACATGTGTGTGTGTATGATCAAATTATTATGTCTGTTACAAATTTTCTGAAAAATTGCTTTAAACAAACGTTTTTAATGTAACAAATTTAGAAAGTAGGTCACAGCGTATGATGACATTTATATCTCTCTCTAATTCTGTTGTGGACATACATAGCTGTAAGCAGTGACTATCTCCTTATGAATGCGGAATGTAGACTTTCCTAAAATTATTTGCATTAAAACATTATCAAACGCATTATTGAATTTAATACATGTGTGTGTGCGCGTGTATGATCAAATTATTATGGAGTGGGTTATACAAATAATAATAAAGTGTGTGTAATATATATATACATTTATTAAAATACATACACACAGCTCCAAGATTATATTAAACAGTTTTACAATTAAAAATACATACACAGCTCCAAGATTATATTGTTACAAGTATGAAAATATATCTAAACTAATATTTACAATTTAAAAAAAAAACATACACAGTTCCAAGATTATATTGTTACAAGTATTAAAATATATCTAAACTAGTTTTACAATTAAAAATACATACACACACATAGCTCCAATATTATAATGTTACAAATATGATGAAAATATATATATATTTAAAACTAGTATTTACAAAATATGTATAAAATAAGACTTAAACACGTCTATGTACTGTGTTGGACAATGGTGTATATTCTACAAGCGAATCATGTAGTATCATACAGTAGGCGGTTGTCTGTCTAGGAAAATTCATTGACGATTCAAATTCTAAACGTACATCAACTGCTGAAGACTTAAGTGTTTCGTCTTGCTTGCTACAGTCGAAAACAACCAGCGGGGCTTTTGATTTGAATAATTCCGGTGTCAGTACTGGGCTGCCGTCTAAACGGTGGTAATACGAACTTTGAAAACTGGTGTACATATTGTACAATAATGCAAAACGGTCTTTCCCAATATCCAAGTTTAAATTATCGTAAGGATAATACTTGTCGTTTAGAAACAGTCTCGCATTGATCACGTTACAGTGATCGAATTCATCAGCGTGTGCTGTCAGTACATTTTTTCTTGCTGTCTGAAACGCTAACACAACAAAGCGTGGTTTTTCCAGCTGACTCGAGGTCTTGACAATCCAATTCTGCCTTTTAGTCTGTGGTAAGGCAGGATACTCGTGCAACTCCCAGGTCCTAAAAGGCATAGTTATCGGGTGGTCTTTCTCTATGAGTCGTAACAGTGGTAATCTGTACACATTAGCTACATGTATATAAGGCATTTTCCAGTAAACTTTATCTAGTTCAAGAACACAATTAGCAGTCGTTTGTCCGCTTACTAAAACCATAGCATTTATGTCGGTAGAAGCGCGTAGGAGTATAAGTTCTTGTTTCACGTTCAGCACGATGCGTGTATAGTCTTCTGCGAATCCCATTAGCATTTTCAGTGGTATACAAAAATTGAATTCGCCGTCATCATTCACTTTTAATATGTTCGTGGTCGGTGCCACCCAACCTGCGTTTTCCATTGCGTTACGTGCGTTGTTGTTGAGTGATAGAAAAGTTTTAATAGTTGACGTAACACCGACGTTTCTGGTATGGTCCACTACCACACCGGCCAACTCGTAACGAATCTCTTCAAAGAGAAATGCTATAGCATTGTTCACCAGTTCCACATTCAGTGCAGTATCTGCAGCCGCACTAGGGTTTTTTTTAACCAACTTGCCTTCGATGTAGAGGAAACTTTCTGACGGCAGTGTAAAGACGTCCTGTTGTTGTATTGGCACACGTATTTCATCATTGTTTCCATATCTTGTTGTTGCGTACGGTGCGTGTGAGTGAAATGAAAAGTGTGTGATACTGTCTTCAAAGAACGGTTGCTGCTCCACTGATAATATTCCACTCGCCATGTTACTTGTTTACAACAACAAAACCCAGTGAAATCAGGAAACGGCGGTTAACTGATGTTAATCGTTTCAGTTTCGAACGAGTACTGATGCGTTTCCTAACTGATCTTTCTTCTTCTTTTATTACTGACGACGACTGTGGTAGCAGCGGTGGCGAAGAAACAAAGTACAAACCCATGTCTATAGTCGTTTTAGATGTAAACGCACAGTGATGACTTCTCCGCGAAAATCTATTACGTCACCCCTGATCGTGTAAAGATAATGTTATGTTGTCCAAACGACTCACATTCACAGGTAGGTATATGACGTTTGTAGGCGATTCAATTATTTTGAATCCTGGTTCGACTGACGGATAGAACGAGTGCAGTGTGTGCTCGGTTTTACCGTTCTTGTATGATCCTTGCGCTATATTACACCTTATCAGTATACTGTTCACTTTTATAATGTTAACTGTGGCGTCAGACGTGTGAGTTTTATTCGCTTCAAGCAGACGCTTTCCCTTGAAACCCAACATATCACCGATACCGTACACTGTTTGTTGAAAGTCAATATCCAGTGCACAAGTCAGCTCACATTTCAGTGTATTGTTGTTAGGACGTAGACTAATCTTTGAGTCTCCTAAATGCTTTTTGAGGAAGGCTTCTATGTCACCGATTTCATAAGCACCTGTAGGTAAAGTTATCAAGTCCCACGTTGTTCCGTCTCGTAGTACTGGAAACACGTTGTTTTTTCCTTCAATCACGTTCGGTATACTGTTGTATGTAGTAAAGTCCAATAGACCTACACACCATTCGCCGTTTGTTAGTTCGAGAGGCGGGAAAAAGTCACATACAAGAGCAGCAGCATTCGTACCTGTTAAGGTGACCGACAGCGAAGACATCTTGTCGCTTACTGATCACTCGCGCGTTAAGAAGTCCAAACATAAATGCCCGCAGATGACTGTGTGTGGTGGCTGTTCACGTTCGTAATTGTAGTAAATGTCAGTGTCGGTTCAAAAATACTGTGTCAGCTCAAGAGGTGGCTGCATATTACCATACGCATCATAGTAGTAAACTTGTTTGTTTCGCTTCTTGTAGCAAACCCAGTGCGTACCAGGTCCTTCTGCACTGTCTAGATTAACAACTGCACTCTCATTCTTCCATGGTCGTGTGTGTGGTAAAGTGTTACGCATAAAAACTCCTCTGAAATAAGGTATTTTCAAAAGTTTTGCGTACACATACAAATCACTGTCAGACAATGCACGCACTGGTATGCAAATTAGTTTTTTTGTCTGTAAGGACGTAGGTATAGACCTGACGCTATTTTTTTATTGTTACGTTTATGTCTTGGGACTGTTTTGCGTTTGCAGGTCGTTTTGCGTTTGTTCACGGATTGACGTTTAATTCCTGAACCCTTCTTCTTCTTGTTTTTTCTGCAACCACTACGCGAGCTCCCTCCACCCACTGCCGATTTCGCCTTCATCGCTGCCGCTACGGCCGCCGCGTACGCTCTTTCGCTGATGCCTGAATTCAAAGCTTTCACTCGATCCCACGCCTTGCCGGCTAGCACACGATCCGCTACGCGTCTTCGTTCGTTGTCCTTGTACTTAGCGTAAGCGATATCGTGTTCGCGACAGGCTTCGTCCAACTCGTTGATTCCGCGCTCGCCACGCGCCAATCTCTCTTTGAGTTTTGTTCCAGGTCCACAGAATTGGTAGCCCGGTAGGTGTAATTCTACTGGTAATGCGTCCACCGCTCGATTAATCAAAGTAGGTACTGACGAAACGATAGCGGGCACAGTGTTTTTAAGTATTTTTCCAATTACACCACGCCCCATTCTTCTTTTCTTACGAAGTACGTGCATTCTTGTAAACAGATCTCCAATCCTTGATTTCCGTTTCTGTATCGAGAACGTCTATTAAACGCCCCACCTCTTCAATATATTCAGACAGGACTGAACGCTGTGTCGTGCTGTCTTGATATTTATAGACAAACTTTATTAGATTGATTATATGAGCGTGAAATACCTGAGTGACCTTGTACAATTCGGTCTTTATATGTAATTTTAATTCGTGCATTTGTCGTACAGTGACTGCGTCTTTGTCATTGACACCGTTCGCTATATTCGTAATTTTTCTTCCGGCAGCGTAGAAAGTATCGTTTTGCAAACTGATTGTGTGTGCATGTAAAATTCCAAATTCACTGCGTCTTTGAAGTCAACAGGCGCTTGCACACGCGTTAGTCGACAGTCATTAACGATTACGTTACCTGCACGATCTTTTTTCAAACTCTTCTCGTCTACGTATCGTTTTGTGGCTGCATCTCTTGATTTAAGCGGATCGTTTAGCCTTATTATTCGATGATCTTTTGCGTCTACGGTAGCGTTGTCGTCGTTCTTGTACTGTAAGCATGTGTCCTTTACGTACTGTAAAGAAACAACATCGTGCAACTCTTCAGGATCACCCAAGTTGCATATCTTTTTGTTTTTCACATCAAAGTGACCGTCGTTAGTCACTCCTAAACCGATATCCTCACGCAGACTTCGATGAGTTTCTTTTCGCACTCTTACAGCGCTGTCGTGTCTACCGAACTTGTCTACACTCATGTTTATGAAGAAGAACTGATGGTTATAGAACGGTGCGTCTGCTTTTATATGATAATGCCAGTTTCACGTAATTCTTCCAATATCGAAACGATTTCATTCCTATGACCAGTATGGCCGCTATTTTGAGACGCCATTAACAGTCTCAATCTATTAACCAACTCGTTAGGATCATCCCAATGCACGTAATCGATTGCAGTGTTCGGTTTCATCTCCATATAGCCACTCCCTGTACGTTTTCGTGCAAACAATTTAGATATTACTAGTCGGTACTTGACGCCACTGTTACTGTTTATTTGCATATTGTGTTTATATTTTTGTTTGTGTCCGTTGGTTGCTAGTAGTATAGACTTATATTTCCTCATATCATCATTATTGTATTTTTTCGGTAGTTTCATAAACAAAAGTTCATACAGACCAGGTGTACCCTCGTAAATTTTTCCTTTGAAATGAAAGTTGTCGTTATCATCGATTTTTACATTTGAATCACCTATCATAAATTTACCACCTTCGTATCGAACACCATACATGCGATCTATAATCCGTTTACAGTCCGCCGATTCACACAAACGCATATATTTGTTTGCTAATGAATCCTCGCTGAAATGTGAAGCGTTAGGGTTCCATGCGCTATTGTCACTGAAATGAGAAGCGTTATGACTCTGCGTGCCACTTTCGTTTTCTGTTATTACGTGTTGTGTAGGCTCTTCTTGTTTTATCTGCTCCTCCTCCTCCTCCTCCTCCTCCATCATGTCACCACTTAACTTTCGTGAAATAACTTCTAACGGTTCCAGAATCGGTCTGTAATTTTTTCTAAACGCCTCGTCGCTTTCTCTGATACCGTGTTGTAATGCATGATATTTTTTCCTTATGTTGTCGCTTATCGTGTCTATATCATACGCGAGTCGTTCCTCCTTATTCATTGCCATCGTGTGTTAGCAAGAGGACTGATTACATTACTACAGTGCAACCACTTTTATACTTCGTCGGAAACAATTATGAATCGATCAAAGCCGATTCTATATCTACCTTCATTTATTGACGAGTCTTTGTCTATGACTAGAAATCCATAACGATCCTTCCACGCTTCCATGCAGACGTCTTTGAAAGCATCATATTTCATATCTATGTTAACGTGATCATTGTATGCATGTCGTAAATTTAGATCGTCTTGTTTGAACAATATCAACAAGTTAGCGTTGTCACGTACCAATTGTTTCGGTATCTGGCTATATGTCTGACATAGATAGAATGTGTCCACACCGCTATGTCTCCCCATAGCAAAATACTTTCGAATATTGTTTTGTCTTTCACACGATACGTCATCGAATACGATAACAGAGTCGAGACCAGTGATTTCACTCGGTAGCGGGACTTCTTCGTTCTCTCTGTATGCATGATAACCTTCATCAGCGAGTGATTTCATCACTGTTTCTAGCATTCTGTATTTTGGTTGAAATAATGATTTTGAAAACACGTATACGTTGCGGAAACGTAGTCCGTTGGCATCAAACAGTAGGTTGAATAGCACATTTGATTTCCCACAGGAACTTGGGCCTGTAACGATACAGCGAATACTGTTCGGTAATAGCGGGCCATGTTTACGCTTAGCACTACCTTCGTCACCAGCCAAAAAGTCCATATCCTTTATTGGTAATTTGTTTGCTTGCTGTACAATCTTTTGTGAATACCGAAAGCATACTGTTTTCATCACGTGCTGTCACCTTTTTTATATTAGATCTTTCTTATGTATCCACGCATCGTGTTTACCATCGAAACCGAGCCAACGAACACGCACTCTGTCACCTTTGCGTTGTAACACCTTTTCCACTAGGTATACGTCGCCGACTTTGGACTTACTAATCTCGTGCTCGTAAAAACCACCTTTCAACACTTTGTTTAGATGATCTTTTAGCAGATAAGTGACGGGGATAGTAGTGGATTGTACTTTATCCACAGTGAATATTTCGTTAGTCCAATTCGGCGTATAACCTTTGGCGAACGTCATTTTGTGCTTACTTATACGAACACGGTCACCGACTTTAAATTTGGGTGGTTTCGTTGGACTGATTTTAGGCGCTGTGTTCTTCCTTATTCGTTCCAACACTATATGTTCGTTGGCGTCATTCACTTCACTCGGTTTCATACCAATGGTTCTGTGTGTTGTATTGTTGTACGATTTCAGTAATGTAGGTAGTAGATCCAACCAGCGGTAGTGTCCTTGTTCACTGAAAGCTCGATACATGTGTGTCTTCAGTGTGCGATTAAAACGTTCCAGTATGGAAGCTTTTTTCTCACTGTAGGTTGAGTAATGTTTCACATTATACTTTTTTAGCAACGCTTGTACTGTGCTGTTGTAATACTCCTTCCCGTTGTCTGTCTGTAAATATTTCATTCGATTAGCAGTTAGTATAGGCTCTAGTGCATGCTTTACTTCTTTTCCTGTCTTTGTTTTCAATGGTACAGCGTACGCGTACTTGCTAAACGCATTGATCACTGTCATCATGTACTTGTACCCTTTGTTCACTCGAGCGTATGGTATCATCTCCACAAGATCCGCCTGGTACAAGTCGTGTAGACCCTTCAATTCAACCGCGCGCCTAACGAAATTCCTTCTCGCTGCTCTGTGTAGCTCTAGAGCTATAGTCTTGCGTGCGTTGTTCATGGTTTAAGATACACTAACATAATACCGGCGTTAAAAATACTATATATATCTATAACAGTTTCTTTGTTTTTCAGTATTCATTCACACATCTGAATATCATCATGGCTGACCTTCAACAGAATCCAGAACAACATCAGCAGGAACAGGGACATCCTCAACAAGGTAAAAAATTTTTTTAAATACCAATTGTCTCTCTCTATAATTATGTAGCAAACCAAATTTGTTTGATAAGAATTAACTCTGTCTAACCTGTACAAGATAGTCTCTTGACGTTGTTTAGAAATTGATATGACGGAGAAAATTTTTTATGTTCCACCATAGGTATGTCATCTTCTCTCCAATGAACTAATTCAATTCCGCAACAAAAGCATTTAACTCTATCGTCTATGAATGACATACTATGTCCACAAACATCATAATTTAGCGGATAGTAGTAAAACCCAGCAAACGCTAACTCGTCGGGACTGACAAACGTTACTTCCCAATACTTGAACGATTTTCTTCTTTCACTTTCAATGCTAAAATCATGAGTAGCTGCCATCTTCACAGTTTGCAATAAACTAACGTATTACTAACGTGTACTATCTATTTATTTACCACAAACATGAATGTGTGTTATTTATCATTCCTATTAGCTAATACATGTGTTTCTATTGTTTCAGATATGACACGATTTTATATTGTGCGAAACAGTAGTATTAGAGGATGTCTCACAACTTTTAATTACCTGCCTGTGTACACAGAAGAAGAAGATCAAGATATAGTACCGATAATGACCGAGGTGCGACCTTTATTGTGCAAGGATATTCTGGCAGAACAAGCACGTTTACGCAGTATCAAATGGCATATTGCGTGCAGGATACGTTTCACTAAAACTATGTTAGATGGTGACAGCGGCGAAGAAAAAGAGGTAACCAAAGACGCCGTCTTCCACGGACGTTGTCGTACGTTGCTCACGGACGACAACGACGAGTTGAACTGTCTACTCGATGAATCCTACGATAAAATCATGAATAGCATATCCAATTTTACCCGTGACGGGAGCGGATGGTCGGTGGATGCTGTACTGAAGCTGGAACTAGTTGTTGGACGGTACCGACCTCTAGCAGCATCCTCCTACCTTCCAACCCCGCGAAAACTTGCACTCACCAAGGCAGTAGTCAACATCAATAACTCCCAAGATGAAATGTGTTTTCTATGGTCCGTACTAGCTCACATACACCCTCAACAAAAGCATAAATTTGTTTCAAAATACCTCTTATTCAAAAACACAATAAATATGTCCGGTATCGAGTACCCTGTTTCTATAAATTCACTTTCTAAATTTGAAACACAGAATCCCAATATTTCTATAAACGTTTTCGGCTATGATATAGACGACAATATCAGAAACGAATCAAAAAATGAGGTTTATCCGTTAAGAATTACCCCCAATAAGGACAGATTACATCATGTTAATCTTTTACTTCTGTCCGATACAAATAGCCGAAAACACTACTGTCTTATCAGTAGCATTAATAGATTGTTATCATCCCTTACAAAATGTAGCAATAAATCATTTTACTGCGACTACTGCCTGCATCGTTTCTCCACAGAACATGGTCTGTCCGATCATCTCCCCTACTGCACACCTCACGGCGAGCAGAAAACCAAAATGCCCACAGAGGAGGAGAAGTTTATGTCATTTAAAAATTACGCGCACTGTCTTAAAGTACCCTTTACCGTCTACGCCGACTTCGAGTCTCTCATCACTCCGCTTCAATCGTGTTCACCTGGTAACAACGTCCCGACGACAGTGCACGAGTTAGGCGAATTCTACTCAGTTGATAGCAACGGTGCCCGTCAGAAAATAACTTCTCCTCCTGTATCGTCCACATCATACGAAGCGATGCATATTCCGTCAGGTTTCTCCTATGCTATCGTGGATCATACACACAGACTCTGGAGAGAGGCTAAAGTTTATCGAGGTGAAAACGTTGTAGACACTTTCTTCTCGTGGTTGATGAAAGACGCCGAGGATATGATGAAGGTAGTACGACATAACGTGCAAATAATTATGTCCGATGATGACAATGTTGCGTTCACTAACGCCACCGTTTGTCATTTGTGTGAGCGCCCTTTGACAGACGATGACAAGGTACGCAATCATTGTCATCTTACGGGGAAATTCTTGGGAGCAGCCCACAATAGCTGTAATCTAAGCTACAAGATGCCTCGTCATATCCCCGTCTTCTTTCACAACCTTCGTGGCTACGACTGTCACCATTTAATGCTGGGTTTAGGAAAATATAAGGACCAACACGTATCCTGCATTGCAACATCCAGTGAGCGTTACGTGTCGTTCTCCCTGGGTCCCTTGCGTTTCGTAGACTCTTTTCAATTTCTTAATCGCTCTCTGGACACACTCGTTACCAATCTGTCCACGTCCGGGAGCCAATTTCCTTTGCTCAGAGAGGAAATGCTTAGACGGGGTTTCGACGAACAGACCAATCTGCTCGTACGCAAGGGAGTATACCCTTACGAGTACGTTGCCAGCATTGATCGGTTCAACGAATCAAGTCTACCCGCTCGTGAACACTTTGATAACCGGTTGTTGGAATCGGCTATTTCGGACGCAGATTACGAGCATGCACAAAACGTGTGGAGTGCATTCAATCTGCGTACGTTTGGCGATTACCACGATTTGTATTTGTTGACAGACGTAATGCTGCTGGCCGATGTCTTTGAAAGTTTCCGAGACATGGCCTTACGCGATTACTGCTTGGACCCGTGTCATTTTTACTCGCTTCCCGGACTCGCTTGGAACGCGATGCTAAAAATGACAGGGGTCGAATTAGAGCTGTTAACAGAGATAAATATGCATCTGTTCCTTGAGTCTGGGGTCCGCGGAGGCTGCGCGATGATATCCAACCGTCACGCAGTCGCTAACAATCCTCTGATTCCAGATCAGTACGATGTATCGAAACCGACCTCCTTCATTTTGTATACAGACTGTAATAATTTATACGGTGCAGCCATGTCGCAACCACTCCCTTACGCAGACTTCCGATGGCTCGATCGTAACGAAATCGAGTCCTTGGACGTACGTAATGTGAGTGATGATTCCGACATCGGGTACATCCTCGAAGTCGACCTACACTATCCCGATACCTTACACGACCTGCATTCCGACTACCCACTTGCACCTGTGCGCCAGCGCGTAACACCCAATATCCTTTCTCCCTTTTCCAAACGTTTACACGAGAGTATATACAGATCATCGTATAACGAATCAGGGTCATCCGTAGAGAAGTTGTTAACAACTTTGGAGGACAAACAAAATTACGTTCTCCATTATCGAAATTTGAAATTGTATTTAAGTCTTGGCTTAGAGCTGAAAGCGACTCATAGGGTGTTGTGTTTTAAGCAAAGCGCTTGGTTGAAACCGTTTATCGATTTCAACACCCGCAAGAGGCAAACAGCCGTCAACAGCTTTGAAAAAGACCTTTTCAAACTGATGAACAACGCCGTATACGGTAAGTCGCTGGAGAACGTACGGAAACATATAGACTTTGAACTAGTCTCGAATGAACGACGGCTTCAAAAACTAGTTTCCACACCTAGGCTAAAACGTATGATTCGTTATACGAACGATCTGGTGGGGCTCTCACTCCGTAAAAAATCTATTGTTCTTTCCCGTCCCGTGTATGTCGGCTTCACGGTGCTTGACGTTAGCAAAACGATAATGTACGACTTTCATTATCGTTATGCTGTCGCCAAGTACGGCCGCAACGTTAAATTATTAATGACAGATACAGACAGTCTGATGTATAGCATTCAAACATCAGACTTGTATGCAGACATGAAGAAGGACCTACACGTTTTTGACACATCGGATTACCCTACGTCTCATCCTTGTTATAGCCTTAAGAACAAAAAGGTTGTCGGTCTGTTCAAGGATGAAACGTGTGGTCGTCCTATTAGAGAATTCGTGGGTCTCCGTGCGAAATGTTATTCGTTCCTTGTGGCCCACGAAGATCCCACCCAAGAGTGTCAAAAACGTGTATGTAAAGGTGTGCCTCGAGTTGCAATTAAGAGGAGTCTGCGACACGATATGTATCGCAAGTGTCTCACTGATCATTGTCAGTTTTCTACCAGTGCGCTTTGTTTACGTAGCGATCATCATACGCTGTACACGATGCGTGTAAATAAGCAAGCGTTGTCACCGTATGATGATAAGCGTTATATATTAGACAATGGTCATGATACACTTGCATACGGTCATTATCGGATACGACAACGCATCAACATGGAGAACGACGACGACGACACCTCCCCACCTACTAAAAAAATTCGTCTCCATGTATAGTAACCCCCCTCAACACTTGTTTCTTTCGTCAGTTGACGTCTCTCGGTGCTTCAGTCCAGACGTCTGTAAACGTAAGTTCACATATTAATATCTCAACGATATTTGTATGTTTAAACATAATATATATATACATATATAGAGTTTGTAATGTGTGTGGTTTCTTTGTCTTACAGTATTATGGATAACACTGCGGTTATAATTGACTTCCAGTGCTTTTTCGACGACAACGGAAAATATATTGTGAAGGAACTGTCAATCATGGACGTTCTGAGATTTGCTGGTAGACATTGGATTTTGACACCGCCTGCTACATCCGTTACGAATCCCAAATACGTTAGGACAAACCACTGGTTAACAACAAATTATCATAGACTTAGATGGAGCGAAGGAGAGACACCATACGACAATCTTGTTTCATTGTTAACATCACATACACGTATATATAAATATGTGTTTGTGAAGGGTTTTGAGAAAAAACGTTTTTTGCAATCAAAGATAATACACAATAATATCATCAATCTCGATGACTTTGGTTGTCCTAAAAACATACCGTATATAATTCATGGAACAGAATGTCTTAGACATTTCAATTCTTCTGACCGTTGTGCCAACTATAAGGTGCATGCTATTCGGGAATGGATGATTCATGATTTTTGCTTTAAACAAACATTTTTAATGTAACAAATTTAGAAAGTAGGTCACAGCGAATGATGACATTTATATCTCTCTCTCATTCTGTTGTGGACATGTACATACATGCATAGCTGTAAGTAGTGACTATTTTCTTATGAAAATGGACTTTCCTAATGACATTGTTATATTTTTGGTGTCTCTAATTTCGTCTGTGGGACATGTTCATACATGCAAAGTGGGACACCGACGTTACCACCACCACCACTATCACATTGTACTGTCCTTTTGTGACGAATATTCTGTCATTGTTTGGTTCTCTCTGGTTTGATACAGACGTGTTCACTAGTGTCTTCTAATAATGTCGTTTCTTGTAAAGTTTAATGCTGTAAGTGCTATCGAGTACAAACGATGTTCAGAATTGACAGTGAATAAAAAATATCCCATCATGGTCTTAACAAATGTGGACACAAAATATGGGGACTCTGTGCTTGCTACGTTGGAGGATGGCGACCGTCAGTATCGTGTCTATCATCCCAAGAGGTATGCAGGTGTCTTCACGAATGAGGAGCTCAGACATATCAAACCTAAAGAACTACATTTAGTGTATCGAGGGACGAGAAATCAAACAACACAAGTAGAGATTGAGTCCTAACGTCGTAAGTAGCAATCGTGTTAACAAACAATTTACTGATGTGTGTGCGTGTGTGTAGTTTCAACTCTCTGTACTTAACACTTTAATAATTGAATTTGTATGTACATGATAAATGTATCATTGATTCTATTTAGTTTCGTTGAATAATAGTTGGTTCGATTAGAAATTATTTGAAAGTACATTACCTTTATGCGATAAATGTATCATTGATTCTAAGTAGTATTTACAAATTTCCAGTGAATAATATTTGGTTTGGTTTGATTAGAAATTATTTGAAAGTACATTAACTTATGAAAAATGACATATACTTGAAAAAGTTTACTTACTTAACGCATTTGATTCTTTCCACTAACTGTGTGTGTGTGTGTGTGTGTGTGATAATTGAATATTATCGTATCAGTGATTCTAATATCGACTGTATTGTTATGTTACAGATAAACTTCCTTGTGAACTGTATCTACAGCCGTGAAATTATTATTTAAAAATCTTACAATGTCAAAAATTATTATTAATATTTATTTTATATAACAATGTTTGTTTGTGATATATGTATATTTAATCAATGTAAAATGTATTTTGAATAATTGTATTATAACGGTTTGTAAACTATATTTTAAGTTTGTGTACAGTGCTGTGAATATATATTTAATCATTTAAAACAATATTATTATTAATATTTTATATATAACAATGTTTGTGATATATATATATTTTTGAATAATTGTATTATAGCGGTTTGTAAACTATATATTTTATGTTTGTGTACAGTGTTGTAAATATATATATTTAATTATTTAAAACAAATTATGGTATATTTTAATTTATTTCGTTATAAACCTTCGAATATGCATCCAATTATTTGTATAGTAATCAGAAATGTGTGAGAGAGACATTTTAATAATTTGCAGGTTGTATCTTACAATTACGAAAATTATTATACAATGTGTGTGTACACAAAACTTTTGAAAATACCTTATTTCAAGGAGATTTTTTTATGCGTAACACTTTACCACACACACACACACACACAGACTTGGCAGTATATTAATTTCTAAATCGTAGTCAATGACTGTCATGTGTCAAAAAAGGACGCCACGAGATAGGTGATAAATATATATTTATATATTTATATAAATATAAATATATACATTTTAGTATCGCTAATTACAATAATCCATAAGTAGCACGACGCTTATGTAAAACTGATGACAACTGTGTCTAGAGACAAAGAGAGAGGAGGGGAGAGAGAGTTGATATCGAAGTCGTCGTCAACAATTTACTATAATATAGTTTGAATTTCCCACCGAAGAAAAATGTTGGCAGATCTGTTCTATACACACACACACAATAATGCAGGATTGGTAACCCTGATCATATATTTTAATATACACTATAATACACACACATATCAAGTTTGAACCCATACATAGGTTGGTAAACCTGATCATATAGATTTAATATACATTATAACTCACAACAAATTTGAACTCATGCAAGGTTGGTAACCCTGATCATATATTTAATATATACACTATAATTCATCAAGTCGGAACCCCCCCACCATAGGTTGGTAAACCTGATCATATAGATTTAATATACATTATAACAAATTTGAACTCATGCAAGGTTGGTACTCCCCGATCATATATTTAATATTGCATCAAGTGATAGAAAGTGAAAGTGATCTAAGCTCGCGAAAGGCGGCATATAAAAAAATAAAAAATTATATTCGCGGATGCTGTGGTCCAGATACGCGAAAAAGTCGCGGATCTTGACACAGATCAGCGAAAAAGTCGCGGATGCTGTGGTCCAGTAGAAAGTGAAAGTGATCTAGGCTCGCGAAAGGCGGCATATAAAAAATTATATTCGCGGAAATTAGAAAGTGAAAGTGATTTAGGCTCGCGAAAGGCTGCATATAAAAAATTATTTTCGCGAAAATTCGCGGATACTGCGGGTCCAGGGTGGTGGGGAGAGCGTGGGAAAAAATCTTGGACCGCGGGAACGGCGGCATCTCTTTGATCTTGTTTTTTATCGTTTTTTATGTTTTTTAAGAAAGGCGGCATTCCTTTGTGGGTCAGAACCCTTATTTTCCCCCTACTGCAAACAATTTATAAAATGCATTTGTGAAATTATGTGGAAAGAATCCTAAATTTCTCATTTGCTCTGAGAAAAATGTACGGTTTAACCTTCAAGCTAGTCTCAACCAAAGGAACATTGAAGTTATAACCTTCAAGTTATTAAAATTTTGCTATTAGTTACATCACCGTATCCTTCTCTTGGTGTGAAGACAAGTCATTTCCTTTAGCCTTGCTTACGTGCAGAATTTATAAAAGCAAAACGACGTATAATACGTCTGTATGTAGTCTTAACGTTGTAATTGTTGTATTAACGTGATGACAGCAACGCTATCTGTTGTTGCTTCATTATTCCGAGTGTTGAAATCTCTCGGGACGAACAGAACGCTTTGGTAGCAGTGAATCAAATTGACACACTTTCGATACCCTCACTAAAGACATTACAAGTGGGAAGCAATTAGAGAAGACAGAGCTTTTCTCCTTATTCTGTAATTAATTGCTCAACTAATTAATTGCTTCTGGTAATCGATCAGGTCTAAATCGACTAGCGTACGTGCCTTGTTTATTCCATCCCCTCTCTCTCTCTCTCTCTCTCTCTCTCTTTCTTATACACAAACGTCCTATACGACCGGTAGTAACATACGGATGCGAAGCCTAGACATTAACCAGCACACACGAGCAACAACATCTAAGAATATTTAAATGTAAAATCTTGCGAAATATCTTTGGACCTATATAAACTGAAGATGGCTATTGGAGGATTGGAATGAATCATGAACTAGACCAACTGATTCAGGGTGCCGACATACTAGGTTTATTAAGAGTAGGAGGCTTGAGTGGCTGGGCCAAGTAAGGCGAATGGATGACAGAAGGATAGCTAAGAGAATTGCAGATTGGAGACCGGTAGGAAGAAGAATTAGAGACAGACCCAGAAAGATATGGTTGGATGACGTGGAGGATGATTTGAGATGTATCAACGTGAGGGGGTGGAGACGTATGTGTGTAATGAGAGGGCGGAATGGAAGAAAGTCGTTGAGCAGGCTAAAACCCACGCTGCGTTGTAACGCCAGGAAAAGAAGAAGAATTAATTGCTTATGGTAATCGATCAGTTTTAAATCGAATAGCGCACATGACTTGTTTATTCCATCCTCTCTCTCTCTCTCTCTCTCTCTCTCTCTCTCTCTCTCTCTCTCTCTCTCTCTCTCTCTCTCTCTCTCTCTCTCTCTCTCTCTCTTTCTCTGTAGATCTATCTAATCATCTATCTGTCTATCTATCTCCCTTCTCTTTCTCTAAATTACAGAGTCACAGAATGAATGAAAATTTCACTTTTCGACAAAGATTAAATTGAATACAAAGGTACAAACTTACCTATTTTTATTTTCCGTCGTGCGACTTTGTATATTTTATTTATTCACTACGCGTTTCGGCAACGAGTTGCCATCCTCAGGTGAAACATTAATTTGTTAATTAATTTATCTATAAAAGCTCTTTAATAGATAAATTAATTAACAAACACAGAAAGAAGAAGGTTAAAAAGTTGGCCAGTGATGACTTATTACCGGCTAAGAAATATATATCTGCTGACTATACAAATATTTTACCAAATATTATAATGAATGAGTTATAATAATTAACAAACACAGAAAGAAGGAGGTTAAAAAGTTGGCCAGTGATGACTTATTACAGGCTAAGAAATATATATCTACTGACTATACAAATATTTTACCAAATATTATAATGAATGAGTTTAAAAAACACCAGGTACATGTAACGTTCCGCACAAAAACAGCATTCAGAAGTTCCTCAGCCAGAAGAGTACCAAATAAAGAAAGAACCGGCGTATATAGGATGACTTGCAGCTCGTGCGATATGTTCTACCTGGGCCAGACGGGCAGACCGTTCGAAGAACGTTATAAAGAACATCTCCCTAGGAGGGATCTACAGAAAACAACATCAAATTTTGCCCGACACCTGATGATGAGTAATCATATATATATGTCGATTTCGAAACAAATTTTGTGCCTATGCATTACTGCAAGAAGGGGAAATACATGGACGCACTCGAGGAGTATGAAATATATAAAGCAGCTCAAATTAACAGTGGTTGTGTTTTCAACGATAAGCTTGCGTTTTTGTCTAATGTATTGTATGATACGGCTATACGTGTGCGCGGACAACAATAAATAGATACGTACAGAGTTTGGTAAACAAACAGTTTTATCAGCGTACATTCTTACATAAACACTAAGTCTAGTCGACCGTTAATACCCGCGGGCACTGGCCTGCTCATGTTCGCGTATGTTGAAAGTGCACTTTTGACTTTAAGTTTTAGTGTTTTAATAACTTATTTTACTTTTTAACGACCTCGTTTTGAGTGAATGTTTCACCTGAGGATGGCAACTTGTTGCCGAAACGCGTAGTGAATAAATAAAATATACGAAGTCGCACGACGGAAAATAAAAATAGGTAAGTTTGTACCTTTGTATTAGAGCGCGACTTGGAGACAAAACAATAAAATGTATTATTAAATTGAATTGGGTTTTCCGGACAAGGGGAGTGATATTGCTTACGTGTTCGATTAGGATCATAAAATAAGGTAGCTATGTTATCTATAAAGTGTGCTATAATAAGGATGAATTTGCGCAGCCTTTGTAGGAAGGGGAATCAACTAAAATTGTATAAGATGGTTGATCGACTAGTGTTATTGAGACAACGGTGTTGACTGGCAGAGTGATGGAACTAGTATTCAGTCAGCAGAAGCTGTTTTGGGTTCCACTAAACGAGATGATCTTAGGATTGATATTGTTTGGTAAACGATGGGGTTTTCTCCTTGGTCGGAGCGAGTTGAGTTTATGTTTATCGTAAGCTGCCCAAGAAGTTTGTCGAAGGACATAACAGTAGACAAAGTGTCGGCTGTCCCAGGAAGTGGTGGGTTGTGTGGCCATGACGCCCAATTCTTGAAGTTAATAACGACGAACGATGAAATTCTTCATCTTTTACTTTTCTTCTTGTTCATTTTTATTTTACTCTAATCCACTTCTTCTTCTTCTTCTTCTTCTTCTTCTTCTTCTTCTTCTTCTTCTTCTTCTTCTTCTTCTTCTTCTTCTTCTTCTTCTTCTTCTTCTTCTTCTTCTTCCTACTTTGGTTTGTTTGTTTTTTTTATTTGATTATGATTGTTTATTGTTTATGTCTATTAATCCACACGTTTCAGCTTAATTCCAGCATCGTCTACTTGGGTGTGCTACTTCATTCTGCTGTATTGTCATATTTCGTTTTAAAGTAATTTAGAAGTAATTCAAAACACATTTGCCCTGCGCTGTTTTTAATTTTTTATATGTTCATAATGTTTGTTAGTACAATAAAGCTCATGTGTATGTAAAAAATGTGTATTTTACAGTGTTATCATCCTAGCACTATTGATTTGTACCCAGTTGCCCTAACTCAAGGTGGTATTTGTTATCATTCCATCTATCAATAGATGAGAGAGAGGAAAACGTTAGAGGTGAGATGCTTCGAGGATATTCTAAGCCGCAGAACAGTTGGCAGCACTGCAACTGTTCTTTTACTAACAGGAAAAGAAAGGGAAAGTTTTCATAACAGGTTAGATGAAAGTCTTTTCTACCAGGTCAGGTGAAAGTTTTCCTAACAGGTCAGGTAAAAGTCTTTGCTATCTGGTCAGGTGAAAGTCTTTCCTAACACATCAGGTGAATGTTTTTCTACCAGGTCAGGTAAAAGTCTTTCCTAACAGGTCAGGTAAATGTTTTGTCTAACAAGGAAGCGTTTCCTAACAGGCATAAAAGACCGGAACAGGCGTAAACAATGTCTAATTCCTGACGTTTCGATTATGACTAGAAACAAGAACAATTCACGTGGATTTTGTTAATCACTATTCTTCTACCAACTCTTCTAACAAATGCATTGGAAAACAGCAATTAAAATCCACTTGAGTATGTTAAAATCCACTGCTGCCAAAGCGTTCCGTCCCTCCGGTAGAGTTGGACATTCGGAATAATGATGCAACAATAGATAGCATTACTGTCGTCAAATTAATACAACAACTACACCGTTAAGAACTTAGAAACTAAGAAAAAATATTTGGTCTTATTTCTCGTAATTTATATTAAATATAATTATTATCCTCCATCCTCACTGTACGTTGAGAAACATTCTAACGGTATTATTTTTACCGTATTGATTGATGACTCGTTGGGCACTTGGTGAAACATATTAATACAAAGGTTTTAAAAAATTTACAAACACTTGGTAAGTTTCACAGTTTATTATTTACCCCTGACGGCTGTTTCAGGTTATTAAGCTATTCTCAAAGAGATCATAGAAACAACTAAACTAAGAAAGTGAGGGTGGTGAACATGTGTTTAGGGTGTGTATCCGGACATGTGTGTGGAGTGTGTATGCTGGAGGATGTGGGGAAGCTCTACTAAGGGAAGGTCTAATGTCTGTAAAAACTAAGTATAATCGGAAGGCAAAATATAAATATACCTAAACTAAATAACAACTTTTTAAAAAGGTGATACACAAAGTTCAGTGTTTTGTTTGTTAAATTTTTGTTAATTTTGATTGCCTTTCTAATTTCTAGAATTTGTAATAAATCCATTTTTTCTACCTTTTTGTATGTTGTCCAGTAGTGTTATGTTTTTTTTTTTGTATGTATGAAGTGATGAAGCAAAGTTGAAGTGATCTACTATGATAAGTAGATATATCTATCTGTGATAAGTGAAGTGTATCTATGAAGTGAAGTTGTAAGCGATGAGATGTAAAATATGTATTGGCTGTGTTATTTAAAATCGCTTTCTTATGTTCAGAAATGCGATGTTTCAGAGCACGGTCACACTATCCAATATAAATAGCATCGCAATCTGCGCAATGTATTTTATCATCAGAACATAATATAGACATCAGAGAGAGAGAGAGATCGTCATGTTGTAAAATATTATAATATCATATCGTCATAATATTGTAAACCAGAAAGTTCGTCACTTTCGCTCCTGAACGCTGTTTAATTGCCGCCAATTCTCGCATTTAATTTCTACTTTTTAATTGTTAAACAACAGGATATTATATAGAGTGTAGTTAATATTTGGCAGGAGCCAATAATAATACTTCACTAACGATATAATTTCTATAAATTATCGTTAGGACGATAAAAATAAAAATATATATTGAATTGAAAATATTTTTTAATAATAACAAGATTTGTTATTATTTTGTAAATAATACATGTTTCGACACTATTCAACTAGTAATTATAATCATCAGATATAAATGGATAAATTAAAAAGAATTTTAATCAATATATTATTTGAATGTAATTAATTGAAATAATATAGAGTGTCTATATAATACGTTTTTGTGCATGCAAATTATTAATGTTTTATTCAGAGTTTATATACCATTTATCAAAATTAGTATCACGAAAAAAGACCGGCCAGTTTTCTATCAGCAAAGCGAGTAGCCATCCTTGAAATATAAAACGAAAGCAGCCGTCTGATCGCATTTCACGTTATTGAAACCAAACATAAAATAAGGACGCGTGAAATTGCGATGGACAATTCGAGCAGTTTTATTGGTGTCAGTTGGACAATTTCGGAGAAATTCACATTTTATTCCTTTCAATCGACAGTAAGGCAAACGCCTATTGGTGCTATTATGTCGAGACGTGACCGGAATGGGCTTCTGATAACGCGTATCAGAGGAGGCACATAATTTGCGGACTGCGTGACTGGATTCCATAAGTGAATCGGCCCTAATTGAGTAACCTGGAGAAAACGTTCATTTTTATAAAGACGTTGTTTCTTTTTGTGTTTGTTTAACTTCATTGGAACTAGTTACAAGCCATTAGCAATTTCATTCTAATACTTAAGTTAACATTGGTGTAGGATAAGCTCCCACTGGAGCGTTTCTCAGTACAGTTACACTTTGTTCATATGATGAGAATTACTATACATATTTAGTTCAACAGTTCTAATGGTTTCTGTCTCTGCAATCGCCGAACGAGCCCAGCGTTATCAAGCAGCTGTAGCACTTCAATGTTTACGTGTTCGTGAAGTCTTCTTTCATATTTATCCGCAGCCCGTTTAATCTCGTCAGCAACCGTAGGCATTTTCAGGTCCCAATGGATGTCATCATTTCTTACGTGTCACGGTGCATCAAAAATACTGCAAAGAACCTTATTTTGAAAAGTCTGAATAATTTTAATATTAGATTTCTTAGGACAACCTCAAAGCTGTACACCATACACCCAAACTGTTTGCAAGACTTGTTTTTAAAACAAATACAGCGACAGCTCTATTTGGATATAGAGTGTCTTCTAAGCAGCCACCACATTTTCTTCAATTTTAATCCAAGTTCTTCCCGTTTTTTCTTAACATGCTCTTTCCACCCGAGTTTGGCATCCAGAGTCATGCCCAAATACGTCGCTGAGCTAGCGCGTGGAATTCTTTCCTGATCGATTACGAGTGGTAAACAATCTGTTTTCCGGTTGGTGAAATTGATATGAGTAGACTTGGTATCTTTCAGCTTGATGAGTCTTTCTTTTGTCCATCTAGTGAGTACTCAACTGCTGATTACAGACGTTGTGATGGTTTAAAATAGATTTACACTTACGTGCTTATATGACCTGACAGATTTAAGTAGATGCTTGCATAGATATCTTTTTATTTCTGTAAAAATGTACAGAGTTTGATTATAATTCCAGTAGGAAATTAAACCAGCCGCCTACTATGGTGATTGCTCAGTCTGCACCGTACAAAGAAAACAAACAAAATTTATGCGATACACTGTGGTGTGTTAAATTTGCTACAATATTACCCTTATACATCCCCTTATTAAGCGAGTCATTTCTCGCAGTTGGTTTTCTAGTTGTAAGGAATACTTCTGCTGCTCTCGGAACTGAGTCTCGGGTGAGCACTCTAAGATTCTAAGCCACCGAAAATTAAGAAATTAGAACGAAAAAAGGAAGACACCCTAGCCTTTGGGTACTCTAATAGCGTCGGGGTGAGAAAAGAACTAGAGTCAGTGAAGAAAGACTAGACAGGAAAGATTAAAGGAAGGGATCTCACCCAAGACAAGTTGAAGCAACTGAGAATCCAGCTAGCGCACATCGGGATTGCCAAACCCGTATCCACAAGATGTGGACCCCTGACATAAAAAATTCTTATTACTAAATATATATGAGCTCTGGCTTGTCTCAGATGAATTTCTTGGCTTTGGCTTTGGCTTTGGATCAGATGAATATCTGAGCTTTGGCTTGTCATTTCTAATTTTATTAAAATGTCTATAATATCTTTACTTAACAACTAGTCTTCAATTTTTTTTAAATAGCTTAATTCTAATTATCTGTTTAATAATAGCAGGATTTAAATTGAAACTTTTGATCTAAAATATAAAATGAGAGTCGAAAATTTAAATTATTTACTTTAGAACTAATGCAATTATCTTGTTAATGGTCTTGTGTTCTACAATACTGATCCGAACCTATTTATCAAAAATAAATGATTACTTAGAACGACATTTCATAGAATGTAATACTTTTAAGAGCAGTAAAATATTAAATATACATGTTTTAAGGTGTGACTGGATCTGGAAAGACTGATGTCGCAGATTTGTTGTTTCTCGTTAAACAGAGTGACTCGTTATCGGTTAATATAGACATGCTGTGTTATCAGTGAACATAGGCTGACGCGGCAGAAAGCATATTAATCGTTCACAAAGATGGGAACATCGAATAACAAAGTCAGATTAAAATACTGCTGCAAAGCGTACACATAATGTCAGCACTGCGGAATCGTTTTTGCATATCAAGCACTCCACATACACAGCTGTCACTGTCACGCTGTGAGACCTACACACGACTTTATCTGTCATTAGAATTAGTAATACCTTTCCTTGATTAGATATGACACTTTTCACGTAAATGTTATACCGCATTCACTGTTTGCTCTCTCACCCTCTCTCTCTCTCTCTCACTCTCTCTCCAATATTACCGTTCTTAGTTTAATCCTGATGGAAACAAGCAGGGGTGGTACATCTGAAACGCTACTTGCTGCTTGAATTAGAAGCGTCGCAGGTACATCAGTCCTCACTGGATATTTACTTTTAAAGCCCATAGTTTTAGCCTTTTTCATTGAAATTGTCAGTTAGTACTCTCTTGCTACTTCTTGTAGTTGAAACGTAGCTCTTTGAAATCATCCTTATTTTCTTGAACAACAACTGTCTTATCTGCATATAGCAGACGACCCATATAAATTCATTTGTTATTCCTGAAGTCACTCTGGATTTCCATGTTCTCAACATGTCGTCAACCTATACATTAAACAAGGTTCGGAAATTACAGCATCCCTGCATAACTCTCTTATTTATTGTAATGTCACCTGAGGACGTACCATTCTTAATGTAGACTACAGATGTACTTTTGTAAAGGATGTTAACTGAATGTATTAAATGATGTGGATATCCCCTTCTATCCATAATATTCCATAACTTTTGACGGTCTACATTATCAAATGCTTTTTTCATTTTTTTACTTTTTTCAATAGGCCTACTTGTAACTTATTTTACTTTTTTTGCCCCAAAAAGATATGGATAATGACCATTAGTGTACAGCTTAAACATAAAAGGCGGAAAAGACGCGAAGAAAATTATTTCTTTCGTGGAAACACATTAGGCGAGACACTGGATAAGTGACGTCATTAGCGTGATTAATGATCAGTCGATTCGCTCTCTAACTCAACTCTCACTTTATTTTGTTGAAGTACAACAAAATGCCATTAATTGTTTTGCAGCGCATTGCGTCCAGTTTCACTGCCAAAGAAATATATTTTATTTTATGTATATCTCGATTGCCAATGTAGAGACCTTGGGATTGTTTCCCTATCCCGCAATTTAATTTTTACTGGTGTATCAACCGTGATCGTTAACAAAAAATTATTTTTCCTAGTCGGTAAAACATAAAGTAGCGATCGTTCTCGCGGTACTGACAATTGACAAGTTAAGTCATTAAAAGATCTACCTAATTTAAACAATTTAATGCGTAAATTATGGAGCCGGTAACTAAGGTAACGGGCCCATGGCGACATGGACACACTATAGTTAGACAGTTGTTAAACAGATGACAGTAAATCAAAGAAGTACGTTCTCTATGTAAGAGGTCTATCGTTTTAACAATAATTATTAGTTTATTAATAGTATTTGGGAATGTAATACGCAGTTTGCTCGACGCGTGACCGATTATTCTGTGATCTCAGAGCGGTATAAATATAAGCATCCAACGACGGACAATCAGTTTACGTCGAACGATTACGCGGTGCGTTTAAGTGCCGACTTATTCAAGTGAGGTTCGAAGTATTATGGCGAAGTGTTATTGTTACAATTGTGCGGGACTCTATTAATTGACATTATTATTGCGTCTGGACAAATTTAACTCGATTACTGCACGAGTATAATCTTGTTGACTATCTTGTTGATTACAAATTATTAACTGTGATAATTAAACCTGGTTATTAATGACTTCATTGGTGTTTGTATTTTGTTTTCCACTGTACCATACGACGACCACTGAGACCGTCGTAAAAATATATTTTAAAATGTCTACACCGTTGAAGAGTCCACTCCTTAAATCGTGATTTTGACGTATCCACCATACATCCGTTTTACATACTATGCGTAATGTCTTTCTTTTGAACGTCTTTCACTAACTTTTGCGATGTTCCATGTTTTGCTCCATACGTGAAGACTGGATAACCAAACTTTTAGTGAGGATGATTTTGTTTGATCTCGATATTATTCTACTTATCATCTGTTTTAACAGCCCAAAGGAGCATCTATTTGCTGCTGAGATTCGCTGTTGGATCACATTTGTAGTATCACTGTTTGCTGTCACTATTGAACCTAGATATTTAGTCTGGGTTAATCCCAGGTAATCTGAATGATCGCCTCTTTTAAAGGTAAAGCCATTAATACAACTATCATGTCTATTATTACAATTTTCATCAGTTGTCAGTTTATCAGAATATAGATTCGTTTTTATTAATAATATTATTTCTACTTTATTATTACTAAACCCATTTTATTTGCGCTACGTTCAAGGTGAGGAATGCCTTGATAAGTCAGCGAGAAATGATATTGTTACGATGTTCTAACTGATCGTCGTATGGTACTGTGGAAAACAAAATACAAGACACAAATGAAGTCACTAAAAACAGCTTCAATTATCACAATTAACAGTTTGTAACCTACAACTTATTCAACAAGATTATACTCGTTCAGTAATTTAAATGAAATTTGTCCACAAGCAAAAGTAATGTCAAATTATAGAGTCCCATAAAATAATCACTTTTCCCTGAGTAATCCCCCGAAATAAACTGAAAACTAAGCGGCAGGTGTGGGCTATTTATAGTCTGCAGGGATCCCATAATATGCGTCCTTAACAAGCACTTGAAAATTCTAGAGGATACTTCAGCGCGGCCTTGGCAGAAACACACACCGGCAGGGCTAGTCGAGAAGCTTGTGCAACGACAGCATCGAACGTACGACAACGTTCCGCATTACGTAACACTATCAAAATCATCTCCGAGTGCCAACAACTGAACCAACTATGTGAGCATTGTTTTTGTCCTTTGTAGACCGGAGTCTCTTATGAATCTCTCAAGTGCTGAGCTGAAGAGCAAGCCACCGCCGTGTCGCAAACCGGTGATTCCTTTTATAATCAAAGAAATCACTCAGCTGACTCTCTTTAATTCTGCCATTCATAATTACTCTTCACCTTCTTCTTCTTCTTCTTCTTCTTCTTCTTCTTCTTCTTCTTCAGCGGCGCGTCAACCCATTACTGAGTCAATGACAGTGTCACTTGTTCCGGTCAAGTGCAGACAACTAACTGGCTGAGAAACTGATAGGTTTCACAGATGGAATACGTGAATTCTCCGATCCAGCCCCCAACCTGGAGGACCAGGAACTTTTATTTCGGGGTACTCTTCCCCTATAGAGTTGCTTTCACCTCAGCTGATGAGCTCTCTCTGCCCGGTCTCAGTAGGCTAACTGACTTAGCCTATGTGTGCAGCCGTTGGGCTACTATAGGCTCCGCCTCCATACTTGATGCAAATCCTGCTGCCGATGTGCACCATCCTGCCAGGCCAGGGCCCAGGATACCCCCCAGACTGCCCTGACAGAACTCCCATCTCTCGTTTGCTTACCGATCCCTTTCATAATTACTAGCATTACAATATTTCATAATGTCCCAATAACCGTAGCCGCACCCATTTTAGATTTTTAGATTATGCAATTATTTACATGTAGTGAATATCGTATATAAGTTTAGTTAGATGAAAGAATTTGTTAAAATTTATGTGTGTACGTTATAAAGTAGTTTGTTGACGATTTCAATCGTTTTCATTTGTCATATTTTTATGAAAAATGTTTCTAGCACTGATATAACACCGGTGTGTGCCTGTGACCCCAAAAATTGATGTTGTTAGGTTAACGTGTAAATTTTATGTAAAGTTAGGCACATGAAAACCAGTACGCCTTTAATGTTTTGGAAACCACGTACGAAAACCAACTCGAATAAAGGCGGGGTGGGTCAAGGACAACCCCTTGCCTGTTGTTATACATGTTTCTCTTTGTGACAAAACTAGTTTCGCACTAGTAGGCCTACTTGTTTTTTTTTTCACTAATACTCGGCCTGTGAACAGATCACAGAAAAAGCAACCAATTCGAAGTAAGGTGGGGTGGCCTTTGGGCCCTTGCTTATTACTATGCATGTTTTCTCTTTTAGTGGCAGAACTCGTTTCTCACTATTACCTGTCTTTTCACTAAAACTCGGTTTTTGTGCAGATCACTGGAAAAGGAACCAAATCGAAGTAAGGCGGGGTGCTATACAAAATTCCTATTTTTAATCTTACTATTTAGAAATATTTTTATTTTTCACTTTACATTTTCTGTGGCTGTTTTTGTTAAAAAACGTTACGTCATTTATTTTAAATAGTACTCTGTTATACACATTTAAACGTCACGTTTTTTCCAGATATTCCTTCTTTTTCTTTAAACAGTAAATTCAAACCAAAAAACATTATTCCCTAACCTCACAAATAAAAACATTACGTATTTCGCTTTAAATTATAAAAATAGAATAATTTACAATTAGTACACTTCTTCTTCTTCATATTATGGTATGTCGATAAAATCGCATAATCAAAATATCGATAATGTATTGCGGGTACCAATATTGGGAGAGAACCCAATATTTAATATAGCACAAAGCATCTCTGTTTATTTAACAACTGATTTTGTTTACATTTCTGGGTCATCTGAATTTCGTCGAAACGAAGCGGTTGACGTAGTTTACAATCCGCGGCTCCGATACTCCCCACACACACACACACACACACACACACACACACACACACACACACACACACACACACACACACACACACACACACAACATCATATCATCTGTTTATATTGCACGGTCAGTTGCATAGTTATTTTATTATTTTACTGTTGGAGCCAATCATTGCACATCATTTTACGAGTGTACGGAAGTCGTATAAACTTGATCGGTCACATTGTTGTGACGTCACTTGTTTTTATGCATACAACAAAATCAACAGGGCTGTGGAAATTGACAGACGCACAGCACGCACGTCGCTCAGGTATGTAAATCTCTCGACAACACAGTAAAATGTTTACGAAAAAAAACACAAAATATTTTATTATCCAAGGTTTATGACTCTACACTGGACAATAAACACAGTACAGACAGGTTTATAGTCAAAACAAGGTGTAAACGGGAAGGCGCGATTTGAGCTACACACAAACTCGCACGTCAGTTCTGAATCCTACGTGACTAGGCTAATTTACACAGCTGATTTGTCTGATTTTTTATCTGATTCGTTTCCCATTGACTGGCTTTTTATAAACTGCAAGAGGCTACAATGTTGTGAATGTCCAAGATGTATAATTTTGTGCACCTTGTAATTTACTAATTTTTGTTTAATCGATTTAATTCTTATTAAAACAAAATTTGTAAGCTTTCTATTATGATTTAAACAATCGTAGCCAACCATTTATACGTTTGAATAATATTGTTACGACGGTCTACTGATCGTCGTATGGTACAGTGGAAAAGAAAACACAAGACACCAATTAAGTCACTAATCACCAGCTTTAATTATCAGAATTTAAACAGTTTGTAATCAACAAGATAGTCTCTTACAATAAATCAAATAAAAGTTGTTCACACGCAATAATAATGTCAACGAGTCTCGCACAATTATAGAACACATAACACTTCGCCACAATACTTCGAAACGCACTGGAGAATTAAGCGCCGCTGAATGCCTATTTTTATACCCCGCTGAAATTCCAGAATAGTCCATACTACGCGTCTTCGCTACTAGAAAAACACTAGAGCGTAATCGATTGCGGCCTTGAACACAGCTCGCGCGGACCGGTGGTTCTGGAGCAATCTCGTTGACGCCTGTTAAGAATCGCCTACGCACACAACATTACAGCTGGTTCCACTATAATAACCGAGAAGCGCGTAAAATGTTCCGTAATATCGTAACAATATCTTACACATTCGAGTTTACAAGACGCACAGCAATTTTTATTTTCAGTAATTGTTTTGAACTTAAAATTGCACTAACATTAGTAGGACGTAGGCTCTACAACAGCGTCAGGTGGAACAGTCTATTATTAATATTATTATTATTACTTCGAGGGGTCAGTTGTAAAACTACACGAGTCCAAGTTTTAATGATCTTTCAAGACGTTTCAAAAACGACATTTTTATGCATTTCTCTTTTTCCTTTTATTCTATAGCAGCTATGTAATCAATAAAAAACTATTACTAATAAAAATTAACCTTAAAATTGAGTTTTATGCTTTATAATTGCATTCGAAAACCTTTATATTTTAGATTTCCGTAAATTCACATGAGTGGACTTGGGTTATTAACCCCACGATATTTTCGTTTACCAAACTAATTGTTACATTTCGTTGTAACATATAAGCACAGCCACTAAAATATATAAACACGTGTGTAAAACATAATCTGCCTTTCTTTTCTACTCTTGTTTTGCCAGAATTTTATATTTTTGCATACCGTTTAGGAAGATGAAATATTAGGTTCTGAGGGTATAGTGGATTCCGTAACAGGCAGTCCGTATGAAAAAAAATAAAATAAAAGTGGATGCGTAATATTAATAATAATAATAATTTGTTCTTATAAGATAAGAAAAAGAAGGAGAGGGAGAATAAGAAGAAGACGAAGAGGCGGTAATGAAGAGGTGGAGGAGGACGACGACGATGACAACTATGACGAGGATTAGGTGGAGCAGGAAGAAAAGCAGCAGAAAAGAAGAAGAAGAAAAAGAAGAAGAAGAAGAAGAAGAAGAAGAAGAAGAAGAAGAAGAAGAAGAAGAAGAAGACGGAGTATAAAGGGTGAGGAGAAAATAGAGTGAATAAGAGAAAGAAGGAAATATTAAGACAAAGAAGAAAAGAAGTAGAATAAAGGGTTAGCAGGAGAAGAGAAGAAATAAGAAAAATAAGAAGAAGAGGCGGATAAGGAGGAGGAGGTGGAGGAGGAGGAGAAGCAGAACAAGAAGAAGAAGAAGAAAAAGAAGAAGAAGACGATGACGAAGATAGAGAGTGAGGAGAAAATAATGTGATAAATAAAAAGAAGAAGATATGAAGACGAAGAAGAAGAAAAGGAGTAGAATAGAAGGTTAGGAGGAGAAGAGGAGAAATAAGAAAAATGGAGGAAAGGACGAACAGGTGGATGATGAGGTGTTAGAGATGGAGGAGGAGGGGAGGAGCAGAGAAGGAGGAGGAGGAGGAGGTGGAGGGGAACTCAGTCACATAGGCCCACCTTTATTCTTTCAGGAGGCAGATTTATTTCAATTGAGAATTAGCTCTGAACTCATCTGGCAATGTTTTGGTCTAGCTCAGTTCGATACCTATTATAAGCGATGATCGATACACGAGTGTGTGTGTGTGTGTGTGTGTGTGTGTGTGTGTGTGTGTGTGTGTGTGTGTGTGTGTGTGTGTGTCTTACATGTTTACATGTTTCGCCGTTTGTTCTTTTGTATGTGAGTTTTCTTTTGTTCAGTACGAACCACCTGTATGTAAGCGGCTTCAGTACTTGAGCTTCTTTTAAAGAATTGTTTCGCCACGGCGAGAACGGTTTACCAAGCTCTTCATTCCAAAAACAAAAAAGTTAAACTCTCAAAATAAAATTTGTTGTCCGATGGTTACAAAATCTAAATGATTGGATTTCCTGATATATATAGGTAAGCACAGCAGGCTGCAACTTTTTAAAACAAAAACAAGCCTCTACTCAACAGTACCTAAAGAATCAAGGCATACCGCGCGGCTTTTGTGTTTAGTGTGACAGTTGCATGGCCAGTACAACGCGCCGCCACCCGCTAGTTGCGGTATTCACAGCCAGGAGGCGCCGCTGTTATCTCAGCGGCTACTCAGTTCTGCCTCACGACGCGACGCTGAGTGCACGCCGTACAGAGCCTCCGCCGGGAATTGAACCCGGGACCACGAGCGCGTCAATCGCCCGCGGTAACCTCCAGACCACTTGGAGGCTCAACTGCAACTTTTTATTTTATTAAGAAAAAAATTATAATTTTTCTAACATGAGAACGCGGCATTTCTTTACACCTCAACACTTAACATACGTCTGGCAGTGGAAACAAATTATTGATATTCATACGACTCGTTTATCAAAACGTGTTCCCAGTGAATGCATGTCACATAAGGGTGCGCGCGCGCGCGTGTGTGTGTGGCACGAACATTCACCAAAATTGCTAACCGCTTGTTCGGCCATATCACAGTGGTCTAATATTTTCTGTCGGTCTGACGACAAATGTTTAGGCTTTCTAAACTTGTTATCTTAGTTAACAAAAATATCTTATAACAAAACAATATCGTTACTATTGTGATGACAGTAGGGATAAAGAGCATTGTTGCATCATTATTCTAAGTGATTAATTCTCTTGAGGGGTGCAATAACAACAGCGCCTCTTTGTGTAGCAGTAAATCAAGCTGGCACACTTTCGATACCCCCCCTACCCTATAAATACAATACAAGTGAGCGGTAATTACAGAAGAGAGAGCTGAAACTAATTGCTCAATTAATTAATTGCTTTTGGTAATCGATCAGGTCTAAATCGACTAGGAATTGTTATTCATCCCGTATCTTACCATCTGTATTTGTCTATTTGTCTGTCCTTACGTCTGTCTGTCCGTCTGTCTGTCTGTGTCTCTCTCTCTCACCCTCTCTCTCTCTCTCTCTCTCTCTCTCTCTCTCTCTCTCTCTCTCTCTCTCTCTCTCTCTCTCTCTCTCTCTCTCTCTCTCTCTCTCTCTTCTTTTCTCTCCCTCTATCTGTCTGTCTGTCTATCTTTCACTCCCTCCCTTATTCTATCTCTCTCTACAACAACACATACCCACATTAAATCACAAAAATTCTTTATACGAGCTTCGTATTTTCCTTCGAGCTTTTTCTTTTCCTTCGTTCTTCTTCTTCTTCTTCTTCTTCTTCTTCTTCTTCTTCTTCTTCTTCTTCTTCTTCTTCTTCTTCTTCTTCTCCTTCTTCTTCTCCTTCTCCTTCCCCTTCTCCTTCTCCTTCTCCTTCTCCTTCTCCTTCTCCTTCTCCTGCTCCTTCTCCTCCTCCTCCTCCTCCTCCTCCTCCTCCTCCTCCTTCTCCTTCTTTTTCTTCTTCTTCTTCTTTTTCTTCTTCTTCGTCTTCGTCTTCGTCTTCTTCTTCTTCTTCTCCTTCTTCTTCTCCTTCTCCTTCTCCTCCTTCTCAGTATTTACCTTCTCCTTCTATTTCTTCATCTTCTTCTTCTTCTTCTTCTTCTTCTTCTGCTTTAAGATGTTGTTTTTTATACAACTGGTCAATCCAACGCTTCTTCGGACGCCCCACAAGTCTCCGTCCTCTTGGCTTATAATTCAATAGTTTTGGGGGGTACGCGGGAGTCATCCATTCGAATAAGATCCTCCGACCATGGTAGCCGATATTAGGCAATCATATCGAGTATCTCATAATATTCAGTTCCTGCCGTACTTCGACATTTATTTTGATATCTTGAAAAGTATATTATCCTGCCACATGCCTGAAAAATGTCATTTGAATTCGACTGGCCCGAGTCTTCGTTAAAGTCCAATTCTCACACCCACAGAGAAGTGTGGGGAAGGCCATCACCTTGTAGAACTTTAGGCGTGTTTTTTTACTGTTGATTTTAGAGTTCTCCTGATGGCCCCGCGCATATGGTTGATCTTGTTCACCTTCTTCACCACATCCTTGTATGTAATGTAATACACATTATAGCACGGATATTCAAAATTGCTGTCCTGCTCCAGAATAGTACCACCTACAACACTTTTTGCTCGTATGGAATCAGCTCCAAAGGAAAACAATCACCTTGGTCTTCAATTTGGAGATCTGTAATCCGAAATACGTGCAGATTTGACTCAATGAGTGTACAGCCATCTGCAAACCGCTTTCCGAGTTCTACAAGATAGCCTGGTCATCAGCATATAACAACTATCAACTGCACAGTTAACAATCATAACACACTGTGGAAGATTCATCTCCCAACGTTGCGTGTGACATCGTCTATGTGTAAATTATAAAGAGAATGTCGTAACGAGTGCCCTTGTCGTACTCCACTAGTGATAAAGGCCGCACTAGGAGTGGTGTTCTTCCTGCCTCAATTAAGATTGTGTTGGCCACATAAAAACTTTTCCTGACTCTAATAAAATGTTGCGGAGTCCTTTTTCTTTGCAATTATTGCCCACAGCCTATTAATAAATACTAAAACAAAAAGAAGGAATAATTTTGAATGGCAAGACGAAAGGTGTAATAACAGGGGCTGAAATCGAGTAGGTATAAGCAGTATTATTGGTGTCAATTGGCCAGTGTCGGCAAAACTCTTTTTATTCCCTTCAATACCCTAAGTAGAACGCATGTCGGTGCTATTAGGGCGTCACGTGACCAGAATGTGTTACTGATAACACGTATCTGAGGCAACACATAATTTGCAGACCGCGTGACTGGAATCTATAAGTGGACGGCTCTAACTTGGAGAAAACGTTCATTTCTACAGAGATGTTGTGATGGTCTAAATTATACTTAAATTTAACGTGATTAGATACACTTTCCGCCGGTGATAAGACAGACGATAGAAAGTTTTTGTGACGATTTTAAATGTATCAAAAATCGCACAGATTAAAATTTTTTTAATTTTAATAAGTAAGAGTATCATACACCCTTACCTATACCCAGATTCCTGTATCAACTTGAAACCTTCCAGTACCAACACGCCAAGAAAAGTATTAAGTAGTGAATAATAATAATAATTACTTAAATAATTAAAAATGCGACTAGAGAAATAAAGAAAACCCTAAGTCATAATAAAATAAACATAAAGTATTTATCTTCTAATTAATGAATAAATAATAATAGGAAAAGTACGAACTATTTTCTTAGCGCGTAAATACGCACTAGCTTACTGAGCCCTCTCCCCTAAACCGTACGCGCATTCGGCCGTAGAACGTCGCAATGAGTAGACGTGAGTTTTGGTGTTGTACACATATATGTATGTGTAAGTTCTCTAGAAGCATATCCAGCGTGAAATCTTCTTATTGTGAATAATGTAGTGTCTAGAGTTTGTGAGAAAATGGATAAATAAAATAGAAAAAGGTAGCCAACACATCTCTTAAAAACAAAATCAGATGTAAGTGTAATATAGTTAACTACTAGACTGTAGTACTGCAAAGTGAGAACTATAACTGTAACTAAAATAAAGAAAATGTGAACTACAAGAATCTGCACTAAGAAAAGTCAAATTACAACATTTGGAACTTCAAGTAAACAACCTATCTTCGAGAGCTTCAAGTAAACTAAAAATCAACCCGATGTAGATACACCAAGAACAACGTACTCAACCCGTAGAAGACGACTGGAGATGTCCCAAGAATACAACAACTACCTCAGGTGATATCAAACCATAACTTTTGTAAATTTCCCCTTAATAAGAAGTAACAAAGAACTTTAAAGAACTTTCGCAATGTAATGAACAAATTATCAGATTTGTATATTTTGTAACTTTGTAAGAAGTAATAGTAACCGTAATGTATATATTGATAAATTAATAATTTTGAGAAAATTGAGACCCGGATCCGTGGTATTAAAACTAACAGTTATATGAATAAATTTTGATATAACAAGAATAATATAATTAAGATCTTTGAAGCAGTAAAAGCGCTATTTAAAAAAAAATAACTTCTTTAAAATCAGGAATAATGTTTGATTAATATTTCAATAGCAATAAAGAGATGTTTTAGCTAATACCTAGTGAGTGAATAAGTTTATGCAAACCTTGTCAGTTTCCTTTATCATACTTGTTTTGTAATTTGTTAGTAAGAGTTTTACTAACAACGGCAGCTGGTTTAGTTTACTGGTAAAGAATTAAACTAGTTCCCGATTTTTGTGTTGTCTTGCCAAGGGGCGGCACAAAATTGCGCCACTCTGCTGACAAACATAAATTTATTCACTCAGAAATAAACAAAAATAAATAAGTAAAATTTTAAATTATGTTATAATAATATTAGTATCGCGATTTTGGCGTATTAAGCAAGTCATAGCTGGTACGTATTCAATTCCAAACCAGTTGGTTCATGTTAAATACGTGTTGTGGAATGTAAACTCTCCCCTCTGTAAACACCCCATCTCATTCATAACCCCTCCACCCCATAAGAAAACAAAACCATATTAGACAAGCTCTTTCCTGTTTTGTATTGTCCTGAATTACCACCCTATGCAACTAGACGACACCCCAAAACAGCTGATTCTTTGTGCTGTTTGTTAAATCAATGAACTTTCCGTATATGAAATTTCTCTCTACTAAAATAGTATTATCGTTTTGTTTTGATTAATTATATATGTCAATACTGAGAATTTAATTGTTGTGAAATAAGTTATGTTGATTAATTAAGATAAGATTGCATATGGAATCTTAATATGAAATAAGATATAGATATGTGTGTTTAAATAAATTCAAGTTTATAAGTGTTTGAAATAAAATAAATAATAAGTACTTTAAATAAAAAGGTTTAATAATAGCTTGAATAAAAATAATGTGTAATAAAAGTGTAAAGTGTAGAAGTAAAATGAGTAAAGAGAAAATAATAATAAAAGTATATTTGAGTTATGTAAACGCCCGGTCGTGGCCTTCTTCAAAATAATTCCCCCAGCTTGACAGTAATAGAGACAAACCCGTTCGTACAGGAAATATTGTAGTAAGCCTTCCCCTATTGTTATAAATGGTAGCATCGCTAAACAATGGTGATCCTCCCTAGTGAATAATACAATGCGTCTAGTGTAAAGTGTTTGACCCCTCTTGCATTGTAACAGCTGATTGTTTAAATGTAAATAAAGATTCCCGCTTTGTGAAATTCCGCGTATCTCAGTAGAATAAGAAATTAGTGTTAAGATAGAGGTTGAGGATCTAAGGTTGAGTATGGGATCAACTTTAGATTACTGTAGTAGTATTAAGAGATATAGGGATCATGACGTAACATAGTCACAATGGCGCCGCACTGAAAAGGGTTAATGATAAAGTAAGTGCAGAAAACTAACTAATAGAGTTAGAGTATGCTAACAAAATCAGTCGGGCCACTATATTGTGAAGTTACGGGAAACAAGAGTAACAAATAGATTAATAAATAAGTAATATCTATTTATATGTAAATAATATTAAGGTAAATGTTAAGAAAAGAGAGAAAGGGAATTTCACGAAAGATAAAAATATAATTGTGTTTATTAGATTTTTTATTATTACCCCCCCCCCCGTTTTCATAGTTAAGTGCAGGAGGATGTGACGATTTTAAATGTATCAAAAATCGCACAGATTAAAATTTTTTTAATTTTAATAAGTAAGAGTATCATACACCCTTACCTATACCCAGATTCCTGTATCAACTTGAAACCTTCCAGTACCAACACGCCAAGAAAAGTATTAAGTAGTGAATAATAATAATAATTACTTAAATAATTAAAAATGCGACTAGAGAAATAAAGAAAACCCTAAGTCATAATAAAATAAACATAAAGTATTTATCTTCTAATTAATGAATAAATAATAATAGGAAAAGTACGAACTATTTTCTTAGCGCGTAAATACGCACTAGCTTACTGAGCCCTCTCCCCTAAACCGTACGCGCATTCGGCCGTAGAACGTCGCAATGAGTAGACGTGAGTTTTGGTGTTGTACACATATATGTATGTGTAAGTTCTCTAGAAGCATATCCAGCGTGAAATCTTCTTATTGTGAATAATGTAGTGTCTAGAGTTTGTGAGAAAATAGATAAATAAAATAGAAAAAGGTAGCCAACACATCTCTTAAAAACAAAATCAGATGTAAGTGTAATATAGTTAACTACTAGACTTTAGTACTGCAAAGTGAGAACTATAACTGTAACTAAAATAAAGAAAATGTGAACTACAAGAATCTGCACTAAGAAAAGTCAAATTACAACATTTGGAACTTCAAGTAAACAACCTATCTTCGAGAGCTTCAAGTAAACTAAAAATCAACCCGATGTAGATACACCAAGAACAACGTACTCAACCCGTAGAAGACGACTGGAGATGTCCCAAGAATACAACAACTACCTCAGGTGATATCAAACCATAACTTTTGTAAATTTCCCCTTAATAAGAAGTAACAAAGAACTTTAAAGAACTTTCGCAATGTAATGAACAAATTATCAGATTTGTATATTTTGTAACTTTGTAAGAAGTAATAGTAACCGTAATGTATATATTGATAAATTAATAATTTTGAGAAAATTGAGACCCGGATCCGTGGTATTAAAACTAACAGTTATATGAATAAATTTTGATATAACAAGAATAATATAATTAAGATATTTGAAGCAGTAAAAGCGCTATTTAAAAAAAAATAACTTCTTTAAAATCAGGAATAATGTTTGATTAATATTTCAATAGCAATAAAGAGATGTTTTAGCTAATACCTAGTGAGTGAATAAGTTTATGCAAACCTTGTCAGTTTCCTTTATCATACTTGTTTTGTAATTTGTTAGTAAGAGTTTTACTAACAACGGCAGCTGGTTTAGTTTACTGGTAAAGAATTAAACTAGTTCCCGATTTTTGTGTTGTCTTGCCAAGGGGCGGCACATTTTAACAAAGCAGAACCGTTTTAACAGATACGATAGTTATAAGTTTCCGTGGGTTGAAATCCTAAGTAAGGCGACAGAATCGTTATATGAAATAAAATACAATACTTGTGTTGTAAAATTGGTAAAATGTTCTTATGCTAAAATAATTTTTTGTATTACGTTTAAATTTTTGATATTGATTGAGATAGTTATTATCGTTTGGTATTCTAACCAGATCCTAAGGCTGGTCTTCAAATGACAAAAGCTTTCCAAGCAGTCCTATCGCATGCCAGTCTTTTAGTTTCTACTAACACCCTCTGATTTTAATAATATCTATTAACTTTGTTCTTCTACGCCCTATTCTTTTTTCTCCTTCTATGACACCCTCCATGGCAGTTGTAAGCAAGCAGTCTCTTCTTAAACAATGACCTAACCAATACCTTTTCCTATTTTCTATTACCATCAGGATTCATCTCTCTTCCCCTATTCTTTTTAAAACTTCATCATTCCTTACGTTATCAACCCACTTCATTGCTCGCCAAACCCACATCTCAAATGCTTCTAACCTTTTCTCATCCTCTTTCCTCAGTGTCCATGTCTCTGCACCATAAAAAGCAACGCTCCACACATAACATTTGGCCAACCTTTTTCTTAAATTTTTACAAATTAATTTTGCCACACAGCAGTCTTTTCTTTACATTAAATGCCTCTTTCGCTATAGCAATTCTTGCTCTAATTTCACGAGTGGAGGACATATCTTCACTTATCAAGCTTCCAAGATATTTAAACAACTCCACCTGTTTGTATTGGGATAGTAAACTAACAAAATTTAGACGCATAGGAACGATTCATAGGTACCTGAAAAATAAAACGCAGTTTTATAAGCTGTAACTGTCCCCACATTCCTGTATACTCGTGAGACGTGGACACTTGGTAAAAGGGACGTGCAGAGGATTCGGGCAGCCGAAATGAAATTTCTAAGAGGGACGCAAAGTTGTTCTCTCTTGGATCGGAGAAGGAACGAGGATATTAGACGTGATTTAAACATTGTATCATTGCACCAGAAGATTGAAGACCATAAGAAGGAGATGGTGTGAACACTTAAACCTTGAACCGCATGCCTGATGTCCGTCTGCCTGTGGCTGCCTTGGATTATCACCATACTGGGAAGAGAGGTGTCGGTAGATCGAGGAGGAGATGGGTTCCGGAACAAGTCTAAGGCCTAGTGCTTGGAGTGATGATGATGATGATGTTAAAATATCTAAAATAATTTACTGTTGAGTTATTGGACGGGTAATACTTTGTTGTAAATTATGGGTGATACTTACCTGCATAAATAGGTTTGTTGCAAGACTTCGAGCCATCGAGTATGCTTCTTCTCTGCTTCATATTCATTTTCTTCACCTCCTCCTCCTACTCCTCGTTCCATTTCTTTTTCATCTTCACGTTTTTCTTTTCCTTTTCCTATACCGCCAGTTATTAGCCTTCGTAGGCTGTCTTTTCATCCCATGCGTAATTCGTTCTATAGGCTTATATTCTAACGCAACTTTTCGAATTCGTCTCACGGTCATTATCATCACATGCTGTCTCCGTTTTCTTCTATACGCAGCAACGTCACATTTGATACTCCTGACTCCTAGAGGTCTCTCCTACAGTACGACAACATTTCCCGATACATTCGAAACTTTAAAACTATCCGCATAAACACGCTTCTGACGCATCTCTTGGTCTTCCTTGTTTTTGCTCAACTCTCACTTCCATACGTTAGAAAAGATTTGGCCATTGTTTTATCAGAGTTTCAATCTTGCGTCCTTTGTAGGCTTACGCTCTAGTGTTCGACAGACACCTCCGTATATCGGTTCGTAATTCATTGACCGAGCTGTCGATATCAGTATCAAAGCCATAACTAACATCGGTTTCTAGACAATTAAAATGGTTAAAATTTTCTTGTACATGTTAGCGATAACTAACTCACATTGGAGAGTTTGGCCCGTTAGGTTATTTCGTAACAAGCCATTAGGTTTGTTTCGTAATCATATTTCCATTCAGTCGATAACGCCTGCAACTTATATATTGCAGCGTAACAAATTATTATTGCATAGATAGGTTAGATTAAATTATCAACACAGAGTCTATATCTGGAGATAGGAAAAATGTATTAACTATATAATTTATTAACCTTCTGATTGGTGGAAAATCTAGCAACGTGATAGTCACTGTGATAGACAGACTTCAAGTTAAAACTCTGTCCGATTCTGCAAATGCCTGTCTAGTTTAATCTACAGATTTTATTACCCTCTTGCAGATAACGAGTTAAAAGAAGAATTGATTTTATAAAAAAAAACATATAAAAATTGTGGTTATGGAGAATTGAGTATATGACAAGTATAACCTTCAGTACTGAGAATACCCTGTCCAAGTTTCAAAAAGAAATGTCAATTATAAAAGACGTTATTAAATAAAATGTGAATCACCCGCGCACTTATACACAAGTATCGCACTTGGAAGAATATAAAATTATGGGTATTTTGACATACTTTATTTTCTTACCCATATCTTAATTCAAAATTTACAACTACTTTACAAAAAAGAAGAAAATCAATTATAACATGTCTATGGCAGTCAGAGAATGTGTTATAGGAGTATTATCCCTATTAGAGTACCATTAACAAACGTTCTGTTGCAATATATATGCCTACAGTAGAGAGAATATACTTATATAGGCCTGAATTACAGGAGATGAACAAAAAGAACAAATCCAGAATCATGTTAATGGGGATGGATTATTAGAGACGGTGCTCTAGATGAAATAGATTTGATAGAATAAAGAATGCAGACGAAAGAATAATGTGAGATAGATGTAGACAAAAAATAGAGAAGTTTAACCACATGCGTGGAACAATAAGAAGAGCACTGACTGAAAAGATCAGAAGAGACACTCTTTTCAAATTTTATAATGTCATGGCAGTGCCGTGCGGTCGTTATGGCAGTGAGTCTTGGACACTGAACGCAAAGACTCAAAACCGGATACAGGCTAGTGAAATAAAATTTTTACCATCAGTACAAGGAGTATCACGGAGGGACCGGCTAAGGAATGATGATATAAGGAACATCCTTGGGATATACAACCTGAACGAAAGGATAAAGCAACACAGACAGGATTGGACAGACCATGTTGAAAAAATGCATAAGACCCTCCAAAACAAATTTTGGTTTATAATCCAAAAAGACGACGGAATATTGGAAGACCAAAGAAGAGGTAGTCGGACCAAGGAATCGTAAGGAAGAGGTTGGGCAAGGAATCGTAAGGTCCACAGCCTGAAGAAGAAGAAGAAGAAGAAGAAGAAGAAGAAGAAGAAGAAGAAGAAGAAGAAGAAGAAGAAGAAGAAGAAGAAGAAGAAGAAGAAGAAGAAGAAGAAGAGCAAAAATGGGGATTGCCATAGGTATATAAAATAGAAACTGTAGAAGTTAAATGTTAAATTGGTTGGAGAGATGTCCAAAGAAAGTATAGGAACGGACACCGCCCAACAGGAAGAACAAAAAGGAAGGCCTAGACATTCCTTGAGCAAAGACGTTGAAGACGCCGGGGGGTGGAAGAGGACTGTTTAGACCGGCGTCGGTGTAAGCTAGGATGCGACAGCCTTAACAGAATCATTAATAATGACGATTTTATTCTGAGAAATATAAAGATTATATTGTGAATATTTTATTACAGCTAACACAACGACAAGCAGTGTTACTTTCATCTTAATCTTACTTTCAGCTACAAGCAAGTTCCCGGTTTCTCGATCTGTACTGATCTCCGCTACCATAACTTCCTAAATCTCCTCAGATTTCTTTTGCCTTCGCGACCGTAATGGACTTCTGCATTAGCAATTCTCGTGTTCTTCGTTCTGTAAACATGTTTCTTTCTGTTTGTTTATAACCTGACTAATCTCATCAGTTACTTTAAGTATTTCCAAGTTAGGTTACTACCTATATTTAAAAGTCTGTCCAGAATTGTATGTACTGAAATTGCCATAAAAATATAATTTCCTAATTTTAATAACGCCTCCGGTACTCTACCTTTATCTGATCCTGCAGTCATTTTCGATATTTCGACAATACGATTGTTTGGTTTCAATGTTTAGTGAATATCGCACATAATTTCATGTTGTCAAAAGAAATATACAACGTTTAATTTTTTATGTCGGAAAATAATTGGTTGACGATTGTTGTTAGTCGTTTTGTAATGGGAAAAAATATTGTAGCCGTAGTGTAGTTGCGGTACCTGTGACGCCAAAAGTTGTTGTTGTTAGGTTAGCATGAGAACTGAAACAAAACGTGAAAATCAATACGAGTGTAGGGCAGAAATCTTTTTTTTTGCGGAACGTACGGGAAAACCCAACTCGAAAGTAAGCCGAGGTGGTCCAAGGGCCACCCCTTGCCTATTACTAGCCTATACATGTCACTTTTTGTGCCAGAACTCGTTTTTCGGTAATATTCGTTTTCTAACAACTCGTTTTGTTGCTAATAAAAAAGATACATCCATTATGTACAATATGTAGAGCGTATGTTGTCATTCCTTAATACATTCTTTTTTTGTGTTTTCCATTAACAATAAATATTTGAATTTTGTAGTTTATTTGCTGTTGTAGCTTTGTTAATTTTCCAACTCAAAATCGTTAGGTTCTGTATTTTAAGTATTACTGAGTTATAAGCATTGTATATACACATTAAACGTTATGTTTTCATCAACCATGGCTTTTGTTTATTTCAGCAATAAACTAAAAACCATTGTCACCTTACCTCACAAATAAAAACAACACGTATTTTCGCTTTGCATTAAGAAATAGGACAATTTACAATTAGTATTCTTTTTCGTTTCCACATCGTCAAGGGACGATTCCCTGCCTTCCTTTTTAATAATCCACGACTCCATTTAATCAGCGAGAGGGCATTGATGGTGCCATAACAGCGTAAAATTTCAAACTGGGCTTATTTCCAAATCTTCCCATTAGTAGCTTGGGTCTATTCAATTTTTGGCAATGTAATTTTATATTAGAAAGATCATATTAGAACTAAAAATAAAAACAGTTATCAAACAAAATAGATGAGGATTATGTTCTAGTTACAGTTAATTAATTAATTAACAGATTATGAAAAACGTGTTTACGAACAGGAAGGGAAAAAGCGTCGAGCGTTAGTTACTCACTGTCAGTTTTGTGGCCGCAAAACGTCACAATATATGTCAGTATAATGTTGATTGATGCACAACAGCGTACAACGGAACGCTGAAAATAGTCCGCTGAGTCACTGTGACTTGAGAGACTAGACCTGACTGATTATTATTACGGTTTGTTGGAGTTTACGTAAGACTGTTTTTTTATTTGTGAAGTAAAACTTAACGAAATAACAACGGTACATTTTATATCAGCATTGCCTATTTGTGTAAGTATATAATGGCAGACTTACATATCTGTTTAAATACATTCCGAGCGGGTAAAGGTGATACGTGTGGGACCCCAAAATGTTCCTTGCGCGAACAATAGGGCCTGGAATAAACATGACCCTCGAGAGGTCTTGGGGAACAGTTTTACAGCCTCTTCTCCTACCTGCAAGTGTTGCCTTACACTCACCATTTTGGAAACGTAAGAACTAGTTCCTTATATACTGAGCCGATACGCCTGAATATAGTCATTGTTCAGATTACTTACACACGCTATTTTGCCGTTTACAAATGCACACAATTACGTATATACATTCCTCTCTCTCTCCCTCTCTCTCTCTCTCTCTCTCTCTCTCTCTCTCTCTCTCTCTCTCTCTCTCTCTCTCTCTCTCTCTCTCTCTCTCTCTCTCTCTCTCTCTCTCTCTCACTCTCTCTCCCTCTCTCTGTAATGTACCCGCTACTTCTCTCACGTCCATCCTCAAGCTACTCTCCCACCAACACCATGTAATATATTGTTACAACACAAACAAGCCGCCCCAATACCAGGGAAAAAACGATGAATCAACTATATAAAATGTTTCAACTAATGAAAATAAAATGACTATGACGCGACAAACGACTATGACCCAACCCAAGTGACTGACCAAATAAAATGAAATAAAATGAGAAGAAATGAAAAGACACAAACGAATAATATAGAACAGAAAAGGAGGAATGTTACACTCAAATAAAGTAATGAAAAAGAAACCAATAAATAATAAATGTAAATGATAATTATTAGTATCGACTAATTAATCAATGTAAATGATAATTATTAAAGTCCAATAAAGTAATGACAAACTAAAGTACACTAACCAAGTAAATAGAGAGTAAATATTAAAAATAACTCTATAATGACATGAAACTTGTTAACAGTATAAATAACCATTGTGAAGTGAGAGTTAGTTAGATAGTGAACATGAGTAAGTGAGAAAGAGAATTTAATGTTAGGAAATACCCACTAGTAACACTTAAATACTATAAAATGTACAAAGTGACAGTGTAAACCCCCAAAATAAATAGAAACCCTATTGATAGGTATAGACACCTAAAAATCAGTGATAAACACTAAAGGTTAATGGTGAACAGTGTTAGTAAATAAGAATATTGTTATTATTAGGCTTAAGAGTAATTGCAGGTGAGGAATACAATAGCATTCAGGGAAAAAATCCCATGGAGAGTGTAACGTCACAGAACGTTCCATAAAGGAAACCATTTACATAGCAATTTATCATAAGAGGAAAGTGAGGTGAACAGTATCGAACCCAAGTAGTCCTAAAAAATTGTGTAATTTTGTATAATAATTATTACTACTGACATGAAAAAACGACCAAACTATGACTAAGACACAAACCCCATATATATTATTAAAGTGAATAACAGTGGAAAAACCATAAGATACTATGAGAGAGACAAATAATGTCAGAATCAACCAAAATGAAGTCATTAATTTATAACTCTGAATAGAGTATTAAGAACTATTTTTTGTGAATGAATGGACATGATCCATTATTATATTATGTAATGTAACTAAAATAAATGTATTAAATGACTTAAATACATTATTAGAAAGAATCTAAGTTAAAATAGAAATTATATATTTGTTATGACAAAAAAATATTAATGTGTTGGATTTGAGACCAAACACTCAGATTTCATGAAAAAATTAATTATTATCAGATTAAAATAAAAACTATATGTAATTGTCAAGCAGACAAAAGTGAACAATTTATCTTAAATAAAGAAAGCTGTCAAATGAATAAAAGTCAGTCAAAATAGCCAAAAACAGTATTAACTAAAAACATGTGGTAGGCATATAATATTGTATGATTTATGGATTTAATGTTGCCAAAATGCAACCAAATTGCATTATAAAGTTGAAATATAATATAAAGCGACTATACTAATATATTTGACTAACTTTAACATTGTAATAATCGAGTTAGCAACATATTTACCTATACCATGTATGGCTGGATCCAATCAACCAGTACAAAAATAATCATATCTGGCTAAATATTTACAAAATGTTGACAAGAATAAAATAGAATGGTACAATACTTCAGTATACCTTAAAAACGAACAAAACTCAGTTGAAAATAAGATCAATTATGAAAGAATTTAACTTATAAGAGTGAGATTTGTCACACCATGAAGAAGGACATCTCAAGACCAATCAATGTGATGCTATGTTATCCTGTAATAAAAATAATATGTGTAAAGAGTAACCAGGTATCACAAAAGACAGACAGTATAATAAACTCTGAGTGTACACTAGTGAAATACTACATATGTTAAGGAAATAGACTAATTATTGTGTTATAACATTGACAAAAACCTAGGCCATGGACAGGGGCCAGGTAAAATTGTAATTATCTATGTATTATATATGTTAAAATTTGTTTGTTTTGTTATAGGAAGATAGTAATGTTATATGTTCAGATTGTGGAAGAAACATAATAGTTTCACAACAATTTTTTGTTCTAAAAAATTGAATTTCAATGACAACAACCCAAGGTGAGAGTTGTATATTGTGTTACTTATTAGAGTTAATTTATTTAAAAACCAATCATAATTAATATCACTAGATTCAGTTGAAAACGGAGAATCTAAATGTAATAATGGCATACAAATTGTGAGTACTAATGTAAAACTGTTTGATAAATACCAGAGTAATTTTTGAAATATCCTTAGTGTGAAGAATAAGAAATTTGTTCTAAAAGCTTCGACGGAAATGAATTTTGTTCCATGATGTTCCATTTCGTTTATTCTCGAACAATCTAGAAAGAATTTTTACACAAATATACCGGAAGTCGATGTAAACAATCAGCCTGAATTAGTATAAAAGAGAGACCAAATTCGACCCAAAAAACACTTGAAACTTGAACTCCAGAACAGATGCATCGCCCACGACACTGATCAACGCAGCTAAGGCGAAACCGAGAGGCGAGAAATCGACAAGATCCGAAGAAAGGCTTTTCCCGTACATTGACAAACAGACTGACATAACCTCTACAAGAATCTACGCCAATGTGTTGCTGAAATAGAGCAGCAACGCGGCAAATTTTAATAGAAATCACGCAGCCAGAACGTCAACGGCCCAGGAGGGACCAAAACTTTAAATAGAGAACCAATTCAGCTGTGTTCGCAAAGACAAACTAACCTGACAATAACCCCCTTAACGTAAACATACAAACACAAAGCCTTTCTCTCGACTACATGGGAATCAGCGCTGTGGCGGCCAATTTGGGAATCAACGCGGAGCAGCTGATTTGTAGTGGCGGGGTTTGAATGAGAATCTACTGCCAAACGTTTTCACAAAAAGTGCGGAAATTGTAAATGATCGCAATTTTGACTTAAAATAGATTCAGTGCACACATGAAGAGGCGAGATTGAAAAAACTACCCGAGAGGAGTGTCCAGTGCGAGATTAATTAACCATTGGAACGTGAGTTACCAAAATTAAAGTAATTTTTTTACCTGGTTACATTTATCACACTGTTGTACTGCACACGCCACACACACCTTCAAGTCACTTAATTTTTCTTGTAAGGCATCTTATTGATATGTCTTGGTAGTTCAAAGGAGTCACGTCCTGAGAGTAAAGATTTTTTCACGTATTAAACTCATGCTTTTCAACTGAGTAAAAAAAATTGAAAATACTAGCCGATACTTGATTGGATAAATAAAATTGTCAATAATAATAATAATAACTTGTGAATTTTGTTTTTTAGTAACTCTGCAACTGTATAATTTTTTATGAATGTTAGTCCTTCAGACGATTTGTTTGTTTTTGAAGAATCATTAAACTTACCTGATTTTTTCAAGCTAAACTGACTGGTTTATATTTTTTCATAGAAGTAAGATTTAAAAATTTTAATTTCTTTAATAATCACATTTTATTCTTGGAACAAACGATTCCAAGTGGCGCCCACAAAAACGTAGTATTAAGTTGTGTTACAGGACTACATCACCGCAGAGGATCCAGTCAACAGTAAGTAACAAAAAGTGCGCGGAGGTAACGCCCGACAGCATACAACATTTTTACATTACATTACACTTATATTTTTCTTTTGTTATAAGAGTCAAAATGTTAGTGTTACCATGGTTAGATAGGAAAGTTTAGAAAAGAAACACTGTGGTAAAGAATATAAATGCAAAATCAATAAACATCCTATGTTCAAAGGGATAGTTAATTAAATAAAGTAAACAGTGTGATGATGTTTGCCAACCAAAAAATAAATAAGAATAAACAAAATGTAAACAAGAGTAGAATAATAACTGTTAAAAGATTTGTTTGATTAAGTTTATGAGTAGGAATATGGCTGAAAGAGTTATACAGACCATAAACCTAAATGTTATGTTATGTTTTATAAACAATAGTAATTAATAGACAAGTTATAAAGTAAAGAGTTAAATTCATACAAAATTAATAATACTGGAAAAGCAGTTAGAAAATAATAGGCAAACATGATTTTGTAAAATAATGAAAACATACAATTATTATAAAACAGACCCAAAACAATTCAACAAGTAAACAAATCATTTGTAACACAAAACAAAACATGTATAAAGATAAAATAATATGTAATTTGTATAAAATAAGAAAATATAGCCAATGACTACCTAGGCCTATGAAATGCCTAACTGTATAAAACAAAAAACTACAAATTGTAAGAAATTAGCTATGATATTAGCAATTCCAAGGCAAGTAACTAGTTAATGATAATTAGTAGATCATATTAAGACGTAAAAGTTAAGTTAAGGACATAAAATAAGAAAGAAATGTAATTAGATAATTATTTTGGGTTTGGTACCCAGCTTTGTGGGATGTCAAAATGATCTTTGAAAGAAAATATGAACAGTTGTGATAATATCTCATACATTGATAAGAAGACAGAAGAATAATAGCAATCAGAAGATATTTAGTCATTTTGAATAAAAATTCAAATATTATAACAATGGGCTTAAATCATGAATAGCCAATGAGAATCAAACCGTTACCATAACAACCAAGCGTTATTTATGAATATTCCGTTAGAAACTGTGAGTCCATTATTGAAACTCAAGACGAATAGACGCCAAGCCGTAAATGACTCAAATTTTAATATAAAACGATAAAAAGTAATCAAAATTTAATAACACGAACAAGTAAGACGATGATGAACGACTAGGACATCCAACTGAGGCCAAGGACCAGATTAATAAATTCTAAATTAATAAATTTCGATCAACTTATACAAAAAAGAAGCCAGGCGTACTTAAATCCCAAAATGATGGAAGATTGATGACCATAGACGACCCAACCTATTTCAACTGGATGACATTACACCCCAAGTCAACTGATTTGATAAGTGTTGCTGAGTTACCTGAATTTAAGGAACAAATTCTCTTTAATTTTGTCTCACAGCACTTTTAACTCTCACAATAAACTGATGATCTTATTTCTTTCAAAGATTCATTAAAAAATAAAACACTAAACTTATGTGAACTAGAAAAATAACCTGTATAAAATTACGAACTTTTGAAACACATTTTATAACACTTCAGGAACAAATTATAATTACTCCTTACAGTATATAAGTACCAGTAATGTAAGGTAGTGTACTTTATTGTAATAAAATTGATATTTTTTCGTAAACCAAAAGAATCCAGATTCATGAACGAAATTGAAAAAATAAACATTCAGTAGACGCCATGTCTGACTAACCAACTCGTTCAAAATCGATTTCGCCGAACCTTGAGAAATAATTGTCTTATTATAATTGCCGGAGGAAATTTGTTTAATAACAAAATATAATTTTGTATGATACTGAACAACTACTAATCACAATTTAATAAACTAGTACAGAGCTGTAACCACTGTTCTTTATTTCATAGGAAAGTGCATTATATTATTTGTGTATTTTAGCGTTTAGCAAGGTGACGGTAACCGTTCACGTCGGAAACTCGGCGAACTAACAGCTAGATTCAGAATTTCGCACATGGCGGGAGTAATTTGAATTCACCATACCGTCATAGAACGAACGCTCAATCGCCCTATTCTTTTTAATTGTTTTCAGATTAAACAATTTGGCGCCGCCCGGGATTTACGAACACCTATTAAAGAACAGGTAAAGGTCCCACTCGCGTGTACTGGTAATTCGAGAGATCGCTACGGACATCGTCAGCGTGAACATAAAGTAACGACTACAACGTGTGAGGCGAACACACAAACATACACGTCTACAGAGCACATACAAATATACTCGTTACAAATTGGCTTCCATCGCGGGGCTTAAACAAGGCGGACGTCATCAGATACTCGTTACAATATATGTAAAGATAAACCATTTATTTTACTTCTGGCCCATTTGCTTGTTTGCTGGTTTGCGATACACTCGACGTTTTGTAAAAACTTTTTGCTATGTTACATTCACTCATAATTTAGGATCGAATTCTTAGATAGTTTGTCACGGTTCTCTGCTTATTTGTCTGTAGTTAGTTTACTACAGTTTTTATTAACATATAAATTAGACATAGCGAGATTTGAGACTATCTTGTTGAGTCGGCCTACCAAAGGAGAAATATACATAGGCCTTCATCCAAAGAAGAACTATTTTAGGATATAATTAAGGCAATTAACACCTTTTATCCTTTCAAGTCGTCCTCAAATATTTCCTAATTAATCCCCATCAAAATAGTTAGAAAAAAATAAAAATTAAAAACATTAAAATAAATAACAGATATGTGATGTGAGTGAAAGAGGTTAATGTTGGGCGTGTGTGTGTGTGTGTGTGTGTGTGTGTGTGTGTGTGTGTGAGTGAGCGCATGTTTATTCTGTTATCTGTATGATAACTGCATACGACAACAGAACAATATTTGTACTGTTGTCATTTAGTATTCATAGGTCGCAAGTGTATGTTTGTGTTTGCATGTACGCGCGCGCCCGGTGTGTTTCGCGTCTACACTGTACATTTACATAGGTATAAAATGAAACGCGCGCGTGTGTATACTGTTCAGTGTACGTATATTGTGTAGGCTAATAGAACAATATTCATACTGCTATCGTTTATTCATTTGTTGGATATTGTGTGCTGTACGTATGTGAACCTCGCACCTGCTATTGAGCGTGAATCGTGAACTGTTAGTTTGTACTTCTGTTAGTCAGTACTAGCACTGTTACTTACAACAATGACTGTCGGCAGAGGTGTCAGGTATAGAAGAGGTTGTAAAATACTCTTCTTGGGTTTATTTTATTGCACCCTAATAAGGGCCCCACACGTGTCACTTTTACCCCAGTCGAGCTTTTAAAGTGACAAAATTCTCCACGAACGAACCTGTCTGTGCTCCGTAAAATTTTAGTAAAAATACTTTACGTAATGAAATTAAAAATTCTCAAAATAGAGAATGGATTTATAATATAGTTTTAGTTATTGATGTACAAATTTAACAACGCGTGTAAACAAGATAACATGACGATGTTGTAACGTCTTTTCGCCGCGTTACAAATCCAGGGAACCCCTCGTAATTAAACTCCGTTAATTAGATGGGCTGCCTACGTTATAACAGAATTGATCACAAATAATTAATGTAACAAATTACTTACTAACAGTGTAAGGAAACAATGGCAAGGTATACAATTGATTTAAGCACTCCTCATATGTGTGTAACAAGAAGACTTCTCTTTATTTAACATTTAAAAAACATATACTGACAGATCCCATGACATTACTAATTCAATTATTAAGTTATTTGAAAGGTTTCTTTAAACTTTGAGATCAAACTTGATTTTATATAGCTATACCTCGGATCCGGGTCAACTTTCTGTATTTCTGTAATTAAGACTTTTAATTATACTCATTTCATGATATTAGCTTGCAAGACTTTCTTTTATTCAACCATTGGAATAATGGTATTATTGCTTGAATTATATTACTCTACATTAGCATATAAACTGTTACAACGTATGAAGTTAGAATAGTTACATGAAATTCTTAGATTTAATTTATAAGTCTTTACAAAGTTAATAGTTTCTGAAAAGTCTCTTTCAAGATGTGTTGTGTAACAAATATTAGTAACCCTCGATAGACAGGCTATCGAGTCACCTTTTAATTGGTATGCAGAAGACTCGTCCTGGGGTATCCGTCTTGGGAAACAGGAACAGCTACGTCGTCATCTCGGTCTGGCCTTCCTCTGTAAAGGGCTCCAAAAGTTCGCAGGTTGAACAATATGTCGTGTAGATATCTACGATGATCTTGTAGATTCTCGGATGTCCTGATCTGCATATTCTGTCACGTGCAGTAGAGTTTGTGGGTTCTGATAGTTCACATCTCCAGGTATGACTTTGGAATTGTTGTTATTTGTTGAAGCACGAAGTCATCTTGTGTTACACTCTTTTTTACGTTTCGATTTTTTTTACTTTAAATTTCTTGTCTATTTACATGACTATATTAATTAACACATCCAGATGCTTTAAACAGCTACATCTGGTACACCATCTTAAGGTGAGACAAAATGTAGTTAACATATTTTAAGCGCACAGCTCCTACGTCTATACTGTACGAAGTCACCATTGCAAGAGAGAGAAATTCCGCTCCCTTCGCCTGGTACTGGGCAAAAGTTAGTGGGACAATTTCCGCGCGAGAATATAGTTCCTAACTATATTTAAGTTAACATTTTTTATTTATACAAACTATCCCTAAACAAATATACATAATTTAAATCAGTTGTTTTAGCGACTATTTATGTCTTCAGATGTTTTTATCATTAACATTAATTTTTTTTATCTTATTCTAACTCACACAAGACTCGGAAAGCATGTCGAGTCTGGAATCAACAGGACAGCGCCTGCTTACAAGCAAAGGGTTAAATACGATATTAATAACTCTTTACAATTTATCTTTTTATTAGAGTATCTTATAACTAATTAATTACTGCTTCCTCTCATACTGAGTACATACAGGTATTTTATATTAATACAGTGAGATTTAAATGGCTTAAGAGCTCGCAACCTTAATTTTTTTTTAAATTTTTATTTTCTTGATTATTTCTTTTATTTAAATCGTCACATACTCCACCGCTTAAATTTCACGCTACGGTTAAGCTTTTTGAGTCTAACTCACTATTGGGGACTGGGAGTACGATTAGTGTCAGTGTGTGAAGTTATTTATTATTAGTGCACAGTTTGTTTTTTTCTAATTCTCTTTAAATGACATTGTTCATTTAAATGATCGCCTTCGTGAAATTCCCTTTTTCTTACTTCTTAAGTATTAACTTACATTTTAATCTTAATACTAATTTCCAAACCTTAGATTGGAATGATCCCTACTTATCCGTAACTCACAACATCCCGGCCCGACTGACACCAGCTTACTCTAACTACGGAAGTTAGGTTTCAGCATTTATTAATGATCTTTGGCACATTTCTGCCCTATCATTACCCTTTCAGTCGGCGCCGTTGTGACCTGTTACGTTACATTTATAATCACTACTTGATTATATCTCATAAACTTATTTCTAATGTGATCTAAAGAGGATCCCATACTCCACTTTAGATCACTGGTTTGAGAGAAGCGGAATCTCACGAATATGATTCTCTTTTATCTCTTTTTACAATACTTAAACAAACTATGCAGGAGGGGAGACACTTTACATAATGCATTGTCATACTCACTAGGGGTGGTTTTAAATTGTTCAGGCTAGCACCGGTTTATCACAATTGGAAGGGTGCGTTCGGGGTTGCTTAGTACAATTCCTACAATACTGAACACGCTTTTATTTTCTCTAACTGGCCACCACTGGGAGTGTTTACAATGTGTAACTGTACTTTTATTATTATTTTCTTTTTTCCTACTTACTTCTACACTTCACACAATTTTAGTATAACTTAGGATTTATTTAGCTCTAGTATTTAAATCAATTATTATTATTCACTTTATTATTTATTATTTATTAAACTACTTTGGGGATTTAAGAAACGCTCCTAGAACTATCGTCTATTTAATCACCATATTTATTTATCACACTTTAATCATTATTATAAATTTATTATTAAGTCACTACAGAATTTAATTGCCGTCACGGGGAAAAACTTGAACTACTATACTGTACACATTTATGTTTTCTTGCACGGTCAAATCTGAAATAAAATTCTCGCTCGTAAGTAGTATATGTCTGTATGCGCCAGGACACAAAAAAACAGGCTTGTATGCGCTGGGACACAATACCCACTATGTATGTATGCGCCAGGACAAAAAAAACAGGCATGTATGCGCTGGGACACAATACCCCACTATGTATGTATGCGCCAGGACAAAAAAAACAGGCATGTATGCGCTAGGACACTCGTGTCCGCTGACCTAGTAAAAAATGTAAATATAAACAGACGGCGTTTGTTGACACGCCGCGTACACATAAACATTCCGAGTTCGTTGACGTGTTTTTTTTTCTTTTTGCAGTGTAGATAGCGTCGTCTTTACCTAAATATATTACATTTTATTTGTAATCGTGATCGTGTCATTCTAGTATATGTCTGTATGCGCCAGGACACCGCAATGTCGAACTAAAAGGTATTCACGATTTGTATCAAGCTGACCTTGTAGAAATGATTTCTTTTTCAAAGTTGAATAAAGGTTATAAATATATACTAACAGTGATAAATTGTTTTAGTAAATTTGCATTTGCAGTTCCGTTAAAATCAAAAACCTCACACGACATTGTAAAAGCTCTAAGACCTATATTACATGTAAACAAAATGAAACATTTGCAAACTGATAAAGGAAAAGAATTTTACAATTTTGACCTAGTAAAAAATGTAAATATAAACAGACGGCGTTTGTTGACACGCCGAAAACTTTGATGTACACATAAACATTCCGAGTTCGTTGACGTGGACATGTAAACTGTTTTTTTCCTTTTTACAGTGTAGATAGCGTCGTCTATACCCTAAATATATTAAATTTTATATGTAACGATTGTCTTGGTATACAGATAAGAGCATCGTCTATACCCTAAATATATTAAATTTTATATGTAACGATTGTCTTGGCATACAGATAAGATATGAATTAGCTTAGTCGGTAACGTGCAACTGTATTATTCTAATAATAGATTATATGTAAGGTAAGTATCAATTGTTCAATCCCTAGTTAATTCATACTTTTTTTTTTTTTTAAATATATTTATTCATTATTTTTATACTTTTTTATTTTCACGTTTTAACATGATTTTGTTTTTAGATATGTTAACCGATAATAACGTTTATATAATTTTTTTTTTTTTTAAATATATTTATTCATTATTTTTATACTTTTTTATTTTCACGTTTTAACATGATTTTGTTTTTAGATATGTTAACCGATAATAACGTTTATATAATACACGTTTGCAGTTGGTTTATTAGTGTTCCAACGTGAATTCTGAAAGTAACATCCTAGTTAATAACATGTCGGTAGTTAAAAATTTACTATATATAGTAATTGTTCAAATATTACTAATAAATTCTTTAGCCGATAATACAACACAGATTGAAGTGGATAAAGTTAAGCAATATTTATATGAATATGGTTATCTTCAAACAGATGATGAATCTTCGTTGCAAGCGGTAAATGAATCAGATATTACTAATGCGTTACTTATATTTCAAGAATACTATAAATTACCTACTGATGGTAAATTAAATAATGAAACTATAAATTTAATGTTAAAACCTAGATGCGGTAATAGTGATATTATTTTTGATTATCGAGTATCCAGTTTTAAATGGAACAAGCCTGAAGTAACATGGCATTATTATTTAGCGAATCAAGAGGTGTTAGAATTGACTAAACAAGCTTTTGCAGTATGGGAGGAAAAGTCTGGTATACGTTTTAAGCATGATAGAGTAAATACAGATATTTTAATTTCTAATAAACGATTGAAACATATGATGCAAAAAGAATCGTGGCAATGTACGAGAACGTTTGACGGTAAAGGTGGAACATTAGCACATGCATATTTTCCTGATTATAATAATTCAAGGCGAGAAATTCATATTGATGAAGACGAAAAGTGGTCATATTCGACTGATAACGTTGTTCCTCTTGGCCACACAAGTTTGTATGCAACGTTAATACATGAAATCGGTCATGTTATAGGTTTATCACATTCAGATGTATCAGATTCTGTAATGTATGCTTATTACAACGGTAAAATAGAGTTAGGTGATGATGATGTTTTAGCCATTCAAAATTTATATGGTAAGGCAGATAACACTTCTATAATATCTTTCATACCGGAGTCGCCATCTTCTTCGGTACCAAAAATACAAAACGAGCATCCTATAGATACAAATAAAATCGATCTTTGTAATTTTAAAAATATTAATTTATTTTTAATTGCTGATAAACGATTATATATATTATATAAAAAATGGTTGTGGATAATAAATCCGGCAGAAATGATATATACCAAACCGCTCATAATAGAACATTGGTTAACGTTTCTTCCAAAGAACTTCACAAAAAGTTTAGCTGTATATCAACGACCATCTGGTGAGATAGTTATGTTTATAGATTCTTTGGTATTCATGTTCTATTTAATGAGTCTTAAATTAAGTCATGGTTATCCGAAGCATATCCAATCTTTATTTAACATACAACCGGATAATTTACATGCGGTATTCAACAGTTATACAGGTAAAACTTATATATTTCATGATGATAATTATTATAGAGAAGTCAATGAGTGTACGTTTACTACTAAATCATGGGGTTATATATCTGAAACATTTCCTGGAATACCGCCTAAAATCGATTCATCATTTAGATTTTCTGATGGTAATTTATACTTTTTTAAGAACAATACTGTGTATGTCTTTAATGAATTTACGGGTGAGTTAGTTAGAACAGAAAAAAATAATCTATCGATATTCGGATTGAAATGTGTAAATGATGATGTACTATACAAATTAAAAGAATTAATATTACAATTGATAATTCAAAAGAAAGACCAATCGATATCAAATAATAATCGATAGTAATGTTGATGAACAAAAATAAAAGTTCAGTTTCCAAGAGCATAATGATTTGAACGTATAGTTGTGAAGAATACGTGAAGCGGTTAACATGGAGAAAGGAAATATTCATGCTTTCAATTGGTGTATATATTGCATAGAATCTACTGATTCAACGTTTAATGAAATATGTTATTTTGTAAATAATGAATTTTCTGAAGCAAATGTTACTATAATTGAAAATGAACAAATTATCAAGATACAATCCCCAACGATTTGCTTCTATGACGATATATTACAAAGGTTAGAAAAATATCGAAACCAATTAATAATCGATATTGATTTTGAAGAAGAATACAAAACTCTCCGTTGGAAGTAGTTAGTTAGTAGAGGCTCAACAAGTTGGACGCAATGTCAAAAATGGCGAAGTTGTGCGAAAAATTGAACCCCTGTAAGTTATTACAAGATTTTTTTGAAGAAGCAGGATTTATTTTTAATGGTGATTTAGACAGTATTGTGTGTCGTGAGTGTGGATTTAAAACAAGAGGATCTTTATCTATTTCGCATATTCAATTTATGCACAAACTTTTTAATTCAGAATGTAAAATGGTATGTTATATATATGATAAATATAATAATTATGCACTATACAGTATATTATTACATATTGATGATATAATGAATGCGAAAAAATGTATATCAGAAACTGAAGAAATTATGAAGTTAACATTTTGCTGTTGGCCTAAACGTTTACCACGAGTTGATAATTTAGTATCGGCAGGTTTTTTGTATACTGGAGTGGACGATGATGTAATGTGCATAGACTGTAAAGTTATACTTCACGATTGGCAAGACACAGACGATCCATGGTTTGAACACGCTAAGGCATCTCCAAATTGTTTACTTGTTAAATTACACGGAGTCATAAAAGATGGTTTCATTAAGTGACAAAAGTGGAAAATGTATTGAAGACTTTTTTAAAAATCAAAGATTTGTTGATGATTCGGATAATATTGTTTGTTCTAAATGCGGTTTTAAAACTATATGTTTTAATACTATTACGCATATTCAATTTATGCACAAACTTTTGTATCCGACATGTAAAACTGTACGTTATATATCTTATAAATATGAAGACTATATCAGATCAAAAAAGTGTGTTGCTAATTTTGTTAATATATTAAAGTGAAAATAAAATTTATAAAAAACAGAGTTGATGTGTTTTTGTTAGATATTTGTTTAACCTTATTACATTTTATATGTAACGATTGTCATTCTATAGTAAACAATTATACGTAAGGTAAGTATCAATTGTTCAATCCCTAGTTAATTCATACTTTTTTATTTTTTAAAATAAATAATTACATTTATTTATTCATTATTTATACTTTTTTATTTTCACGTTTTAACGTGAATTTGTTTTTAGATATGTTAGCCGATAATAATGTTTATATAATACACGTTAGGAGTTGGTTTATTAGTGTTCCAACGTGAATTCTGAAAGTAACATCCTAGTTAAATATGTCGGTAGTTAAAAAATTTTACTAACGAAACCGTCATTGATAAAGAGTACAGCAGATAATTCCATTGAACCTTTTTAATCAATGTAAACATGACCTCAAGATTAACACTGACCTATTAAAAAAATATAAACATATACAGACGGCGTTTTTTTGTTGACACGTATACGTTCTTGTGATAACGTTGTAATCAACGTGAACATGACCCCTCGAATACATACTCCATTTTTGATAATTCAGTCAAAATGAAGAATTTAACACTGCAAGATGTCTTATTTCATCCTATGTTTGATAGATTCGTCATGAATAAAACAAAAGTAGAGATTGAATTTATGCGAGATATATTGTTGGTACTTCTAAAGTGTCGTAAAGTGTTGGAATTTTATAATTCAGACGGACTGAAAGAGATTACACCGGAACGTAGAGGACAAAGCGGTGATGCGTTTATACATTTTCTTGAATTTCCATGGGCACATGAATCTACTGTGGATGGGCCGGATACATGTGTTTGTTGTTATATATCTACACATTGTGGTGATATCATTAAGCTTCTCGATGAACGATTCAAGTGACTTTTATATAACGGTAAGTACTCCAAGACACTATTGTACATTACAATTTTTGTGTAATTAAATATATAGAATGTATAAAAAATAAAAATATGTAATTACCTGTGTGTGTATGTCTCTCTTTCGCATAAAAAATCTTGAAATAAGGTATTTTCAAAAGTTTTGTGTACACATACAAATCGCTATCGGGCGATGTACGTGCTGCTCACACACACACATTGATGAAATTAGAAAGTTTATATTTATTCGACAAATATTAACGTCCTCTCTCTCGCTCGCAGACGTCGAAATAATAATAATATTTTTAATAAAACAATTATCAGTTTAAATAATAATTTTCATGATTGTAAGATACAATCTGCAAATTATTCAGCTTCACAGTAAATGTTAGCCTATTGTGTGTGTGTGTGTGTGTGTGTGTGTGTGTACGTGTGCTATGTAAATTGTTTGTACATCAATGAATATTTGAATCTTTCGATGTAGCATTTCACATAATTTAATGTACTTTACAAATAGAGGTTTACAACGAATTAAATTAAAATAAACTATAATTTGTTTAAATGGCCTTCAGTAAGAAACTATGCTAAACCATTGTAATACAAGAGGTCATTGACACGACTTTACACTGACACAATGCAGTCTCTCTCTCTCTGAGTTAAGCTGGTGTTAAGTGATATTTACAATGAAACTATTTTCAAATAAAAATGATGTTGGTTCGACAACCTTTTGTTTTTAAGACTATAACAAGAATGAGACAAGGATCAACTCTCTCTCTCCCTCTCTCTCTCACTCACACACACACACACACACACACACACACACACACACACATTTAGTATGAACAGACGTGTCTTTGTTAGTAAAATGTACAAATCACATGACTTTATGTGAACTTCAAAGGGTTCAAATGTTTCAAAATAAAAATATATAAAACAAAAAATACAGAATATATGAAATGTATATTACAAATAAAATATATATTACATATTATGATTTTTTTTTTAATTTGTGAAGCAATCTTCATTTGGTACTACATTAAGCTGATCCTCGGACTTTACTTTTCTGGGTGCTTCATAAAACATAATATCACTACCATCAATAACCTGTGGTACAATACTTCTATTCAATGGTAACACCTAAAACAAAAAAAGCATTAAATAAAACATGCAATCAGTATTAATAATAATACAAAATCACTGTTTTATTATTTTAAAATACTGTAATTTTCATCTAAAATATATTTAAAAACAAAATACAGACTATATGAAATGTATATTAACAAATATATATTTACAAAATAAGTATATTACAACTCAGGAAAGAGTGGTACGTAATTTTCACTCACCCAATCTTTTATAAATTTGCCATAATTGACACCGCCAGCATAGGTGGTAATAAACTGAGTGTAAATTTGTGATAATTCTTTTTTTACTTCTGTCTCGCCTTGAGACTGAGAATAGCAAGGGCATGTCGTGGAGCGACGTTGTAATAGTTCTCTATCTCTATTATACTTCACTTGAGTGGAGCGCCTTTCTATCCAATCTACAATGTATCTTTCAAAATTGTCTCCAGACATTATACTCGACTAAAACAAAGACATTCACGTTTATCACTTAATATATTATCATGATATTTTCATTATTGAATAAATTTTCTCTCTACATAGCAGTTGTAAAAGTAGTCATGTACATTATGTGCTATATATACAAAAGGCTTTCAACAGGTTATCTATGATTATACTTACAATTTTGTACAAAAAATATTCATATCAGTTCCATATTTATAAAAAGTAATTGTTCATATATTTTTTTGTTAGCGTGTTCTTTTTGAATAATTGTTCATATATTTTTTTGTTAGCGTGTTCTTTTTGTGTGGAATATGTATTTGTTATAAAACGAATAATATTCTTAGTTATTTTACTAATGTAAATTACAATAGAAAGATAGGTTATCTATGATTATACTTACATTTTTGTAAAGATCCGATGTATTGAGACCTATGCTGGCTAAAAACCAATCTATTGCTATAAATTGTTTTTTATTGTATGGCTATTTATACTGTCAACCGATCGATAACAGGAAAACAGTAAACAATGTATTTTGAACCAATACCGTGCTGTTGTTTAAATTTTTTAAAAACTGTTGTCAATAAAATGCGCTGTGACTGATACTGAATAATCGGTAATTATTTAATCTCTTGATCTCGTATTTTTGTTGTTGTCGGTAAACAAATTATTTACTTGATCTTTTAATCTTCTACTTACGCGTATTGAGAAGGTGTGAAACTGATAATGTATTTTCTGTGTATATAAACCGATTGAAAATTGTGGTTAAATTTTTTTAAACTGTTGTCAATAAAATGCGATGTGACTGATAATGAATAATCGGTAATAATTACTTGACCTCTTGATCTCGTATTTTTGTTGTTGTCGGTAAACAAGTTATTAACTTGACCTTTTAATCTTCTACTTACACGTATTGAGAAGGTGTGAAACTGATAATGCATTTTCTGTGTATATAAGCCGATTGAAAATTGTGATTCAGCATCCAGAAACATACCAGCTACTACAGTCTGCGATCGTCATTAAGGTAATATTATTATTTTTATTTTTTGTTATGTTCTACACAAGAACATGTACAGTAATTCTTGGTTACCTGTAAAATATGTGTTTTTCCTATGTTATTTTAAATATATTATTATAAAAGTATACAAAAAAATTAATTTGTCTTTGTTATAAGTGTTAACTATATTATTTTTATATAATGTATTCTATACGTTTATCTATTAATTTTATTTTTTTATCTAAGTTATTAAAGGTTCCATTTTAGTATTTAAAATATATTTTCTATTTTTTCTGTTTTATTTAATTTATCTTTGTTTAGTTTTGTATAATAATTCTTAGGTTACCAGTCACAAAATTAGTAATTTAACGAAAATTTATTTTTGTATGTTATAGATTTTGATAATTTAAAATCTTATCATTGTAATGGATGCTCAGCATGAAGAAGGTCTTTTATTTAATTTGTGTTTGTTTAGTTTAACATATATAAATAATATGTATAACAATTCTTAGTTACCAGTTATAAATTAGTAATGTAATGAAAAATTATTTTTTGTATGTTATAGATTTTGACAATTTAAAATCTTATCATTGTAATGGATGCTCAGCATGAAGGAGGTCTTTTATTTAATTTGTCTTTGTTATAAATAATATGTATAACAATTCTTAGTTACCAGTTATAAATTAGTAATGTAACGAAAAATTATTTTTGTATGTTATAGATTTTGACAACTTAAATCTTAAATCATTGTAATGGATGCACAACATGAAGGAGGTCTTCATCATGAAGAATGTTTGTCGTTAGAAGACATTTTAAAATTAATTTATTATCTGGGTCTATCTTCCTACGGTCAATGGGAAGATATGATGAAAAAAATTCAACCAGACATTATCTCAATAGATAATGTTAATGTTTTTTCTCTATATATTCAATTACGAGATGTAACAAAAAAAATAAAATTTGCTCTCGAAACTACAATTGTTAATTCACAAAAAGACTTGATGTTTTTAAATAATTATTTATTCGATATTGAAGAAATATATAACTATTTGAATACAAATATTGTTCATTTTAAAGAAAAAAATATATTAAGAACAACGTTTTCTATAATCAATTCTATTATAAAAAATAAAATGATGTATAGATTTGAAGATGAAGAAGAAGAAGAAGAAGAAGATCCGATGAACATTGACATTGTTAATAATGACGATGATGATGACGATGGTGATGTTGAATTTAAAAGATTATTTAAATCAGTTAAACGTTATACATCTAAAAACGAAAAAACTGATGAATTGTATGATCAGTATATTTCTTTTAAAAAAGATGATTCAACTAAAACTTTAACAACACCCGGAGAAAAGGGTCGTTACTTAATAAAAATTGATATAACTGATGTTAACGATTTAAAAGGAATAAATAAGAAAGACAGATGGACTAAAGCTGCCTATAGAAGTCAATTTTTATTGCAAAGTAAAGATTCTACTTATATGCAATTGCATAAAATTGTATTGTCAAAATCACGCGAATTGGCTAAGATAAAAAATATTAAAAAACAAACTTATAAAAACTAATCTTAATGTTTTTGGTTAAGATCAAAAAATGTTTCCTATAAAAAAAGAAATTTTTAAAAATGAATACTTTTGTTTTAAATATATTCCTACAGATTATGGACAAAAAATCTACCGTTTTAAAAAAAAAACGACAAATTGTAAGAAAAATGCTGTCGAATAAGAACAGATGATAATTCATCATCACAACCTGGTTCATATGTTCAGATTTTTATAAAAACTGATCTTAATATTTTGGTTAAGATAAAAAAAAATATTTTCAAATTTTTGTTGTATGTATTTTGTTGGTATTCACTTTGTATTTGTTGTAGTATGTAATTTATACACAATTACAACAATGTTTTGTATGTAAATTAATAAAAAAAGTATGTATGTTTTTTAGTATGTAACTAAATGTATTATTTATGAATGGTATGTATGTATGTATGTATGTATGTATATATATGTATGTATGTATGTATGTATGTATGTATGTATGTATGTATGTATGTATGTATGTATTGCTGGTATAAAAAAAGTATGTATGTTTTTTAGTATGTAACTAAATGTATTATTTATGAATGGTATGTATGTATGTATGTATGTATGTTGATGCTTTTAAATAATTATTTATTTGATATTGAAGAAATATATAACTATTTGAATACAAATATTGTTCATTTTAAAGAAAACAATATATTAAGAACAACATTTGCTATAATCAATTCTATTATAAAAAACAAAATGATGTATAGATTTGAAGATGAAGAAGAAGAAGAAGAAGAAGAAGAAGAAGATCAGATGAACATTGACATTGTTAATAATGACGATGATAATGATGATGGTGATGTTGAATTTAAAAGATTATTTAAATCAGTTAAACGTTATACATCTAAAAACGAAAAAACTGATGAATTGTATGATCAGTATATTTCTTTTAAAAAAGATGATTCAACAAAAACTTTAACAACACCCGGAGAAAAGGGTCGTTACTTAATAAAAATTGATATAACTGATGTTAACGATTTAAAAGGAATAAATAAGAAAGACAGATGGACTAAAGCTGCCTATAGAAGTCAATTTTTATTGTAAAGTAAAGATTCCACTTATATGCAATTGCATAAAATTGTATTATCAAAATCACGCGAATTGGCTAAGATAAAAAATATTAAAAAACAAACTTATAAAAACTAATCTTAATGTTTTTGGTTAAGATAAAAAAAATGTTTCCTATAAAAAAAGAAATTTTCAAAAAATGAATATTTTTGTTTTAAATATATTCCTACAGATTATGGATAAAAAATCTACCGTTTTAAAAAAAAACGACAAATTGTAAGAAAAATGCTGTCGAATAAGAACAGATGATAATTCATCATCACAACCTGGCTCATATGTTTCAGATTTTTATAAAAAACTGATCTTAATATTTTGGTTAAGATAAAAAAAAAAATGTTTCCTATAAAAAAGAAATTTTCAAATTTTTTGTATGTAAAATATGTTGATATTTTATATATGTTGTAGTATGTAACTTATACACAATTACAACAATTTTTTGTATGTAAATTAATTAAAAAAAATGCTGGTATAAAAAAGTATGTATGTTTTTTAGTATGTAACTAAAATGTTTAAAATCTTCTATTTTGTATGTAAAAAAATCAAAACAAAGTTTCCTATAAAAAAAGAAAATTTCATATTTTTGTTGTATGTATTTTGTTGGTATTCACTTTGTATTTGTTGTAGTATGTAATCTATACACAATTACACAATTACAACAATTTTTGTGCATGTAAATTAATAAAAAATGCTGGTATAAAAAAAGTATGTATGTTTTTTAGTATGTAACTAAATGTATTATTTATGAATGGTATGTATGTATGTATGTATGTATATATGTATATATGTATGTATGTATGTATGTATGTATGTATGTATGTATGTATTTATGTATGTATGCATGTATGTATGTATGTTGTATAGAATGGTAAACTGTAAAAATTATAATTGTAATATAGACTATATGTTTTGAATATATGTTTTTTAGTATTAATAAATCAAAAAATCAAAATGTTTTAAAATTTTTATTTTTTTAAAAAAAACCTTTATTTTACATATAATTACAATACAAAGTTAAGTAATCATACAGTCCCAACAATTTATTCTTTTAGTGTCTTCATCATGTTCATCACACAAACAGTTCCAATATTGAATTATCCATTTAGTAATATAAAACACGTTACTTAATGCACAGTTTGTTGAAGAGTGATCATATGGACAACGTATACTATTTAAAGACTGCTTCTTCAAGACGCTTAGAGACGGACACTTGAGTGATTCAATATCCACTATTTTTACATGACAGTTCAATTCTTTTTGTAAAGCTATTTTTTTTTCACGTCCTTTTATATAAATGCACTTTCCATATATATATGAATTTAATATTACTGGAAGTTCACTATATTCTGTTAATCCACAATTCCAACTAAGTCCCAGATAATTATTGTTAATCCAGTCATTAACTTTTTTTTTCTTTTCTGATAGATGTCTGTAATCGAATGGAGGTAAGAATAAGTATTGATTACAAACATCAGCGAATTTAGTGTTTACTATAGGTTGCACGCACAGTTCTTTAATAATATAATTATTTCCATCATCGCGAAAACTTTGAAAGTCGATAACATATTCCATTGCGTGCAACGGCAGAACTGATATCAGTTTTATCAGCGTAGTAATGTCACGTTCTCAGTACGCACGCGTAAATAGGAGATCAAAAGATCAACTACGTTAATACAAATTATACAGTTAAGCAATCATACAGTCCCAATATTTTTGTCTTTCAATTTCTTGTTCCAGTATTCGATAATCCACTTAGTTAAATTATGTACATTATTTAAAGCACAATAATATGAATTATGTTTGAAAGGACAGTGAATAGAATATGAAGACTGCTGTTTTAACACTTTTAAGGATGGACAATCGAGTGTTTCCATATCTAATATTTTTACATAACAATTAAATTCTTTTTCTAATGCTACTTTTTTTTCTGATCCTTTAACATAAATACATTTACCGTTTATATATTTATTTAATATAAACTGTAGATCATTATAATCTTGAAGACCGCACTTCCAGCTAAGTCCAAGACACTTGTTTTCAATCCATTTATTAACGTTTTTTTTCTTCTCTGACAAATTTTTGTAACTAAATGGTGGTAAAAACAAATACTGATCACTAGCACCAGAAAATTTGTTATCTTGTATACACTGAATACAAAGTTCTTTAAAAATGAAATTGTTTCCATCATCGCGAAAACCTTGAAAATCGATAACGTATTCCATTGCGTGCAACAGCAGAACTGATACACTTTTTATCTACGTAATTATATTTTAAATACTTTTCTTACAGTACCAGATAAAGGCGTATATTGCATAATTGTATCGTAAAAAATGAGACAGTAGATAGTAGTTTTTTCCGGTATGTCTGTTGACGTCTCAATATCCAGACGGATGTCTATTGAACCAGTTTTTAATGATTCATTTTGTTTTGAACAATCAATTACACAAAAAGGTGTATACGTTAGAAAGTTTGAACGATTTATCATTGGCGCATTTTCACTTTTGTAATAATACGAGGACTGAAATATTGAATAATACTCATGTAGAATCGACGTTTCACCATTAAAATTATCATACGGATAGAATTCTGAATTTAAATATAACTTTACATTATAAAATGAAGCAAGATCAAAATGTGCTGGGTTTTTGTGTCCATTATTTTTTCTGTCAGTCTGAAAACCTACAATAACGTAACGAGGTTTATCTGATTGTGATGACGTTTTAACAGTCCAAGTAAGTTTGTTTGCTTTTGGCACAGACGGATACTCGTAAAGTTCCCATTTTCGAAACGGCATTAATAAAGGTCGATCAATTTGTATTATCTTCAGTAAATCTACCTTTACTACGTCATTAACATAAACATACGGAATTCTCCATGATATATATTTTATTTTTAATTTGTATGTGTTTACTGATTCAGGTAAAATTATTGCATTATTATCAGTGGACGCTCTAATTAAAACTAATTCTTGCTTTATATTTAACAAAATCTTTTTAAAATCTTCAGCAAATCCGAACAACCTTTTTAATGGGATACAGAAGCTAATATCTTTCGATGATGGTGCCATATGACTTATTAAATCTGAAGCCCATCCACTATTTTCTAAAGTGTTAATTTCATGTGGTTTAATTGTTAACATATTCTTAATTGTTGATGTTATTCCAACATTTTTAACTCTATCGATTTCTGATCCATTTATTTCGTATCTAATTTCATCAAACAAAAATGCTAAAGCATTTGAACATAATTTTAAAGTTTGATCATGTATACCGTTATTATTAGTGTATTCTATTTTTATATGAAGGTAACTTTCACACGGTAATGTGTACACATCTTGTTGATTAATTGGAATTCTAATTTCGTCATTATTATTGAATGTAGTAGAAGTGTACGGTAGATGAGTGTGATAAGCTAATCCTACTATCGAGTCATCTGTATACACAAGATCCTCTATAATGTTTAGAATGCTAGCGTTTACGTTTTGAATATTAAGATTCATTTTTTGTTTAAATAATCCTTTATTACTGTTAATCCCAATGACTGTAGAAATTTCAGGTTTTGTGGTGTTAACCGGTCGATATTCATATCTTTACTACTTATAATTGGCTTATTTGCAGTTGTTTTATTGATTCCGTAATAAAAAATAAGACCCATTATTATTGTTTTCTCAAATACAAACGTAACGTTATTATTTCGTTTCGAAAATTAATCAATCTTCCTTGTTGATCTTCTAGTCTTACTACAATATTATGTATCCTAGATGTGTTTACTGGTAAATATATCACGTTAGTCGGTTTTTCAACAATTTTAAAACCTGGCGGAACACTAGGATAGAATTCGTGTATTATGTGATCTGGAATTCCGTTGTTAAACGAACCATTAATTAAATTACTAATCAATCGGATGCTCTCTACTCGAACAATACTTATCGGTAAGGTTGAACTGTACCATTTATTTGGATTTATTATGCATGTTTCAAATCCTAATATGGTTGCTAACGAATCGGGTTTACTAAAATCAATTTGAACGTTAGAATAAATTTCACTTTTTAATGTATTATTATTCGCCTTTATAATTATTTTTACATTTTCATCATGTTGAATTAAGTAATCGTTTATAAACGTTGCGATATCTGAAATTTCATAAGAACCCGTAGGCAATACTATTTTCTTATCACTACCATAATATAATACATTGTTAATTCCTTCCTCTATATTAGGTATTGAATGATATGTCATAAAGTCAATTAATCCTAGTTCCCATTTTTCATCACTTAACTCGATAGGTGGAAAAATATCACATGTTAATACGGATCCTTTACCGCTTAGACAAAACATTATTGCTGAGAAACTGTAAACACAAATGACCGCAGTTGACTGCATCCATATTTTGTCTTCGTGTATAATTATAAACGATTTCAATAGATCGTTGACTTGATGAATAAAAGTAATTAATTAGTTCGATAGGCGGTCTTAAATTACCAAAACTATCAAAATAATTAACTTTATTTTTACGTTTAATATAACATACCCAGTGAGTACCATGGCCATAACTATTATCTAAATTAACTATTTCGGTTTCATTTTGCCAAATTCCAGTGTGTAACGGTAATGTGTCACGCATAAACACTCCTCTGAAATTAGGAATCTTTAATTGTTTAACATACAGTAGTAAATCTGGAATTGAAAGCGGACGTATAGGAATACTCTTTATTATTTTCGCCGTCGTTGTTTCGTTTTTCTTTTCTTTTTTTTTTTTTTTAGACCTCCTCCTGTTTTTTTATACGGTCTCAAATATAAACCTTTTCCACTTTTACCAGCAAAACGTTTCAAATAATTATAAACTGTGTTGGACATAGTTTTTTTTTCTTTTTTATTCCCCCACCAAATTTACTTTTAGCTTTCATTATGTTAGTTACTGACCACGCTGCAGCTTTCTCCCCGAACGATGCGTCACTTGATTTAACACGTTCCCAAGCTCTTTCAGCTAATTCCTTATCAGCCTTAGCGCGATTTATAGAATCTGAATACTTTGAATATATAATATCGTGTTGTTTACAAGCAGCGTCAAGCTTATTAATTCCTGGATCACCTCTTTGTAATCGTTTCGCTAAATTTGTACCGGGTCCACAATACTGATAACCGGGTAAATGAAGTTCAACAGGTAATAAATCAATTGACTTGTTTATAACATTTCCAAGAATATTACTCACCAGACCACTACCTTCTATCTTGTTTGGATACAGATGCATTTATGACCCTTCATATAAACTTTGTATTATATATACAATGCGAAAGTCGTTTATAGTTTTAACAGGATTGTCTTTAGTGCACTCCTTATACAATTTGTATAATATTCTAACTAAGCTACTGTCAACTTTATAGTCTTCTAGATCTAATTTAAATGCATTCATAACTCTTGTTAAAGTCTTTTGGTTTACAACGTCTGTATCATCTTTAGAATCAGCAACATTAGTCAATCTGCTTCCATTAAAATCTATACTATTTTCCTCTTCACTTCGTGAATAATATATTTTATCATCTATATATCGTTTACATTCATCTTTTGTATTATTTATACCTGTTAATAAAGTCTGTTTATTTATAGCGTCAAGCAAATTAATAGGATCTGCTACATTAATTAACCTTTTTTGCTTGAAATCACAACAATTAGTTTGTGTATTTTCATCAGGTAATTTATTATCAACATAAAGTTTATTGGCAGCATCAAATTTATAAACAGGTGGTGCGATATGAGCCACACGATTATTCTTGAATGAATACACTGGATTATTATCCACCTTAATTGGTATTCTATCAGCTAAATATGATTTAGTAGCATTTTCTAAATAATTTTTATTTACAGCGTCACAAGGTTCGTAGGGGATCGGCTAAATTAATAACTTTTTTCATCTTAACATCGTAACAATCGTCTGTATTTGTTAAAGTAATCGAATTTGTTCTCATGTATTTTACATTTACGGCATCATCATCCAATTCAGGATCGCCCACATTACATAATCGTTTATTACTTATATTAAAATTTCCGTCGTCAGTTAATTTAAATCCTTCTCCAGGCGGTCCACGCTGAACGTTGGAACTAGCCACTAGATCACCACTATAGTGTCCGAATTTATCGACACTCATTTTGAAAATATCGCTTCAAACGTTGCTGCATCTTCTTTTATTATACCGGCCTCCTGTAGCTCTTCAATAATTGATAATATTTCATTTTCATGACCCGAATGACCTGCACTTTGTGAAGCAATCAATAATTTTAATCTATCGCATAATTCATTTACATTATTCCAGTACATAAAAACTGGCTTACTGTTACTGAAATTTAACAAACCGCGACCTTCTGTATCACTATGCAATCGGCTACTTCTAACTTTTGATGTGGATGATTGTAAAAGCTTATTAATAATAGGCTTAATTATATTTTTATATTTGTAACTAGTACTGCTTTTAACTCTGTTTGTCTTTAAACTTAAATATGCCGCGGTTTCACTTATTATACGCGAATATTCGTCTAAATCTTCTTGAGAATATACATATGCATTGGGGTTTTTCATAAAAATAAGATCGTACAAACCAGGTGTACCTTTGTAAATAACATTATTAATTGTAATAATATCACTTTCATCAGTCTTTAAGGGGTATTTACCTAACATTAAAATATTATTATCTCCAAAATATGGACCAAAAACGTGATCAATATCATGATTACTGTCATCAAAAAATTTACGCATATAATGTCTTATTAACGGACCTTTAAACCATATATCGATAAAAGGTTCAATTGATTGTCGTTCTTCTGATGTTGACATTAATTCATCAACCGTGGGTAAGGTTTCATACGTTATTTCTTCTTCACGCGGCAATGGTAACGGCGTTTCTACTGTTCGTTTGTTCGATATCGGGATGTTTTCGGCCTCTTCTGAAAACCTTTTGTTTTGTAAACGCGACTGAATATCGTCCATTACAACATCTAATTGTTGTTCTTCTTTTTTAATCAATGATGAATTTGTTTTCTCTTGTACTAACTTTTGTAACGGAGTGATAATAGGTTTCAACGATTTTTCTGCAAACTGTTCTTCATCAATAACATTTTGTGTTAGAGTCTGATGTTTCTTTCGAATATTTTTTCTTATTTTTTTAATTTCATTAACGAGCTTCTCTTGCTTGTCAAGGGAACGTGACTTCTTCGATGACATATTGATAAGTAATAAAAAAAATTTCGATTACAAATTAGTAATATAGATATCAAAATCAAAACGATAACGACCGCCACAATTCATATCACTTTCTTTATCTATAACAAAAAAACCCTTTTTACGTCTTGTCCATGCTTTAGAACAAAGTTCTTTAAACATTTCAAATGTCATATCAGTATTAACGTGATCTCTGTATATATGTTTTAAATTTAGTTCGTCTTGTTGAAAAATAATTATTAAATTCGCGTTATCACGAATTAAGTGTTTCGGAATTCGAACATACGTTTGACATATATAAATAACATTATTATTTTTATGTCTACATATTGTAAAATGATTTCTTATATTATCTTGTTGTTCACATGCTACATCATCAAATATAATAACTGAATTTTGTTCAGTATCATCAGGATGAATGACTTGATTATTTTCTGAAAATTTATAGTATTGTATTGATGGTATACCTGATAAAACTGTTTCTAAAAATTTGTACTTTGACTGATACAACGATTTTGAAAAAACATAAACGTTCTCAAAACATAAACCATTAGGACTGAACAAAAGATTAAGCATTAGGTTTGTTTTACCTGTATTACTGGGTCCAATGATAAGAGACCTGACATTATTTGGTAACAACTCGCTATGGACTCTTTCTTTTTTCTCCATAGATTTATCAAAATTACAAATACGTATTTTTTTTGTTTGCTGTACTATTTTCATGATTGAAAAAAAAATAATTTAAATGATTTGGTTTTTATCAATCCAACTGTTATGCGACTTATCGTATCCTAACCACTGAACAAGTAATTTATTACCTTTACGTTTTAATATTTTTTCAATTAAAAATATATTGTCGTATTTTGTTTTACTAATTTCTTGTTCGTAAAATCCGCCATCTAATACGACTCCTGTATCATCTTTTAAAATATATGTTCTAGGTACTGTTTGTTTAATATTATGGATTGTAAATATTTCATTTGTCCAATTTGGTAAATAACCCTTAGTAAAAATTTGTTTGTATTTACTAATTCTCACTCTATCCCCAACTTTATATTTTGCAGGTTTCTTATTAACAGGTATTCGTTTTTTATTTATTTGTGTTAATACCCTTTTCTCATTATTTATATTAACATCTTTAGGTTTCATACTTATAGTTCTATGTACAGTATTATTATATTTTTTCAATAACTGAGGAAGTACTTCGATCCATGTATACTTTCCACTGGTAGTAAACCACTTCCACATATGGTTTTTTAAAGTACGATTAAAACGTTAATAATAGAGGCTTTTTTATCTGAATAAGTTGAATAATGATTTATATTATAATGATTAAATAATTGCTGAATCGGTAAATTGTAAAATTCTTTTCCTTTATCAGTTTGCAAATGTTTCATTTTGTTTACATGTAATATAGGTCTTAGAGCTTTTACAATGTCGTGTGAGGTTTTTGATTTTAACGGAACTGCAAATGCAAATTTACTAAAACAATTTATCACTGTTAGTATATATTTATAACCTTTATTCAACTTTGAAAAAGAAATCATTTCTACAAGGTCAGCTTGATACAAATCGTGAATACCTTTTAGTTCGACATTGCGTGTAGGAAAATTCCTTCTCGCTTGTTTATGTAATTCACTACTTATCGCCTGTCTGATGCTCATTATTCAAAGTACAACAATTAATTAAAAACTGTTTACATCTATGACCTTAGTTATCAGAGATTACTTTGTATAGTACGACAACTAAAAAGGTTATCGGTATCTTATATTTAGGTAAAGACGAGTTGCACGACCGTCTGTTTATATTTACATTTTTACTAGGTCAGTGTGTTTCAAGGTCATGGTTTACTATAGAATGACAATCATTACAAATAAAATGTAATATATTTAGGTAAAAAAAAAAAAACACGTCAACGAACTCGGAATGTTTATGTGTACATCAAAGTTTTCGGCGTGTCAACAAACGCCGTCTGTTTATATTTACATTTTTTACTAGGTCAGTGTGTTTCAAGGTCACGGTTTACTATAGAATAACAATCGTTAAAGACACGATCACGATTACAAATAAAATGTAATATATTTAGGTAAAGACGACGCTATCTACACTGCAAAAAGAAAAAAAAAACACGTCAACGAACTCGGAATGTTTATGTGTACGCGGCGTGTCAACAAACGCCGTCTGTTTATATTTACATTTTTTACTAGGTCAGCGGACACGAGTGTCCTAGCGCATACATGCCTGTTTTTTTTGTCCTGGCGCATACATACATAGTGGGGTATTGTGTCCCAGCGCATACATGCCTGTTTTTTTTGTCCTGGCGCATACATACATAGTGGGTATTGTGTCCCAGCGCATACATGCCTGTTTTTTTGTGTCCTGGCGCATACAGACATATACTACTCTCGTAGATGTCAAGAATCATTCCTGTCTTACTAATAAAATCTGCACCTAATATTAAATCAGGTCCTAATTCTTTACATACTAACATTGTAAATATCCAACTTAGGTTTTTTATTTTAACCTTAACGGTAATGCTCAGGTTTATATTTATTTTACGTTTATCAGCGGTAGCACACTTTATATTCACAGGTTGGTTCCGTTTTACTAGATGATGTTTAGCTAACATGTCCGCTAATTCTTGGCTGATTAAGCTTGTACTAGATCCCGAATCAATTAAGGCGATGGGGGATGTAACGCCTAAGTCGACTCGTATTAATGGTAGTGGATTTTTTTTCCATTTACATCTATTAATCGCATTACACTTTTCACGAAATTCTCGCACATAGGGGTCGATATCTTTCGCACCTTTTTTGTTTTTCACTTGGCTACAGAATAATTCATTCTTATTATTATTACTGGTTTCTTTTAGTTTACCTAATTTTGAGTAGCTGCGGAAGACACAGGTTTTCGGGTCTCCCTGCCTTACATGTTTTTTGAATTGGGGTTATTCCGTTCCAATGGCTTACTTTTGCACTCTCTTCTTATGTGCCCATATTTGCCACAATTATAACAGGTGGGTTTTCTGCGAGGTGGGTACTTGGTTTCCGCTTTATTTGGGTATACAGTTAACTTACCAGCTTTGCGCACATGGTGAGGTCTACTAGAAACTTGTCTTTCATACGAGGTTGTTACATCAGGCAGTAGTGCTCGCAATTGATGTCTATTAGTTCCAGAGGTTTTCATTGCTTCTCTATTTTGATCTGAGTACCATACATTTCAAGAATGGATACTGCACTGTTCTAGATCAGCAATAGTACTTGGTCTATTCATCAGTGATAGTCGAGATCTTTCTTCAGGTGACACGCCTACTAAAATGGTGTCCACCAGTTGTGTTTCATTCCAGCTTACACGTAGTAGTCGAGAGGACTCCCTAATATCGGAGATGTAGTGAGCTAATCTCTCCTGATGTCCTTGTACTCGGAGTACTGTCTTCCTTTTTATTTCCTCATAGATGCCGGTGGGAATAAAGTATTTTATTAAAGAGCTATGTAGCTCTTCTACTGGGAAAGTAGAGGTTAGGGCTTCTAGCACACGATTTTTTAACGGGGGTTTACACTTTGGTAACAGAACTTGTAAAATTTGCCAGTCATTCAGCTGCTGTAGATCCTTTATCTGAAGAAGATAACTAATAAATGTTAGTAACTTGGAAACATTTAAACCATCTGTATAAGGGATTTCGGATAAAATCTTCTCCACAGGGTGAGTCATTTTTCCGTATAGATCTGCGTTATAGTTCATAGGGGTAATTCCTCGATGAGGGTGATTAGATTCATTGGGGGTGTTGGTCAATTCATTATTTCCGGGACGAAACTGAAAATGCTCGGGAGGAGGGACATTTACATCTGTATCAGTATTTTGTTCTGGGTTCGCTTGCACTTGCGATACGATAGGTGAGTTCCGATCCGAGTTAGGCGGAGGTAAACCAGTGGTGGGGGATTGTACTGGGGAGATGTGTAATTTCATTAATGATTTCTCTATTTCGTCCATCCTGAATGAGTCGGATTTTCGTCTTAAATCGTTGATAATTGAAGGTAAGCGGCGTAGAGCTTCGTCTGCTAGCTTTTGTACATCAACGGGTATTTCTGTGAGATTCGGCCAGATCGACAAATTTTTTATTCGCCTGGTTAAATGCTCTATTCTCTGGGTAGTCCGCAAAATTTTTGCCGGAGATTTCTCGTCTCGGAGTGTTTGAGACAATAAGTATAGTTCACTATACTTGGCATTACAAATTTCTTTCTCGCTTTCATAATCGAGTTGGCTTAGATTGTTTAATTGCACGGGCGCATCAAATCCACATTCGCGAATTGAACTTCGTAATTCCGCGACTGTTACATCAGCATGGGGTAGTCCACGCAAAAGGGCTTCGTAAGACAGCTCGTCTTTTAATAACAAATCCGGGTTAAATTGGGCCATTTTGTTCTAACACATTAGCACGTACTTAAAATTAATACTAGTATATTACACATATATTACATATACATATAATAAATTCATAAGTAATCAATTTACACAAATTAGAAAAGAACAATTTCTCTTCTAAGGGAGAGACAGAAATCACACACACATATCTTTCAAGGTTAAACAGCCGATCAGCTGTTTACTGGAATGTAGGTCAGAGGGTGGCCTACATATTTAGTTAACAAAGGAGGGTTGAGCGTGTCAGTGAGAGAGGGGGTTTTACTCTTATTGTTCTCCACAATGCGACTGAATAACACAACTACTGTATACGTACTCTAAACCGGTATAAACAAGAGAGAAGGGGAGCGCAATCTTATGCAACACATTTATTATTACTACGCTTGGCAACACTTTGGCTTCGTTCATTCATAAACTTTTCTCAATTAAATAATTACTTATTTTGTTCACAAGTTTTAAATCACGAACTTCTACTTAATTACTTTATTATTATTAACAAAGTTATTTTTAATCAAATTTTTTTTTATAACACATACTAGTGTATGTAAGCTAGATAGTTGGACATACACTGTGCAGAATGATTCAGGAAACAACAGGTCATAGATTGTCGTAAACAAACCTGTTACAGATTGTTCGGTTGACCAAAATTGTTATGCTGGGTCACAATTCATGTATGCAAGTACTTACATCGAATTATGCAGGTTCCTACTGGCCTATAGAACGCAAAAGTTACATGCATTGTATGACGCTAAGGATATTTTACTTATACATACTACCATCTACGTAACTTAATACACTATTAAATATGTTTTGAACATTACATTTATTAAAGTAACTTTCTGAGTGCATATATCAATATTATATATTTAGTTACAATTTATCCACGCATAGTGAATGCAATTTTGTTTGTGACACTATATACACAATTAAAACTCTTTCCTTTGTTTCCTTTATTTTTTGAATGACGCAATTTTGTTTGCTTAAAACACCTTTATAAAATTTAGCATAGTGGCACACTTTTGTGACACTCTGTAAACAATTACCCTTTTATTTTTTTTACAAGTAAGCAGAGTGGCGCACTTTTGTAACGTCTTTTCGCCGCGTTACAAATCCAGGGAACCCCTCGTAATTAAACTCCGTTAATTAGATGGGCTGCCTACGTTGTAACAGAATTGATCACAAATAATTAATGTAACAAATTACTTACTAACAGTGTAAGGAAACAATGGCAAGGTATACAATTGATTTAAGCACTCCTCATATGTGTGTAACAAGAAGACTTCTCTTTATTTAACATTTAAAAAACATATACTGACAGATCCCATGACATTACTAATTCAATTATTAAGTTATTTGAAAGGTTTCTTTAAACTTTGAGATCAAACTTGATTTTATATAGCTATACCTCGGATCCGGGTCAACTTTCTGTATTTCTGTAATTAAGACTTTTAATTATACTCATTTCATGATATTAGCTTGCAAGACTTTCTTTTATTCAACCATTGGAATAATGGTATTATTGCTTGAATTATATTACTCTACATTAGCATATAAACTGTTACAACGTATGAAGTTAGAATAGTTACATGAAATTCTTAGATTTAATTTATAAGTCTTTACAAAGTTAATAGTTTCTGAAAAGTCTCTTTCAAGATGTGTTGTGTAACAAATATTAGTAACCCTCGATAGACAGGCTATCGAGTCACCTTTTAATTGGTATGCAGAAGACTCGTCCTGGGGTATCCGTCTTGGGAAACAGGAACAGCTACGTCGTCATCTCGGTCTGGCCTTCCTCTGTAAAGGGCTCCAAAAGTTCGCAGGTTGAACAATATGTCGTGTAGATATCTACGATGATCTTGTAGATTCTCGGATGTCCTGATCTGCATATTCTGTCACGTGCAGTAGAGTTTGTGGGTTCTGATAGTTCACATCTCCAGGTATGACTTTGGAATTGTTGTTATTTGTTGAAGCACGAAGTCATCTTGTGTTACACTCTTTTTTTACGTTTCGATTTTTTTTACTTTAAATTTCTTGTCTATTTACATGACTATATTAATTAACACATCCAGATGCTTTAAACAGCTACATCTGGTACACCATCTTAAGGTGAGACAAAATGTAGTTAACATATTTTAAGCGCACAGCTCCTACGTCTATACTGTACGAAGTCACCATTGCAAGAGAGAGAAATTCCGCTCCCTTCGCCTGGTACTGGGCAAAAGTTAGTGGGACAATTTCCGCGCGAGAATATAGTTCCTAACTACATTTAAGTTAACATTTTTTATTTATACAAACTATCCCTAAACAAATATACATAATTTAAATCAGTTGTTTTAGCGACTATTTATGTCTTCAGATTTTTTTATTATTAACATTAATTTTTTTTATCTTATTCTAACTCACACAAGACTCGGAAAGCATGTCGAGTCTGGAATCAACAGGACAGCGCCTGCTTACAAGCAAAGGGTTAAATACGATATTAATAACTCTTTACAATTTATCTTTTTATTAGAGTATCTTATAACTAATTAATTACTGCTTCCTCTCATACTGAGTACATACAGGTATTTTATATTAATACAGTGAGATTTAAATGGCTTAAGAGCTCGCAACCTTAATTTTTTTTTTAATTTTTATTTTCTTGATTATTTCTTTTATTTAAATCGTCACAATGTCTACAGATAAACCTAAAATAATAGCTAGTGCTGCAGCGCCAGTGGAGGTGCAAATTAATACTAGACAATAGAATTGTAGAGCAGTTAACGGGGTGACGACAACAAGCTATAGATCAATGGGCATAGAAATACATTGCCAGATTACAAAACTGAAGAGATACAGATTCTGCGTGGAGTAAGACAAAGATGTATGCTATACTTTTATTCAACACCTACTCGGAAGGTATTTTTAGAGAACCTTTAAATGAATGTGATGTGGAAATGTCTCTGAACGGTGAAAGAATAAATAACATACGTTATGCGGATGATACCGTCATATTCGCAGATAGCTTAGAGGGGCTGCAACAACTAATGAATAGAGTGACAGAAAGCAGCCGTCGATATGGTCTAGACATCAATGTTAATAAAACGAAGCTAATAATTATATCTAAGAACAAGTTCACAAACTGCACCCTCAATATATACCAAAGGACTGTTGAAAGTGTAAACCAATTTATATATCTTTGTACTATAGTCAATGGGACCACTCTCAAGAAATAAAGAGCAGAATTGGAAAGGCAAGAACAGTATACACTAGAATGAGCAGTTTTGTCAAAAGTCACGATTTAACAATAAACACAAAGATAAGACTTCTACGCTGTTACGTATTCTCGGTTCTCTTCTACGGTGTAGAATCTTGGACTTGACTGAAGCCACAACTAAGAAATTGGAATCTTTCGAAACGCAGCTATACCGTAGAATACTGAGCATTTCATGGACAGCACATATAACTAATGTTGAAGTTCTTAGAAAGATGAAGAAAAATAGGGAAGTTATTAACACAGTAAAGATAAGGAAGCTTCAGTATCTGGAACATCTGATGAGAAATGAACAGAGAATTTTACTTATTACAGTCCATACCACAGGGATAAGTACTTGGAAAGAGAGGAGTTGGGTGACCGAGAATATCATGGCTGATAAATTTAAGGACCCGGTTTGGCATGAATAAAACTGACTTATTCCGTACAGCAGTGCAGAAAGTTAAAATAGCCTGTATGATATCCAACATCCGAAACGGATAAGAACTATCAGAGGAAGAAGAAGAAGATTACAAAAGCAAACAGGGTGTCAGGATGTATGAGGGGTGTTATCTGGAACGATACATTTGGATTTTTAAATTTTGAAATGAAAGAAGGGATGTGTCACAATACAGTAGCAATATAGTGAGGACCTTACCTGATGTATGGAGCAGATGCGCGACCAGAACCCAAGACAAGACAGCCAGAATGCAAACACAAGTTGCTGAGATGAAGTTATCATGTCGTTATATTGTCGACAACATTTCTTTTATATTTTATGTCTGTATATTATTGTATTATATTGTATTGTATTTCTTTAATCCAGCTTGCAGAATTTGTGTTTTAAATTTTAGTAATTTTTTTGTAAATCAATAAATTTAATTGGATTGTTGTATGTTGTGAAGCGGTCATAATTATGGTTACGTACGTAAGCCCCAACACGGCCATTTCCTAGGGAGCCTCTGTTTTTCCATCAATCTAAAAAAAATAATAATACGGTATTTGGTTGAAGTAAACATTTACAAAATTAGATCCGTGTAGAAAAAAACCGATTTTTCAAAAACCGTGTAGAAGCAACCATTTTTATCACAAGAAAACACCACGATAACTACTAGTCATGAACAGTGCAACCCCCCCCACACACACACAAACAACACTGTTGTGCTCACACTTATAAGCAAGGCATTAGCGAAGGTTTGAGCCAACGTGTTGCATCGTGTTTAAATATTCGCACAAGATAGCGACGCGCGATGGGATGAGAAGTTGTGACTGGGTATTGGAAGCGCGGCTTATGATTTATAACACGATAAGGATTTGACGCAGGAAATTAAAGCCCATCACTTACCTACTCACCTGCAAGAATATTGGAGTCTACAACAAGACGTTAATCAAGTTTATGGCATTTACTTGGCGACAAAGTTCAGTTTCCTTTCTTAGTACTGCCTTGTTTAAAGGTAAATGTATATATATTGCAACAAAACATATATTCGCATATTTGCCCAGGGCGGTATGTTTTGTAAATAATTAGTGTACAAAGAATACAACGAACAGTTTTAAACAATTCTGTGCGGGAGACTACAGGCTGTGGCCTGTCGAAAGTGACACCTGCTTCGATAGTAAAAATACAGCGTTTGTATGTGTGTGTAACGCAAGCTACGACAGGAAAATATGGGGTGATGCTGTAATCAGGTGTTAACCGGATTAAAATAAACTAGTTAATACGTTTTAAACCTGTGAACGAAGACGTACCCCAATTATAAAGACACCATTACATTAAGGAATTTTAATGAATATGGTGATATAAAAATTATTGCAAAATGTGCAATAATAAAGAGGCTGGGTAATTCAATGTTAACTACAAGTGTAACTAAATAATAATTAATAAGCGTGGTATATGTGAGTGACCAGAAAACAATTACTTAAACAATGATATCGCTCATGCTACGAGTATGTTTACGAAATCGCGAAAATGAACCAAAAAGTGATTTGTAATTAAAAGGACGCTTTGGACGAACAGACAATATCTAACATGTCGAAAACAGTCCTGAACCTGTCAGATCGCCGTCCAGTATAAATACCACCAGCAATTTTGGGCGGTCACTCATTCAGACTAAAGAAATCTTCATTCACACAACGTCACGCTGCCGGTTTAACGACCGATCAGGACCACACACACCAAGACGTATGGAGGAACTCTGGAGCATCACCAACAACAACCCGTAGAGACAACGAACACAGCATCAGCATAATCATCATCATCATCATCAAATTCTCAGGATTCTGGACGCACACACACACACACACACACACACACACACACACACACACACACACACACACACACACACACACGCACGCAACGGTAACGGCAGATGTATGCAGGTGATAAAAGAAAATTATATTTTTTTGTTGTGAAAAGAGCTCTCGAAAAGAACTTAACTATGAACAGTAAATAATTAAAGTTTTAAAGTTAAATAGTAGTTAAATAAGAGAATTTAATTTAACAAGAAAATTTAGAAAAGAAATACTAATCTTTTGTTGTATGTTAAAATTTGGGTGTGTCAGTAGAAATAAATATTAGATTGGAAGTAAATGTTATATTATTTTTATTTTGTTTATAGCAACAATTAATTTTTATTCTTGAGTGTTAATATTATTTTGTTTGTAAATGAGTTGCTATAATTATTTAAAATTTGAGTTAAAGTCAGACATACTGAAATAAAAAAATTTAAATAATTTGTTTAACATGTTTGTTTAGCTAGTAAGATATTATGGTTGTTTATTTTTTTGATATGTTATGAACAGCATAGCAGGTTACATTATATTTGTGAAGCTTATAAAAGTGAATATTTATTTATATAATATTTGAAATTTTAATATTTGAATATTTTTCTATTAATGTTGATAAATCATAGAATGATTATTTTGAAACGGTTTTAATTAATTATTTCATGTCCACAACATCTCACTCCTCTTTAAAAATTATTTAATTATTGCGCAACTACATATACTTGAAGCAACGAAAAAAAAAATCCTGCGACCTGGCCGGTGTAATACACTTTATAGTTGCGTTGAGTACATGGTAATGTATTTGTGTATAATTGTTGTAACGTTGCATATATATTATAACTACACTACTATGCGTTATTGTAATGTAATGTTGTGTGTGAGTACCCACCTGCTGTCTGATCTTGCAGATTCTTCCGACTAGGGCGTGTGGATTTTGGATTTGAAGTTCGCAAGCTAGTAATCTCAAATTATTACAACAACACACATAATGGGTTACTTTAAAGGGGGAGAGTTTTGTGAGACTGGTAGGCTTTATCGTACAACAATAAAACACTGTTATATGGGGTAATAAAACGTTGTTTATTACACCAACAACACACAAGAATAGAATGGTTATAATGTTATGAATTTTCTTATAGTCTATACAATGAATCGATGTTTTTCGATTGTCTAATAGTTGAAAGAAACTGAACTCGTTCTTTGCGAGTTAATTTCAATTTAAATTTGACTTTATTAATTGATTTGAATTTAATTAAATTTATTTAATTAATTTGAATCTAAGTGTTCATGAAACAACCTATAAAACTCTAAAATTAATTTGAATAATTAGTTAAAATAAATTAGACGTGACAGTCTAGTTCACGTTATTTCATTTCTAGTGATTCTACTTCTGATCTACTGCAGTATGATCTAAGATTAGATTGTCAGTTAAGATTTGTATAGCGCTTTTATACTACTTCTATTTCTTAACTATAACTTACTAAAACCTTAAACTGCTATACAGATTATCGCAAAGAATTTACTTTTTAATTACTAGAGTCTTTGCTTTTTGTTTGTTTGGCACCTGAATTATTTGAATTACAATGTTTTAATTGAAAAATATAAAATTTGATCTGAAAATAAATAAATAGATTTTGCTTTCCTGTTACTGAAGAGGATGTCGTCCCGATTTGTCCCTCGTCGATTCGAGTCCTTGGTTAGAGAAAGTAATCTGCTTAGAACTGCTGGATTCGGTCGTGGAGTTCAAAATTCGGCAACACTCTGCTTTCCTGCTGTTTGTGAATATTTTAACGTCTGCTGTTGTCTGCTGGAACTGCTTCCTGTTCTCCGTCGATTTGCACGTTGCACGTCAGCGAGTGTGTGTGTGTGCTTCGTTCGGGCGGTCGCTCTGCTCGTCAGCTGTTAACCAATAATTTAGACGGCCTCTCTGCTGTATTCTTGAAGTCTGGTCTTGAAGTCGGGTGGATCTCTTGCGTGCTTATGACTATCTGGTAGTACACAATAAGCTTGGTTGATGTCTTGAAGAGTATCTCGCCTTTACGTAGCAATTACGAGCTATACAGATGATCTGTAGTTAGTGTGTTCGTAATCGCGTGTGTGTTGACCACGTAGAGTCTTCTTGTTGATCTTCACCGCTTTGGCTACTAGACGATCGAAGGACTACGTCTTAACTTCGTGAGTACTGACAGAAGAGTGAATTTTTCCACCAGAAAACATCGCACTGGCCGGGGCTGCATGAAATGATTTCATTGGTCGAAACACTCTCCCTACCACATAAAATTTAGAATTCCCTTAGTCCGTGAGAATGAAGTCTGGTTCCCACAGACGGAGAATAGAATTATTATCTAATAATTAATTATCCGGCGGAACCAGTTTGTCGCTAAGGATATCCTGTACTTACTTAATTTTGCAATAACTTGGTTGCAAATCAAGTTGTGTGAAATCTAAAATATACAATCTGTCACAAATTATTATCTTTATAATATACTAAAATCTCATTACTGTAACTCTATTTTAACAGAAGTTATTTAATTATTTTAATTAACTCTTACATTTGTTAATTATATTGCATTAAATTTGCACACGTCATTATTAATATCTCGGCAAACATTTTGGCTATATTAGATTTCGCCTTTATTTATTAGTTTCCGAGATATTAATAATTAACAGTTTGGGTGTGGTCGCTTCCTTGTACAGCGAGCTGATTACATAACGACCACGTGTGCGTTGTTTTACACAGCATTATTTTCAATGCGCTACATTCAAATGGAGTTTTAACTGTTAATTTTTATTTAAATATGGTTTCAGCATGCGGTAAACATATAACCCCAAATAGTTAATATTTGGTTCCGTTATAATATATATATATATATATATATATATATATATATAATAACGACAAAAATTATTTAATATAATTTAATTTGTGGAGCCCCACGCTTTTGGAGCACCAAATTATATAACAACACAAAGTGAGTTCATGGGTGTAATCGTAATAAGAAGATGATGCGTTATATAAGTTTTTTTTTTTAATTACTCCATTGTTTATTTTTTATTAAACAAAATTCTTTCAATTCGAACATCAAAGTAAACTCATTATTAATCGTTTGTATGAACCATTCGCACATGACTTATGGCTAACAAATTATATTTAACATGGTATGCATAAATCTTATCATCTAATCTTAATTAATTAAATATTTTGCTCTCGACTTACTCACTGTGTGGTTATCTTTGCGATTTCATGTTATTTTCTGTAATTCTGAATTTACTGTTATTTTAATTTATTTAATCTTATTTGACTTTCATTCTTTACTGTTGAATATGCATTTTACTTTATCAAACAAAGACTTTATCAATTACTCTCATTTAGTTTTATTTAAAATCATATCAAACAAAGACTTTATCAATTACTCTCATTTATTTTAATTTAAACTCAAATATTTCTCTCTTAGCATTTATGTTTGATTCAACTACTAATTCCTATACATGAGTTATTATTCTACATTAAAATCTGCTTTTGCATGTATGTACATTTCTTTATGCTTGATTAACTGTTCGAATGTTTTTCATTCTATGTTAATTAGAGTCTTTCAATTGTCTGTAATTAACAAAAGTGTTTTTTCATTACCTCATTTGATGCGATACTATCAGTGTGTCCTCCTCGCGTCCTCGGTCTGTGTCCTTCTCGTTCTTCTGGTCCTCTGGTCCTCTTCCATGATTCCACTGCTAGTGCTGTTTACTAGTTGTCTCGTATCATCTCATGGATCGTACGTAAGTCCATCGAACCTCTTCGTAGGTGCTCTGCTGTTCTGGTTGGACTTCCAGTTCGTCCCGTGACTCTCACTGTAGATTTAAAATAGCGTCGTCGACTGAAATAGCCTCCTACGGCAACGGTTGAAAGTAGAAGAAGAAACTTTATTAGCGCGACGTGGTATTTCTAGCCAGGTCGTGCAAAAGCTCAGGTCTGAACAATTTTCATCTTGTCAGAGTTTTTCGAAGCGTCTTTTCCCCCACTCTGGTTCAATTCACTAATTTCGCCTATCTTCGCGAATTACGAAGTCTGTTTCACACTACTCGATGCTCAATCGATCGCTAATTTTATATGTTTACTATACGTAAATTACACTTATTTATTGTAATTACAAAAAGAGCTATTCACTTTTTACTTATAGTAATTGCACTTTCTGACACTTTGTCACGGTCTTTTAACCCTTTGTTCATCTTTATTTTCTACACCCTCTGGTTTCTTTCGTTTTACAATATCGTACATATTTTTCTTATAATTAAAATAAAACACAAAATCTATCAATATTTGAAAAGGCATGGTTACTGTTCAGGAACGGACAGGCTTCACACATACAAACAAAATACACATATACACAACGCTAGCGACAGGTGGGCCAGATATGCGTGTACATGCATGAATTGTGCGTTCCCTATTTTTTTTTAAACAACCCAACTTGCAATCTGAATCATGTCTATTCATAGTTTTATTTATTTGTATTAATTATTTATTTATTTTTGCAATCCACAGTACCGTATCTTTTTGTACTGTCGCAATATATATATATATATTCAAAGCACTCAACATTTAAAATACACAAAATACAAATACATATACCACAACACACAATAATACAACTTTAAAATACTAGAGACCAACAAACAACCTCAATAGCATCCAGCCAACACACAAATACTTCACCAGACGCAAGATCGCGAAGGCTGAAGATGAGAGCACGGGAGCTCTCGAAACATGTTCCTAATAAGGAAAAAAGTATATCTTGAGGTAAATTTATTTATAAATATTAAATGTAATATATATGTATATATGCGACAATACAAGCATAGGCTGTAATGCGCATATATAACATAAAATAAATATTTAATTTAATTTTAATAATATATAATAGACGAGCAGGTGTGAAATTGGAAGCTGGCTTGCAAACAGGAGTCAACACGCAGGATCACGCGATTACCGCTGCATGCGTGTACACAAGTAAATAGTGTGTGTGCGTGAAGCCTGTTTGAGCCTGAAAGTTTGCAACCTCACCCCAAGTCAATGCTAAATTAAGAATATATTTAATATTAAGCAAACCAGAAATGTTAGCGAGAAGGTAAAAACTTCTAAAAATGTGTAAAAATCAGACACAATTGCAGTGCGAATTTTACGTAATTCGGACAATCAGTGCGAATTCTGTGCGATTTTTAAAGCATTATAATTATACTAGTGGTGCGAGCATCATGATAATTGCACATCACATAGGTCATTAAATTAGACAATATTTTATCGCCGTGAAATCCGCGTTAAACAGTGCGATTGGCGAAAAAGTGCTAAAATGTGAAAAAGGACGAGAGTGGGGACTACCACGCCATGGTTCAACTGTCGACAGGCTAATTTCTGAATCGACAGCTGCAGTTTTCTTGGTGAATATAAATACAAGCCCAGGAGAGCTAATCTCTCTCTTCTAACAGTCTTCATTCGTGGTGGAACGTTATATCCGTCAGAGACGCAAAATTTTAATTACTTTGGACAGAGTTAGACAATATGACTAACACCAATAAGACTTTTTGTTAAGCATAACTTACAAAGTATTACAATAAATATTTCGATTTAAAATAGTAAAGGAAAACAGTAATTAAAATTACCGTAACCAAAAAAATCGTCAGATGTCTACAAGTGATCTACATCTAAGAGCATTACTCCAGACCGAAGACGAGAGCACTACATGGCCTAAATTCCAGATGTAAAGGACGAGTCATCGGACTTCCGAGAGGACCCGGAGGAAGAAGAAAGCATCCAGGACTTCCGAGAGGACCCGGAGAACGAGGAAAGGATCCAGGTCTTCATGACTATGCAGGATTCACAACATCAAGGACTCAGGACCAGGAGAGGGTATGCTGCGGAACCACTACAATTAAGGTGAAAGAAAGCCATGTATTCCTCATAACAAAAGACTTAATCAAAGATTGATAAACAATGTCAAAAGAAAGACAATCATTTCAAAAAAAAGTGTAATTTATAACTTATAAATATAAATGTCTTGTATAAAAAATTATAGCATAATTTTTGAATTAATAATTTATTGAAAATATTTTAATTTAAATTGTAGAGTAATTATGAAAGCATAATTTTTGAATTAATAATTTATTGAAAATATTTAAATTTAAATTGTAGAGTAAATATGAAAGCATAATTTTTGAATTGATAATTTATTGAAAATATTTTAATGTACATTTGAAAGAATCAATTAGATTTGTTCAAAGAATGAACAAATAGTTAACTTAGTTAAATATTTTTATATTGAAAGCACACATTCAGACTGAGTAGTCCAGACAGTATAACATAATGAAGAAATGTTTTTAATTAAAATTAATAATATTATAACTATGATATAAGCTTTATGTTGGTGATGAGATTACAGCAAACAAAGAAACTTTGAAACCACGTATAATGATTATCGTATGACGAAGTAATCATTATTTGTATATTATTATTTCTTGATATGTTTGTTTAAATTAATAAATGGGAACATTTTGAATTTCCTGAAAAGGCTACCATTATTATAATTACACCTGAACCCCTAATTACACGTACACGTTGTTAGAAATGTTATTTACCGTTGTATAATTTTGACGCTTATGAGAGTGCGCCCGACACACATTTTATAACGTTGTATCGTTGTATATATATATATATATATATATATATATATATATATATATATAATGTTAATCAGTTGATTTATAGCTTGTTAAATCTACATTGTAACACGATACAATCTACAGATCAAGTAAGTACACAGAATTAGGTAAAATCTTGCCTTAGTATTGGACTTTTGGAGAAATCTGAAATATTTCATTATAAAGTGTCATTTTGTTTGATTTAGAGAGTTTGATAACGCAAGCGTCATTACCAGGACAGAAATGGTATACCGTATTTTTTCTTGTTTTTTCCTTTCTCTTTTTCCTTTTTCTCTCCTTCTTTTCTCTCCTTTCTTTCGCTTCTTCTTTATTTTCTTCTTATTCTTCCCGACCGGTACATCCCCGCATAGACCATACCTTGTTACATTAATCGCCTCCACTCACTTCTTCTTCCAGCCCAGCGTTCCCAATTCCTGATTCCCGTTCTTCTCCTGCAGGCCATCGACTTCTGGTATTCCTACCCGCCCCACTCCTCCCACTTGACCATATAGGATTCTCTTTTGTTGCCTGCCTCGACCAATTCCTTCCACACACCTTAACCAGCCAATCGTAAGCTAGCCTTGCTTAGGATAGGCCAATCCTAACTGGAAGTAGTATATGGACTAGAAATATTATCGTTACGTCAATTCGGCATAAATACCATGCATAGTAGGCTGTGTTACGCTTGTCACGCTGATAGACGCATAATGAGTAGATAGAATGATTAGAGGCGTTTTCGTTTTATTTTAAATTTTTCTTCACAATTTTTCTGACCACATGGAAGGCACAAAGCCAGATAATGGAGAGCTGACGGAGAGCTTTAGAGCAAGAAGAACGAGGTCGCTGCACAAGAAGGCTCTGCAAGTATTTGCAACCGTGGTCGGAGAGGAAGCATAGGAAGATCAACTATTAACCTTACCCAGTTTCTGACTGGACACGAGTGTTTTTGATCCGACCTGAAGAACGTTGGAAGGCCGAGTCACAAGAGTGCCTGTCCTGTCCGGAATTCGCGGACGTTGTCACCCACACCTTCTTCGACTGCGACGGACGTTTGCAACGCAGGAGATCGTTTTCAGAGAACACTAGGCAGGAGATCTCCCCGGATAACATCGTCGAAACGACGCTTACATTGAAGAACAATCGGAACTGTGTGGCATGCTTCGCAGAAGGTGGTCGTGAACCAAAGAAGATAGTCCTGCACAATATTAATGTAGAAGAAGAAGAAGAATCCAAAAGCAGTCACTAGTGCTGAAAAAAAAATGGGTCTTGCCCGAAGTAATGTGACAAAGAGTTCCAGTTTATTATCTAAAAGAAGAGAGGGAGGTGGGTATATATATAACAATACCCGCACTCACTGACCCCGGATGTGTGCACTCTTATTTAATGAGGAAATTTTGTCCAATTACAATTGTAAAATAAATGATTATGATGATGATAATTCTTATTATTTTTATTCAGTGGGTCCTAAAAAAAAGGCAGGCCCAACTTGCACCCAACGGGCAATAGCAAATGAGGAACAACTAGAAAGAGCCCGATAAGGGCGCAATAGTCTCCATCCTGAAGTAATAATCTAATTGATTGCAGGATGGATATAAATGCCTGATTTAGAGGTGGGTTTTTTAGTGGGTGAGAGTCCCACACACCAGAGGAAGCAAGGCCTCCTCTACGGTGCGTAAAGCATTTTTATTAGTATTATTATTATTATTATTATTATTATTATTATTATTATTATTATTATCCATGATGATCTAAACGCTAAGGCTTCGTTGTCCCTGTAACCACATAATCGACTTTTACTGTTCGTTTCATTTGGAGGTAACTCTTAGATTCGATTCCCACCTAAGATTTTCCGTTTAATTTTCCTCGTCACTTGTCCGCCCTTTTCGTCATTCCACTCACTTCCACAACAATCGTTTAAAATCATTATGTCTCACGATACTTACAGTTTATTTAATCCCTTGTAATAATTTGTAATGACGTGTCCGATAAGTTGTTACAAGAAACTCTTTGTCCCCCCTATACTTACTTAAATGATGTACTGTACTTGTAAGAGTATTTTACTTTTAGTTAGCCCAGGAAAATACGAATAACGGCCGTTAATCTACTCTATGAAACCAAAAAGGAAGAAAAGGCGCGAAAAGCCTCATTTCTTTTGTGGAAACGCATTAGGCAAGACAGTAGATAAGTGACATCATTAGCGTGATTAATGATCAGCCGATTCACTCTCCAGCTCGATTCCCACTTTATCCAGATGAAGCACAACAAATTGCCATTAATTGTTCAGCAGCACGTCGCGTCGACTCTCAGTTCCAGAGAAATTTATTTTTTATTCTGTGTCTAGTCCTACTTCGCTACCAATTTAAAAGCCACGGGTTCAGACCCCAATCGCACGATATAATAGCTACGTGAATATGTACCGTGATCGGTAAGCAGACCAGAATAAGTAAAACATTATATAGTGATCGTCACCGCGACAAATCGGTGTTTATAGTTGTCCGTATGAACACAGACTAACAGTAATTAGTTGTATGCGTAAATTATGCAGCCGGTAACTAGGGTAACGGTCCCACGGTGATTGCGTGTTTCTTCACGTTGGAAGTTTATGGCGGACACACCGTAATTAAGACGACATTATAGGGATGGCACTGAATTGAGGAAGTCATTGCTCTTTGTAATATCGTTTCAACAATAGTAATTACTGAATTATCAATCCTTAATCGTCGACAAATAAATGCTTTGTGAGCTGTGACACAATCAACATTTTTTGAATACAGTATATTTTTATCCGTATCACTCTTCTTTGAACTTACGTTTTTACAGATATAATAATATATTATGTTGTGCTAAATAACAAAAAATGTTGACTAAATCTCATTAAAAGAAAACAAAATAAATATTTTTAGGGGAACCAGACTGTAAAAATTTTTAGAAAATTTAATTTTTGTAAAGTTCAAACAATTAAAATATTTTTTGTTTGAAATTATGTACACATTTTTGTGTGTGTGTTTGTGTGTGCGTATAATTATTTATATTTGTATTTTGGTATTTTAATTGGCATTTATTTAATTGCTAAATATATTCCAAATTATGTTATATGTATTTCACATGACGTCAGCAATTAACCCACTGACCTACGTCGCGTAAACTTTTAAGTAATTAAAAGTTGTTGATAAATATGAAGATTTTTGGGGAAAATAACAGTGTTTTTTATAAGTGTTTTTATAAGTGTGTTTTATAAGCAGTGTTTAATAAGTATAGAGAGCAGAGCGACGAAAAACAGCTGAAAAGGGCGGGAGGCTACAGTAACGAAGAAACGAGCTAACGAAGGGCGTTTGCAAGAAAAATAAAAAGAGCTTACTTGATTTGTTGTAAGTGTGTAAGTTTCATATTTATGTATATCTAAAAGTGTTCATGAACATTTCAGAGCCTGAAGTCTGATTGTTTCTTAACTTTGTTTATAGTTTCATGACGGTTATAGTAAACGTAAAATCAAGACTGTAAATTATTTCAAAGTTTCAAGTTTAGTACGTTTTTAAAAGGAAGTAAAAATCATGTATTTTAAAATCACATTTTTCTCGAAAAATCACCCTGATTATTCTTTTATTATATATGTGTTTATATGTAGTCACCTATGCCTTTGTGTTCAGAAACACAAATGCCTATGATTATGTCACCTCTGAAAGGTGTTCCTTTAGAGGAAAGATGGTCATGACCTGATCGCTTTACGCTCATGCCACGTTTCACTGAGTTCCGTTAACAGCTGGTAAATTACCCGTTAAGAACTTAACGGCAGATTAACTCGTTTTACACAGCTGAGTTAAAGACAACGTCCGTTACAATCGTCGATAAATTTAACGGGACATATTAGGCCTGTTTGCTAACTAACGGATCGTTAAAACGACGAGTGACAACATTAAAAATTACGTTTTACTTCACTTACGTAGGCCTACGTTGTTTTATTTCACGTGAAATAGTCGTTCGTGTAACATAAATAAAATATAAATACATATATGTGTCTATTTTTTGTGATCAGAAAATTTGTTTTATCTGTTTTCTGTTCTTTCATTAAATAAACTACTTTATTTTCAATTGTTGCGTATGCATATATAATATTAAATATTGTGTGACAAACAAAAATGGATCAGTCAGAAAATGTTTACGCTTACATAATGTTGGTATTGAATATTACCCAAACGAAGATGAAAAAAACAAATGTCAGTGGTAATAGGTGTAGGCCTACCGGTTTTGATCATTTGAGTGAGTCAAAATTTATGAAACGCTGTAGACTTTAAACAAAAAATTACTCTCAGAATTCTTGAAGAATTGAGGTTTTGGGAACGTCCTCTATAACAGGAACAAAAACATGAAAAATATAAGCTTATAATAAGATATTGCTATGACAATTACCTTACGCTCTCGAAACGTTAGCAGGTGCAGTTACGTAATACGTCGGGGAGCCGAGCAGGTGCAGTGGTTGTCGAGCTCTCTTAACTATGCAGGTAATGTTGCCATTCCACCAGCAATATGGAAAATTAATGTGGAACATCTGCGGGATCTACATAAGCAACAACGGCCAGCTTAGTTAGTTACAGCTGGCGATATTGTATACTGAAGTGATTGTTGCGGATAAGTGGAAAGTGATTATTGCGTTACAAGTAGTGCGGAGCTCTAATAGTTCACAATTATTAATGCGTGAGGACAAATTTAACTTGAATTATTGCATGAGAGCACCTGGTTGATTTCAAATTGCTACGTGTGACTAATTAAAGCTGGTAATTACTGACTCCATTGGTGTCTGTATTTTGTTCCACTGTACAACACGACGATCCGTGAGACCGTCGTAACAATACACACACACACACACACACACACACACACACATACACAAATACACTTAAGAAATAAAAAAACTTGAAACAATAACGATACCGTACAGTTAGTTTGAAATTTATTTTAATTTTTCAGTCAAATTGACACTTATCATGTTAAGTTGACATAATCGTGTTAACCAGAGTTTTACTAACCGGGTATAAACGGGCGTTGTTGGAACTACTATTAAGATAACGGCAGTTAAATATTATATCGCCAGTTAACAAACGATCCGTTAGGAAGAAGAAAATCAACAGACGTTCGTGAAACGGAGCATAAAAGTTACTTCTTACGGGTAAAACGCAAACATTATTCGTAACTGATCCGCGGATATTCACTGAACGCAGTTAAAGTCAGCAATTATTATCAAATGCAATCAAGCAAATAATAAAGGACATACAATTAATTTCGGTGAAAGAAACGTTCCCTCCGTAAATCTATAAGATAAGCATAATAGTTGGTTTTACAATATATAACATAGCAACAGATATCCGAACTGTCACAATGTCCGTACCCGCACTACATTTTCTATATTCTGATAATGCGATTGCATCGATATACTACGATGTAAAGAAGAAAAAGTACGTTAATTGTACATTGTTCTCTTTCTTAATGTAAAGCAAAAATAGGTGCTGTTTTCATTTGTGAGGTTAGATAATAATGGTTTTTGATTTTCAACTTACTGTTTAAAGAAGTAAAAGCCATGGTTGGAAAAAATATGACATTTAATGTGTTTTCACAAGACTTGAAAAAGAGAAACATTAAAAACAAAGAATATAACGTATTTTTAACAAAAACAACAGAAAACGTAAAATGAAAAATACAATTTTTTTTTCTAAACAGTAAGATTCAAATAAGAAAACAACGTATTAACAAATGAAAATAAGATTTGTTATTGGTTAGGTGGTCAACATTCTTTTGCGTTATTCAGTAAAATCTCGAAAACTTCACTGGAAGCAAATTTTGTGAGAAACAAAAGCCAAGTGTTAGTGAATAAACGAGTATTAATGGAAAACGAGTTCCGCAACAAAAAGGAAGACATGTAAAGTAACAGGCTTTACTTCGAGTTGGCTTTTTACGTGGATTTTACAAGAAGCGAGTATGATTTTAAAGGCATATCGGTTTCATGTGTAATTTTAGTTTGCATGTTAACCTAACAACGCCAACACGCGTCACAGGCACACATTGGAGTTCTATTATTGCTAGAATCATTTTTCGAAAAAAATGACTATGAAACACGATTTCAATCGTCAACAAAGTATTTTATAACATACACAAATAAATTTTTACGCTTGCTATTCACTAACTAAAAGTATATGCGATATTCACAACACAACAATGCCAATAATCGCATAATCGAATTATCAAAATTGGGTGCGGGTACGGTTATTGGGACAGTACCCAAATGTCTGTATACTTTGAACAGTCGATCCAGTGGTCATCTGTATTTCGTCGCAACGTACCAGTCGACGTAATTAACAACCCACGGCTCTGATACTCCATACAGTAAACACTGTAAAGGTCTGAGTTGATCACCAGTCTGAGTTGATCAAATGACGTCACTGGCTTATGACGTCAGAGATAACTCAGCTGGCAGCTGGTTTCCGCTGTCGCAATGTACGTTGAAGCGTACATGTGCCTGTCCAAGGTAGTGTGCGTTGTTTGTTTATCATTCGTTGTGTCGTATAGACTACACATTCTACTTGAGTAATCTGTTTGTAACAATTCAACAAACACTTAAAGAGGAGCGCTTTGGGTGCATTCACATGCGTCAGATATTAGACAACATTTATTTACGCTACGTAGCGTGCCTGAGTTTACGTTTTTGCGTATAAGAGTAAACTATTTGTAACACCTGTTTACTTCGTAAGAAAATGATCTTACCCAAATTTTATTTTTCCCTGTAATCTGCTCAATTAGCTGATTCGTTTTCGAACAATGAGTAAAGAAATAACTAAATTTTTAAATCTATGAAGCAATGTGGAGCTCTACCGTTTTTGTGTCGTATAAAGGAAATTCAGTCTACGTCTGTGAGAGATAAGTAATTTGCCAATCGTAAAGAAGAAGAGAAGTTTCTTTTACTTTTTTAATACGTACACTTTTAATACCATCTTGAGTAAATTTAAATATTGTTTGAGTTCCACTTTAATTCATTTTATTATTTTTAAATAATAGTACGTATATTTTATTATCGTAGTAACATAAACGTTTCTCCACACACTGTACACTATTGCATCCAATTTTGAGTAGATGTAGTGTTTAGGTGTTTAAATTTTTGGATGATGATGCCATTAAATATTGTTGAAACGTCGGCAGAAATAATTTAAAATTTGTGTTATACTTTTTGACCGGTCCTCGCAAATCCTTCATCGTTAAAATTCATTGATTGATGGACACTACGAAAACAAAATATTCATTTTAATTACACAGTTACATGTCTATTATTCTCTGTACAGTAATTTAGAACCACATCTTGCGTGTAGAGAAAAATCAGCTTTTAGTATTTAAAAGTTTGTAAGTTCAAAATAAAGGTAAAGGTTCATTTCAATGTAAAGGTTAATAAAATGGAAATTTCATTTCAAGTAAATAAGGCACAATTGTATGATTTTACTTATTTGGTAGAATAAAAATTCAACTCAATAACTGTTGTATTTTAATAATTTCGATGGTTACTCACCTCGTATACTCATACCGTGTATTAATTTAAGTAATCGCACCTAGACGATTTGAAGGTGAAGGTATTTTATATGTAGGTCTTTTAACTTTTTAGGGCTACTTCCAAAGGTTTTAGTGCTGTGAGTGGTGAAACATATGGAAAATAATTAAACAACAAGATAATATATTATACTTTTTATTAAAGTAGTATTACATTAAAAAAATTTAATAAATAAAGTAAATGTTTAAATTAAAAAGTATTTTGAGTAAAACAATAAAGTTTGAAAACCAGATATGTGCACTAGTGAATATCAAATTTTGGAAAAATCTTATATATTAAATACATAATCAAAAAGATACAAATAATCACAAAATACATATTTGGGAAAATACAAACACAAAATGAATATATACAAACCCAAAAATAATTATTTCCTAATAAAAGAATTAATTAAAATGAAACTACTACTTTTACTTAAAGTACTAATTTATTAACATAAATACATTATAAACATTATAAATTAATGCAATAGTGAAAAGAGCTGACTATTTATTTACAACGTGTAGACAACAATCAGCTGTTACTAGTTACGCCACTGCTTGCAGAAGTAACGTAATTTAATTATATAGCCTATTACATCAAAACTTAAAATAAAAAGGGCAAATAATTAAATATATATTAAAGGATAAGTGCAGATAATAACAAAAAATATAAATCACGTATGTAAATTACATTTTGCAATAATCCAAAGCAAAAATTTAAAATTAAGTTATATTAATAAAACCTTTCACGTAAAAAATTTAACAATTCAAACAATGCAAAGATTATAAAACTAACATTTAAAACAAAAGTCTAAGCAGTATACTGAAAGCAGAAAAAATGTGTTATATATATTAAATTATGTACAGAAAATACGAGAAAATACAAATGACATACAAGTTATATTAGAATAATCCTATACAAAAAATACTAACACAAAAATATAAATACATAAGAAAAGCAGATTGTTCATTTAAAAAATCATATACGCCCTCTACTTTTGGACATTCGACATTTGCAGATTTCGTTCTTTCCTACATTTAAAATCATACCCTTTATTCAACTTTTGCACTACAGCTTCCGACTTTCGAACACTAACGGAGGTGTGAGAAAGTGATTAAGAGTAAGGTCAAGTACATATATTCGTTATTATTCTCACTACTATGGTTTTTCATAATTAAATGTTAGTCTATTAATATAAAGAAAAAAAAATGTTGAAGAGACTAATTTTTGTATATAACAAAACCGTGCTGTAGGTAGTTTCTCAAAGAGGATTATAAACTTTACTAATGTACAAAAATGATTAATCTTGCATGTTACTGTATTATGTGTTTTTTGTAGGAAGAGTGGTCATATGATTTTAAATTAAACGGAAATAATAACCAATTTCATTACAATATAGAAATACAGCCTACTTTGTAAAATGTAATGTTAATGTTAATGTTCTAATGTAATGTTATACCTGTTTTAAATAAGAAAATGAGGATGGAAGCTTTACTTTTTTTTATTTATGTTGTCAACAAATGCATTAATCTGGGCAGGGGTACATCCTTCTAACAGGATTTCTTTTGTCAATCAACGTTTTGCCCCTTTTTGTGCCCGGGTTAATACCTTTTTTTATATATTCAGAGAATTCTGATATAATTATGTTTTTCCTCTTCTGTCCACCGCCTTCATCTTTTATGTGCTTTTGATCCGTCGTCATCGGAAATTTCTTCTTCTTCGTCTGGTATGTGTATGTGACGTTCGTTTACTGGATTTTCTATAGGTTCTTTTGGGAGAAGCGTTGTCTCTTCTAGTTTGGCTAAGTAATTCTCCACGACGCCACGATTTACAAACGCTAATGGAGTCACGTAATTTTTATCGTGGACAGACTGTGTATGGCACATAAATTTACTGACTTTCTTAGACAGTGCAGGACTTTTTACATGCGCCATTGTAGCTACATGATGGCGCAAATCCAGTCGCAGTTAAATACTCGCGTTTTGTTAAGTTCGGACAAAGTAATTTCATCTCCCTCATTACTTTCGAACCATCAAATGGGGTATTTAAACCCGGTCTCGCAAACAAATATATACACTTCGTAATTTTCAGGGTTTTGCGACATTCTATAATTACATCAATGCTCTTTTCCATAGAGCGAGTAAGAAGTTGTTGTTTTCTAATGGCAGGACATTGAATCATTCCATTTGTCTTCTGGCATCCGAATAGAGTCTTGATAGATTCCCTGTCTCTTGATAAGAGTGGTCCAATCCCGAACACACAAGAAGATGGTCTCTGTTCATCACTGTATTCAGCTGCTTACAAATTGTGCAGTGGTGGGATTTGTAGATCTTAATACGATGGAGGTGTTCAGCAAGGCAGTCGTGACCAGTATTGAGTCTGAAGTTCGCTACTGCTTGGTTTCTGGGTATATTTTTGTTTTTGTCCCAAGTGTTTCCAATGTTTTTCCACCGTTTACCACTAGACGCAAGGCTGGCCTCATTGGTGAACATCTCTTGTGTTTTGTTTTTAACAAGTCTTTTAATTGTTCTTGTGCTGTGTAGTGTTTTTCTCCCTTGCAATGTTGTACCCTTTTTAGCTAGCAGGTCGGCGGTTTCATTCCCACTTATTCCTACATGTGAGGGGATCCACTGGAGAATTATTGTTTTCCCTTGTTTACTGAGAAGGTTTATTGCATCCTGTTTCTTTTACAGTGTCATCTATAGGCTGTCTGTTTGATGCGATAGACTGGATTGCAGACTTGGAGTCAACAAGAAAAACGGCTTTTTTAAAAGTTAGTGGTCTGAGTAAGAGTTGTTGTAATGCCATATGTATTGCCTTTATTTCTCCATCAAAACTGGTTTTATTTTCTCCCACTGAAATGCAGTGGGAGAACAGTTTACAATGTACTCCTGCGCCAGCCTTTCCATGTTTTTCTATGAGCGATCCGTCTGTATAGATTCTAAGGTATTCATCCTGGGGATATCTTTCATTAATGGTTGCTAGTGCCATTTGGTGCAAGATTGTGGAAGGTGCATCTTGCTTTTTCATATCAGACAGAAGAGAGAGATTGGTGTTGATTGTTTGGTATTCTGTAGGTTTAATTTTTGGGCAAAAAGGTTCTATTTCAGTTGTGATGCCCAGCAGTGTCAAGTACTTGTTGGCAGTATTAACTGGTAATGTCTGGGTCTTCAGATGTGTCCCGTCTTGGCTATTTTTTGCCCATTTTGCCTGTGGTAAGTCTTTTATTTTGTCCAGAGAGATGGCAGCTTGTTGGTTTATTTCTGAAGTGATCGGTAAGTGGCCTGTGTACAATTGAAGAGAAAGGGCAGGTGTGGTCTTCACACCTCCGCTAATCAGCCGTAGGGCACTGTTTTGTGTTGTTTCCAATGTCTTCAGATTAGAGCTGCTGGCTGTTACAAGTATCCACTTCCATATGTCACGACTGGTTTTATATAGGTTCTGTATGTGGTATTCAGAGTGTCCTGCGTACATCCCCAGGTAGCTCCAGCAATACGCTTTATAAGTTTCAGTTTTTGGTTGACTTTATTTGCTGTGTTTGTCACATGGTCCCTCCAAGATAGTTTGTTATCCATGTGTACACCTAAGTATTTTGTACATTCGCTTTTGGGAAGGTTTAGGTTGTTGATCTTCAAGTTGAAGTTGTCATTTTTATGGCGCATCGTGAAAAATTGGTAAGCAGTCTTTGAGATGTTAATTTTCATGTTGTTCTCAGAGGCCCAGTTGTGCAAGGAGTCCAAGGTTTCGTTCATTCTTTGTTCTAATATATTCTGCTGCTTGGCATTGTTTTTGGCTGAGGTCCAAATGACTACGTCATCAGCGAATATTCCCATTTTGACATTTTTATCTTTTAAAATTTTTGAGAGGTCATTTATGAAAACATTGAAGAGTGTGGTGCTCAGTACTGCTCCTTGGGGTAGACCTACTTTTGTCTGTTTGTATTTGGAGAAGGATTCACCGAATTTGACTCTGGCCCATCTCTGGTCCAGAAATCTTGAAAGCCAAGACAGCATGTTTCCCTCTATATTGATATCTTTTAGTTTTTCAATGAGTCTAGTTCTCCACACGGAATCGTATGCTCCACTAAAATCGACGAACACTGCCAGGGTGCTTTCCTTTCGATTAAATGCTGCTTTTATCTCTTGAGAGAGTTTTATCAGTTGGTATGTTGTAGAGCGATTTTGACGGAAGCCTGCTTGTTCTTCTGTAAGCAGATTTTGGTTTTCTAGATACCAGCACAGTCTGGCTGAGATCGTTCTCTCCTGGATTTTTGCTAGTACAGATGTTAATGCTATAGGTCTGTATGAACTTAGAATGTTTGTTGGTTTGCCAGGTTTTAATATGGGGACTATTATTGATTTCCTCCATTCATCAGGCAGGCTATCTCTGGAGTTCCAAAGTTTATTATATACCAATAGTAATGTCGTAAGGGCTTTTGATCCTAAATTATGAATAAATTCTTAGAATGTGTTGTCTGGTCCCGGTTGTTTTCTCTTCTTGGTGTTACTGATCGCCTCTTTCAACTCCTCTTCTGTAAAATCTTGGGTGAAAATCTGCCTCAGTCCATCGTTGTTATTTGTTGTTTTGTACCTGATGTTTGTTTTGATGTGTTTTTCTTGTTTTTTAAGTTTGTGTGACAGTTTATGGGCATTTCAAAAGTGGGTGTTAAAGTAATTTGCTATTTTATTGTCATCTGTAATCTCCTTGTTTTGGATTTTAAATGGTTGGGATTGGTTTTCTGGATGTTTGTTGTTTAGTCTACTTACAAATTTATGTGCCTTTCCTCCATCTGTTCTATAATTCAATGTTTTTAAGAATTTGCTCCAAGAATCTCTTTTTGCCTTCGCCACTTGCTGCTTCGTTTTGGTACTTTCTCTTCTCCACATTTTGAAATCTTCCTGTATTTTTGTTCTTTCGGTTTTCTTTCTAGCTTGGTCTCTGATCTGTTTTTGTTGGGCTAGTTCACTCGTCCAAAAGGGTTTGTAATTGTACTGTTTCCCTCTGGGGATATTGTTCTTTGCACTCTGTTGGATGTAGTTGCACAGATTTCTGAGAACTAAATGGGGTGTTTCTTCTCTTTTAATTGAACTTGATTTAGTCTCCACCTGTTCTTGAAACTTCTTCCAATCGGCCTTCTTGAAGTTCCATGTGGTACGGGTGATTGGTTTTCCATTAGGAAACTTTAGCGAGATAGATAGTAGGAGAGCTCGATGGTTTCCTCCTAAGTCTTCCATTACTTGGTTTTTACTGTTATCGCAGAGATCAGAAGATACCATAGCAAGGTCAGGGTTTGTGGAGTCTCCTGTATAATGTAGAAATGTCTTTTCATCTTCTGTTTTGTACAACAGCTCCAAGTTATGGCTGTTGATAAATTCTTCAACAGTTCTTCCTGCTTGGTTATAATATTTGTATCCCCAATTCGGGGAGGCGGCGTTAAAGTCTCTTACTATGATAGTGGCTGGGGAGATGTTAAGTATATCCAGGCACAAGTTTTTGTTTCCAGGCGGGCTGTATATGAACCGATATATTGTAAATTTCTTAGCTCCTTCCCAAGTTGCCAACCTCACTATTTCTGCGGTATCATGAGCATTCATTCCTTTTATGGTCTTGAATTCTGATTTTAGTGAATTTCTGACTGATACAAGTATTCCACTAGCTATTTGTCTTGCCTTGAAGAGTGTGTATGCTGTGTAGTATGGGATGTTGTAATATTGGGTGTTTTCTGCCGTGATGTTGGCTTCGTTAATTATAAGAATATCCACTTTATTTTGGTTAACTATCTTTTTTAGTTCTGTCATTTTTGTAGAAGAAAGGCCTCCTGCATTCCACTGGAGAATGTTCAGAGTTGTCACTGTCTGTTTTGCCCTCATAAGGACAGTTTTGTTTGTAACTCTTTTTTTCATATTTTGGTTTCGGATATCAGATCTGCCAGCACTGTTACTCATTTAGCACCACCCAGGGGACACGTACAGCTTAAGGATGCTGCGGACGTGAGTAACTTTGTCCCCCCTTATGCGAGTAAGAAGTATTGTAGCATATCCTCATTTCCTTTCGCCGGCACAACATATAACGTTAATTCGCCTAGTGATACTTTTTCTTCTTCGACTAACGTTTTTAGCACATCTGGAGAGTAGTGGTTAGTATCACTTTGCTTCCTCATATAAAATTCAATTTCTGAATGTGTTGCTTCAAAAGGTCGTCGCCTATTTAATGTCAATATGTGGCAGATAGTAACTTTGCACAGCGTTTCATAATTCAACATTGTTACTTCTTTCTCAACCTTTTGTTGATATTCAGTTTCCATATTTCTGAGCATACTTGCAAATTTCAAAATGTCTTTATCCGAAGCCATAATTGTAGGTTTGAATATCTTACTTCTCCTTCTCATTACTTCTATGTTAGTGGAAATAGAATATTTCCAACGCCTCCTCAGGCAACTTTGGAAGTCTTTTACCTTTCGCTTTTTTAAGATTTTGTTTTCGTCTGTAAGATTTGGGTTACAAACAATATCATCTATGAATTTTTTACTTCCTTCCTCAAGTATCCATGACAGTCTTCCATTCATTCCCACAATTACATTTTTGTTCATACGTGTCGAGTCATTGCCATTATCTTTTAAATTGCACAAAGTTTGGCATGCATCTACCACAACATCAATTTTATTAGGATCAAAAATGTCCTTCAACTCTTGTATGTCTGGATCCATATCCTGAATTTTAGCCAGTAATCTGGCTCCATCTCTAAGCGTTCTAGTAACATGAGTCCTGTCCTTGAAGGCGAGGTGGCTTGAATAAAAATCAGATACTACAGACAGTAGCAGACGATCAGTCATCGATTTTTGTCCTAAGTCATCTTTTCTCAAAATTTTTAGAATGTTTACTTGCATACCTTTTTCAAGCATCTTTATTGTTTGGATAATACTGAAGTCCATACTCTTTAATATAACATGTTCGTCTTTCAATAATAGGTTGTTTGCTATTGCAGTTTTCTACATCATTGTCTTCTCCCTCATTACTTGAATGAATAGCTGCGTTTTCATCATATTTTTTCTTGCATTGTGATGCGTGCTGGTAAAAGTGTTTTTTTCACAATTAGCCCCATACATACTGTACAAGTAATGCAATCGGAAGGCATATATTCTTTATTCTTTGGTGGCCTCTTCACTGGCAAATAGCTACTACATGGCACTTTGTCAGAAAGTGAATTGTTTAAAAGTGATTTATTATACTTATAATTTCCTTTAAGCGTTAAATCAGCCATAATTCTTTTTCTCCTGTCCTTTAACTCCTCAGGACAGGATTCAAACAAAGCTATATATTCAGCTATAACTTGTTCATTTTTATGATTATTCATTAAATGTCTGCGCAATTTAAGAACAATTTTTTCACAAAATATACAAAAATTATATCGATCATACCTTCTTTTTTTCCTTTGGTTTTGTGTATGTTGTGGCGCTGTATTATTACACGCTGCATCTATGGTTTCATGTGTCTTATTTTCGTTATTATTGACTTCTACATCTGAAATTCTATTAGGAAATAAACACTTTGGACTTAAATTTGAAATGCGGGTTTTCTTTTCCTGACAACGTTTTGCGTAGACGATCACTGATGGGCGATTATATAATGATGGATTTGAAATGCTCGCCAATTCATTGTTGTAACTGACTTTCTTGGGAGTTGCATGCTTAGATATATCATGCTCTATGATGTGTGGAACTTCTGAGTGGTGATCGGATGGCTGCCGTTTTGCATGCTGCAAAAAACATCATGAGAATACGAATTTTAAAGATTTATGTGTTTCAACTCACAGATTATATCTAAATGACTAATTTTACAGTTGCAAGGCTTTATTTGTCTATCTTTAATAAAAAACAAATTAAAAAAAGTTTTGTGAAAATCAACAAATGAAAACAATTATTTTGTTACCAATTAATACACAAGTTACAACCAGGTTTATCAATTCGTAATTAGAAGAAAAGCAACAAAAACATATGCGATTGTAACCTTTTTATTAGCTAACCACGAATAAAAATTTAGACGTAGGCCTAATGTACGAAATATAAGACAATTGAAATTTCTTCTTTAATTTAAAAAAAATGTTAATACCTTATTTCAAACAAACGTCAATCTTAGTAAATAAATTCGATACATATAATTATAAAGTAACATTAAAATTAACTAAATAGCTCTTCATAATATAAACTGTTTTCAATTTGACGTTAGTAGTTATGTAATAATTCGATGAAGACTGGTTTCTCTTCACATATAAGATATCTAACCCAATTTTATTTATGACATTTTTTATAATGTATGCTAAATTACATTACTATTCTTCTGGTAGACGCTTCAATATAAAAGATTGTTAAATTGTTAAAACTGTTAAAATTATCACACTCTAACTTAAATAATTACAAGTTTAAGTTAGTCTTGTTATTGCTGTTTGCTGTAAAGTTAAAGAAAGTAGGCCTATAGCCAAGTATTACTACATTATTGTTTTTTTTTAGTCATTAAGTAAGGGGCTTTTGTGGTTGGATTACATATTACGTATGCAGTGCTGACATAATTTCATGAGTAGGCCTATTATTATTTCAAGTTTTTAAAGACAGCATTAAATAATTTATATACTTATATAATTCATAATATATTACAATTATAATGTTAATTCTAATTATAATATTATATATAATTATAATTAGTTCATATTACAATTATTATTAATTATGTAATTATATGTATTTATTTTTATAGTAATAATAACCTATTTTGAGCATTTATTAAAGAATCCATTTTCAAATTAAAGTTGTAGAAAGCTGCAAATTTCTTATACTTTTTAAATTAACTTAACTCTGGATGTTAATTTAACTTGGGTATATGCTTGCGCTTACGCTGATGGATCAAATGTACTTTCCATGAAAGTAAAAAGTTTAATTCCTTCTCCATATGGGCTTATTTTTAAGGTCATCATTATTAGTTGTAAGACAAAATATTTGTAACACATTTACCTACTACGATTACTAAATAAATAATACATTTACCAGTTGAACTAAAATCTTGTGTACCTAGTACAGCAGTAAATATTATATTCAATTTTCAACAAAATTTTACTGTCACTAAAGTGTTGAACCAACACCAGTAAAACTCAATAATGTAGTTTTTACACCAACCATATAAACCGCTTAAGAATCAGTTAAGGAATTTGTTTTTCTTTTAATTTCATGAGCTTTTTATTCAGTATTTGTGAAATTTAATTTTATATTAATATCATATTAATGAATCCAGAAAATAAATAAGAAATTAAAATAAACACACAACACTAGGTATGTGGTTTAGTTGTTGAAAAGCCGCTGTAATTAGGCCTACTAGCGCAAACCTAAAACTCAGGAAATTGATAAAATAAGACTATCGGAACACGTCACTATAGTGCAAGCCAGCAGCCAAACCCTAAATTCTATCATTACTGTCTACTTTATATTAAATTACAATGCAATGTCAAACAGCAGACGTTTCAATAAATTATAGTTATAATAAAATAACAAAAAAATTACACTTACATTTTCATCGGCGTACGAGAAACTGGTTGCTTTTGTGTTTTTAGTTGCTGTAAGAGGGTTTTTTTGAGCTTTCATTACACAAGGAACTGCAAAGACACGATAAATATTAATTCTAATCATGTTTGTTTTTCTGTTATCATAAGTTATCATTAACATAATTTCTGTTGCAAGCATAAGACTGGTATTAACCTTTAACAAATTAGTTAATTGGAATTGGTGTTTTTGTAAAAAATTATGTTTGGATAAAATTTTATTCGTTTTGCATGTTAATTTGATGTGACAATTACTGAGTAGTACTACAACTGCCGTGATGTTTAATGGGCAGATGAAATTACTTAACAAATCTCTTAAGGATTCTCCCGCGTTCCTAGACGCACCATACTTTCGCGCCGAAACCGTATGTTTTGGTTACTTCAAGGTGACACAGTTACGCAAAGTGTGTCACATTTTTATAATTGCAGACATTACAGTCAGTACTTTTTTGCCTTCACCTGAAGTTGTTTATACACTTACAGTGTGTGGCTTTATATTTTGAGTAATTACAATATTGCTTTCTGTAGGCATCAGATAGGACAGTACACAAAAAGGCCTTATTTTAGTGATCAAGTCCGGCTCTTGCAAGTGTGAATAAACAATAGTTTAAGTACTCACTAAAACTATGAGTCTAATCTAGAGCAAAAAAATGTCTTGATAGTGTAAACAGGTACCAGAACTACAAATAATAATACCTTATTTAACTTATAAATCAATCTAAAATTGTGGAACCCATTTAAAAAAAGGGTATTTCTCTTTTTATCCTACACGAAATTCAGTCTACAAGTAATTGCAACCTTACCCCTTATTCCAAAATTCCGAAATCACTTTTTCAAGTGTGTCCCATGCAAAGACGTAATTTTTTAGACACCACTATAAAATTAGGTGCTATTTAAGCACAGAAATTTAAATAAATACCTGCCCAATACGTGCTTATTAAAAATTATATTTAAAATATTCCTACTTATAGAAGAATAAAAAATTAGACATTACGGATTACACAATTAAAAAAAAGTAGATCACTATTATAATTCTGGAAGCTCACTGTAATAATAATTTAGCCGTAGCGCCTATGTGAGTAATTGAAAAAGCTTTCGCTTTCTCAAAAAGCAGAAATTTGTGACATTATAAGGATGTGTAAATTAATCCAATATTACATATTTTGAGATTACTGCATAAGAACTATGATTAGGACGAATGTAAAGGTGTAATATTAAAGTAAACTAGTACTTTAAGGTGTGTATAAAAAGCGTATTAAAAGTCGTTTCACTAACCTTTTCCAGGTGAATTCGAAGTGCGTAAGCCTACCATACTTAGCATTCGCCCTCCTCTGGAATGTGGGTCAATACATATTTTTTTTGTCTTCATCCTTAAAACAAAATAATAAAGCCATATAAAAAGGCTTAGTATAGCTATAGTGAGCCAACACGCATATGCACACGCGCGTGTGACATTAATCTAATTATTACAAACATATAGAAGCAAGATGCTTACTTAAATGCATGCATGAATGCGTGACATTTTTTGAATTTTTTTAAAATTATATTTGAACATTAATCTTAAGCAAAAAAGCACAGTGGTAAAAATGGCATTACTACTTTAGGCACAATGGGGTTGAAATCATCCTTAATTGCTAGAAGTGTCTATTGTAGGAAGCTATTTGAAATGAGATGTTGAAAAAATGTAAACTTAAGTTTATCAGGACACCGATTAAGAAGGTGATGTCAAAAACATTATAAAACACAAGGAAATCAAAGTGGCCAAATTAAGGGGTTGGTGAAATGAACGAAGTTCATACTTTGGGTAAATTCACTTTTCTTGTGATGGTCAAATGTCAAGAAAAGTCAAGAAAAAGATAATTAAATGGAAGTAAAATCAATGAACAAAATAATTAAAGCCTAAATTTTTACATAAAGTTTTATAATTTTATAGGTGGCTTAATGTATAAGACTTTTCATTGCATCATTTCAGTGGTCATCTGTGTATTTATAGATTCAGGTAAGTTTACCAACACCTTCAAACAATCATATCCCAGAAAGTATTTTTCCTTCAAAAACTTAAAAAATGAATTTAGTTTTTAATAAGTTTTATGTAGTATGTTTACCTGGTTTTGCTAAATTTAGTATTTGTTTGGTTATATAAGAAGTAGGAAATTTTTCAATTACATCACTAAATTAAGCTAACATTCAAAGTCTAATATTTTGAGAAGTGACTTTTTTTAAATCTATTGCAAAATTTAAATGTGTTCAAAATAATAGAATACTGACACCTGATAAGCAGAAAATGATAGCAAGAAAATTGCCAATTTTCATAGAAATGTATGAAGAACGCATGTTATTTTTACTGCTATTACAATAAAACAGAATTTCTATAAAAGGACATTTATCAACGTTTAATCTAACATATGAGTAGTATTTTTATTAGTCCTATGGTTTTCTAATTATTCAAAGTAATTACCCCCCCTTTTTAAGTGAAAAAAAAACTGAGCCACCATGTTAAACACTCGTATATTACAATATGTTAGTTCTAGAGAAATTAAAGTTTTTGATTCAAAGTTTGTGACAAAACCAGACGTTTCGGCAGTGCCACTGACTGCCATCTTCAGTAAAAACGAGTTAACACAGTACCGTAGTGCTAACGTATATCATCCCACGTTAGCGTTGACTCGTTAGCGTTATTTTTTCATAAACTTTGGACCACGGCCAAACAGCCCGGGAGTTAATTTTAATCAAAATTAATGTATAATGTTTTGACAAATTTAATATTTCTTAAGTTACACAACGGAAGGTTTTACGAGGTAACGATTTTAGGGTGTAAAAATAAAATTATTGTTTAATTCACAAACGCAAAACTCAAAAACCATTGGTTTTCATCAATAGGCTATACACATAGCACATAGGCTATAATTTTTTTTCTTAAAATTTAAAGATCTATTAACTGCAGGTGTCATTTATTTTTTCTAGTTCCCACCTATGTGGAGGGGTGAAACCACCTAGTGGGGAGACCAACAAAAACTTTTTATAACTTTCAATGTGCTGGACACTATGTAGAAGATAGTACGAAAGGTTTCATGTCGGTTTGTTCTATTACAAACAGTTCTAAACATTGTCTACTAAAATGCTTCATTAAGTCGACTATAAGTGGAAATAACAAATAAAAATGCTGTTTGCTATATGACTGTATATCTTTCACAAGAATGTAGCAGTTATGGATTATGGTAAAAAATTCTGAAAATTAAATTACGGCTATAGATCTCTGCAAAAACTTCAACAAAGATCGACGTGATATTTGTATATGCAGCCTTCTACGTAATCACTGGAAATTCTATGATTAGAAGTCATAAGAGTACGGAAGTGAAAAATGTTTATAGTGTACTCCAGCTTAGGTCGTAATGAACAAAAACAGTAACTGTGTCCTATCCTTACTCCAAAAACTGAACAAACTATATCTGTAATGATTGCTGTAAGATTAGTCAACAGATACATGCATCAAAAGAGTTACATCCAAGTCCGACTGACTCCCATGTATTTGTGACTGTAACATAACACGTGTCCCAAACTGCGTCCCGTCTCTGACTCATGAGTTCGAGACTCGCCGTACAGGATTATTATAAGTCATGAGTTCAATCATCCTCGTACCGAATTTATTTTTAACTAAACAATATGTTGGATGCAGCGATGTGGTTTTTCTAGAAAGTTCAATAAATCCGTAAAGTTTATAAATAATCCACGACTTGTTCAGATGTTTTCATTTTTGAAAGCTTGTTTACTGACTACAAACCACGTAAATACAAATCACGTTTCTTTAGTAACCGTCGAAATCATTTTTCGCCAAACGATTTGTATGAACATCAAATACCAAAGAGCAAAGCATTTTTTATATCATCTACAGTTCGAGAACCTCTATGTAACAGATAACAGATCAACAAATGAAGTTATTGCGATACTTACTTGTAATGAGACCCCCTAAAGGTAACACGTTGGAATATACAAAATAAGGAATAAAGCCAAAAATTAAAAAGACATGCAAAAATTAAAAAAAAACATGAAAAAATTGAAAGCATGCAACCGAATTAGAGACTGTTTCTTCTGATACTAAGGGACACGTGTTTGTGGCAGAAGAGGTCAACTAGCGGGTCCTCCCTGGACGGAGTAAGGTGCAAGACGCGAAAGGCGTAACGATTTTCTTTAATTTTGTAGTTCAACCGCTGGGAGCCGCAAGGTTTGAGGCAGCGGGTCTATGGTTTCCCCTGGATTATTAGACTAGCGCCGTTCTGACGTTAGATCGTGGCAGCTGAGTTGCCAGCCGCTTGTGGTGGGGTGTCGGCGTTGAGACCGGCGGCTTTCGCGCCAAGGCCAGCGATTGCCCGAACCTGGACGACAGCGCATCTGCGGTGGTTTTAGCAGATTCTGGATGTTGCTTCCTCAGCATACGGTCTTTAGATTCGAGTGTGGCCTATAGTCTGTTGGTGCCACATGTAGTTTATCCTGAGACGTTCTTCCTTCCAGATTGGTCACACCAGCTTCTTTCCTACACCCAGTTCTTATGCGCCGTTATTTGTTTTTTCCGTTTTCATTGTGTCATGTCAAAAGGCATAACTTAGACAATTTAGGCCTACTCCACAGTTTCATGGAGATATGGGGACGTGTAACGGGGAATAGAGAAAAATGGGGCACTGCCGAGTTTAAACTCACGTGCATAAACACTTTCGAAGTAATGGGACTCACCGCTGTACTCACGGACATGTACTCAGTAGCGAATCTAGAATTTGGTCTGAGGGGGGGGGGTCGAGTCGGCTTCATACAAAAGAAAGCAAGTTAAAACTAATCAATATTTGAGTCTTTAAAATGGGTTAAAAACGTGTAATAACATACTGAATTCAGTCCCATTAAAGTAACAACACAATAAAAAATATCGGTATGGAGAAGCATACATGACTTCCATATTCTAAGATTTATATTTAAAATCATTTTCGAAATGAAATATTACCATAGAAACTACTTCTTTCTACTTACTGCTTCAGCCTTAACCACAGTACTGTGGTCACTAACGTATACCACCTCACGTTATCGCACTCGATTTTCACTGATGATGGAAGTCGATGGCATTGCCGAAACGTCTGGTTTTGTAGAAAACATTGGACTACGGCCAAATATCCCGGGAAGGAATTTTAACAAAAACTACTTCTTTGTTGCCGATAACGTTGTACACATATATATAAAAAATATGCATAAAATTAATTGCTTGTATAAGTTAATGATTGATCTCCATTAAGTAGTGCTCAAGTTTCCAAAGTTTTAATATTATGACGTCCGTAATTAAAACATCAGAGCAGGTTTAGTGTGTATGAGGGTACACCGTGGACAAAAATTTTCAACATTTCCTATTGAGCGTTGCTTAGAGTAAAGCTGCGAATCTACAGTGTACGTTTCACAGAACAAACACGCGGAAAAGAAGGAGCGCTCCGAAGTCACTCATGGACCCTCAGCATCTTGCAGAGGGTTCATTCCCTAAAGACGAAAAGTCTGTCTATGAATCGTTCCTCTGTAAACACGTGCAGTTACACTGCCCAACGATCCACAGGAAGCAAATCGCTATCCACGCTGAACACTTTTTCGTCTTGCACGCGTTATGTTGGTATGGGTTTCGACACTTTCCATTTAAAAAGCGTGCAAATGTAAGAAAATAAACATGAATGAGGCCAGAAATAACGCGAATTTTGTGTGTGTGTGTGTGTGTGTGTGTGTGTGTGTGTGTGTGTGTGTGTGCGTGTGTGTGTGTGTGTCTTCCCTGCCTTTTTATTGCGGTAGTCATAATAATAAAATGGAAACGTAAACAGTACATAAGTGAGATATGCTTGCCTGCCACCCACGATATATTTTCTCTTATACATGATTTACATTAAAATGAAAAAATTATAATTTTATTGCCTGACAACAAAATTATTTTATTTTTAACAATTACCATTGTTTGAAAAAGTTTAAATGAATTTTCAAGTACTTTACTCTTGTTAAAACGTAAAAGATTGCAGGTAAACTACCCTTAACCGATCTTCACCAAAATCAAAAGGCCTTGAGTTCTCTACAATTCAGTGACGTATGCAAAACATTATTTGATTCTGTTTGAATATGGGGCAGTTATCGTTCGTCATAGAAAATTACCCTTGATAAAAAACGTTGCAGGTAAACTACCCCTTCCCCTTAACCGATCTTCACCAAAAACAATAAGTCTTGAGTACTCTACAAATCAGGACTGTATACAAAAAATTATTTGATTCTGTTTGAATTTGCGGCTGTTACCGTTTGCCATAGAAAATACCCTTGATAAAAAAATTCTGCAGGTAAACTACCCCTTTCCCTTAACCGATCTTCACCAAAAACAATGGGTCTTGAGAACTCTGCAATTTAGGGCTGTATGCAAACAATTTTTGATTCTGTTTGAATTTGCGGCTGTTATCGTTTGCCATAGAAAATACCCTTGTTAAAACGTTGCAGGTAAACTACCACTTTCTCTTAACCGATCTTCACCAAAATCAACAGGTCTTGAGAACTCCATATTTCAGGACTGTATACGAAACATTATTTGATTCTGTTTGAATTTGCGGCTGTTATCGTTTGCCAAAAAAAAATTATCCTTGATAAAAAAAACTGTTGCTGGTAAACTACCCCTTTCCCTCAACCGATCTTCACCAAAAACAATAGGTCGTGAGTACTCTACAAATCAGAGCTGTACGCACAAAATTATTTGATTCTGTTTGAATTTGCGGCAGTTATCGTTTGCCATAGAAAAAAATCTACACACAGATAGACAGACAGCACACACACAGACACTTTTCGAAAAACGACTTTTTTTCATGTTTTGAGTGTAGTACAATCAGAATCTGCAATAATCTCGAACACGATTTTTTTTGCCATCACCATACAGTACTTCCATTTCCTTAAGGAATATGGAAGTAATAAGCGCTATTGCAACATTGTTTATATAAGATACTTATTGATTTACTTGAATTTCCTATATTTCATATTTCAAACGTACACGCATATTCTGTGTAATAAATTTGTTTTTAGACCTCTATTTAAAAATGGGGTACTACTGTATTAGCGCATACAGCTGTGAAATTAATAAAACAGCTTAAAAATTAGGAGATTAACAACATTTCTTGTCAACTGTCGACCTTGTGGGGTGGGGTCCGGTCCCATTCGCCGCCCCGTCACACTCTTAATTATTTCAGAGTAAATGTTACAGGTTTGTTACCAATTTCGCCGAACTGTGCGAGCTGATGTTTTCGTGGTTGGTAGCTCCAAATTCCAGAAGCTCATCTTTAAACACGGCGAATGAAGCATTCCAAATTGGATGGTCATATCGTCGCTTACTTTTATTGTCACTTCCTTCGGTCTTGTAGAATTAAACGACTATCGGATTAAAAGTATTCGAATTTAACGTAAACTCACTTGAATGAAAAAATAACTTAGTTTGTGTGTTAACCATTATTCCTTAAAGTAAATTATATGCAATCAGAAAAACAAGACTAATAGAAAAAATATTTTTGCAGTATGCAATAAACGTTATGTTTCGGCTTGCACAGAGTGGAGTATTTCGGGGATTCTCAGTACAAAATTAGTTTCATCTGTTTCATGAAACTAAATTTATGTAACTTTCGAAGTTGCCATAACAATTAATCATTTTAAAATTCGTTTTAACGAATTGTTTAAAGCTGTATCAATTAATTAATTTAAAAAAAAAAACAAAATTATTAATTATTTACACTATAAAAAGATGTCTTTAGTTTTCATTACACTTTATATACAATAAGAGATAAAATAATAGTATAGTAGCCTACTTACGTTTCTGTAGACACGTAGGTATTGCTTAAACTACACCCATTCCATGAACTGAAATAACAACTTCATAATGACAACCACTTTCATTTGTAATGTATATATTTTTTTGGCTTGGAATTTCACTTTTTTTTAAATTTGCTGAAGCACCTGCTGTAAATAACTGCCAGTCCCACTTCTCTCCATTTTTTGAGTTTATCTTTGTGTACACAAAAATGTTTGTATTCAAAAGTGATGCAGTTCCAAATATCTCACTTTCAGTTGCCCATGTGCCTTCTTTTATCATATTTTTTAGTGACGTTCTACCTTTAAATAAATCATTGGGCTCGGTTGTTGTTCAATTCATTGTCCATATAATTGACAACTATATTTCTAACGTCCATATGATAACCTTCACTGCCAGTAATTACGTAGGAAACTGCCCTAAACCAACAATTTCCGTCACCCACAATTTTCTTCACACCGTGTGGTTTTGCAAGTGCTAATTTATGCCCGATTCTAATACACGTGCATTGTCCTTCAAAGGACAGACCCAACACTTTACACTTTTCCATTTGCCACTCTACGTCAACCGGATCATAAAAAAAAATCACTTCACACCACTCACCAGAAACCTCCACATCAGATTTATCATCATGTAGATTGTAGAAAATTTTCAAGTTTTTACATGTTCTTTCTTTTTCCTCACTTTGCCACTTTCATCTTGTAATATACAATACTCGTTTCTTAAAACTTTGTTAACTGTAAATGGTCCACTCCATGGAAGTTCAGTAAACATTAATTTATTTTTGAATTTTGTCACATTTTTTACCAAAACTCTACTCCCAGGTTTTATTTCCATTTTCTTTGTTATTGTATGTCTTTCGTCAAATTGCTTTTTCTGTTTAATCTGAGCTCTTCTGATATTTTTTAATGCTGCTTCATCAATTACTTTTTTCACTTCTAATATTTTTTGTAATTTTCTTTTTATTTCTTTATTTTCTTCGACAATATCTTCCTGTACTTCTTGAACATCCGTTGTTTTTTCAGCTACCTGAAGAGACTCCTCGTCTTCATCGGTCAAATTATCTTCATCAACAAGGTCTAATGGTAAAACTGGTTCTCTGTTGTATAACATAAAAAAAGGTGAAAATCCTGTTGTTTTGTGTCTAGATGTTCTGTACGCAAATAATACACTCTCGAGAACATCAGGCCAGTTATTAATGTTTTCCATTAAAGTTCTTTTCAGTTTATCTTTTATTGTCCTATTTTGACGTTCTACTAATCCATTAGCCTGTAGGTGGTAGGGTGATGTTAATCTTTGTTTTGTCCCCGTCAGTCTATGCAATTCTTTAGAAACTTCATTTACAAACTCGCGACCATTATCGTTAATTTGTATTTTAGGGCAACCATGTCTACATATAATTTCATAAATAAATTTAGCCACTTCAATGCCAGTCTTATTTTGAAGGGCTTTCGCCTCAGCCCACTTTGAAAAGTTGTCTACTGCCACCACTATGTATTTTTTCCCTGCACTTCTGGTAACTGCATAACATCTATTCCAATTTGTTCCAGGACTCTCTTAGGAACAGGAATTGGCTTCATTTCGGGTACACAAGACACCCATGGAGGTGTAACTTTCTGACACACTTCACAATTTTTTATAAAATCTGTCACCTTTAATTTTATATTTTTAAAGTAGTACCGTTGTGAAAGTATGTCCACGGTGCTATTAATTCCTCGATGTGCAGACATACCAATCGCTTGTTTGCTAGTATCAGCACCTTTGTGGGCTACGCCCATCAATTTTTGTATTTTATTATCGTCGTGAACAATTTCTATTAATTTTTCTGTACCTCTTAGCCCGTCACATTTACGATAAAACAGTTTATTGTCACGAATAACATAAAGTTTACATTGTCTCTTAAAGTTTCTACTTTGATACGATTTTGTACACTTTTCAGGAATTGCTCCAGTAATTAAAAACCTTTGTATATCCAGCGGTGTTATTCCTCCTTCGAAAACCCTCATTTTAATTATCCCAACTGAGATCTGAATATGCAAACAAAATACGAACAACTATCGAATATTAAGTAAGATACTTAAAACACTTTAAACACAAATACTAATATAACACAACAACAAAGTAATAATATCGTTGATTTATAACAAAGCGACGATGTTTAAAGACACGATTTAGCCGAACGTAGTCAACCACACTTTAAAAACGTCTCAGAGCGACTGTTTTTTTTTTTTTGCAATGCAATGCTTTTCCACATGTACCAATTCGTCAACGTACATGTACACAGAGACTTCGGAAACCAGCTACCAGGGCATCTTTATCTCTGATGTCATAAGCCTGTGACGTCATTTGATCAACTCGGACTGGTGATCAACTCGGACTGCCACAAACACCACAGCTGTGTTTACATTTCACAAATAGACCTACCATCTGAGTCACTTTACTGTTGCAGCCAAACGATGCACACTGTTTATGACTCTACAAAAGTCATAAACTTGATCAGTCACATTTTTATGACGTCACTTTTTTTTGTACGTAGAACAACATCAAGATGGCTGGAGTAGCTGACAGCGTCAATGTCAAGTGTTGTTTAGGAATTCAAATCTGTCGAAGGTTTTTAAAACACCGTAAACAGTTTACAAACAACATAAAATATTTTATTATCCAGATTTTACGACTTTACACTGGACAGTAAAAACCTTTAAACACACTACCGACAGGTTTAGAGTAAAACAAAACAAAACATAAAACGACGAAGCACTAGTGAACAACAAAAATGCAATGTCGATTATATATCTGTGACTAAGCACAGACTACTGGGTCTGATTTAATTAAAAAATTTTTCATCTGATGTCATTTGACGTTTTGTGTAACGCTTTTGCACTGAAAATAACTTTTTATGATAATAAGTTATTTTAACACTGGAAGAATTTCTTTGGAAACTAGAGAGGGAAGGAAGAAAAATGAGTCTTAAAGTAAATGCGAGCAAAGCAAAATATATGAAAGTATCCACGTAGCAGGCAAGGATAACCCCATTAAACCTGACCGTAAACGATTATACTTTTGAAGGAGTAAATGAGTTTACGTATCTTAGAGCTTATATTGATAGTAAAAACAAGGTATGAAATGAAATAACTAAGAGAATAATGGCGAGGAATAGAGCTTACTTTGGTCTAGTAAATTTATTAAGATTTAGTCTTCTCACCCAAGAGACTACACTGAAAATGTAGAGAGGAAAGATCAGGCTTGTAGTGACATACGGTTCCAAAACCCGGACATTAAGAACAGTTGATGGGCTATGAGGACATTTTAAAAGAAAATTACTAGAAGAATCTTCGGTCTTCGGCGAAAGAAGGATCAGATCTAATAAAGAAATAGACTCCAGGGATGACGTCAGCCTATGCCTAGCTGTTGTTCGAATAATTTAATTTTGAATAACATTTTTATAATAAATATTATTTCTATTTTATCATTAAGAACTGTTTAATTGTAAGTACAGTATTGTATCTTTCAGCATTACCCTTTCTCTGACTTTTGATAACAGTTAAAAGAACCAATTAATTTTTAAATGTTAATAGTTTAAATAACATAAACCAAAACGACCTGAGATAGAGATTTCAAGCTGTGAAACAGTACTTCGACTCAAAGTCGATTAATCGCAACAAGGTCAATAAATTCATTTAAACATTCCATTTCTTGAGTTTTATTTCTTTGTGGACACATATTTAGAAGAATTTCAGGTAGCACTTGAAACCTGGACTTCAAGGAAGAAGAGAATAACATCGCAAAGGAGTACGATCACCAAACATCCAAATACCACTAATCGATTATTATATTTCATAAACTATTTAACGCGTGAAACAAAATTTTAATAAACAACCACCGAAAATAAAATAAGAAACGAATTAATATAATAACGAGGGATAATCTAATAAAAAATAAACGGATAAATAAATAATAAAAAAAAATTTTTTTATTTAATTTAAACAAACTTTTTACACATTCATAATTATAATTGTTGTAACACCAAGAACGAAGGATCCGTTACAACATATGACTGGTTTCAACAAAATTGGAGTCTTTCAATTCGAGCTTGTTCAATTCTTTCAAAATCGGAGCCCCCTGTTGTTCAATTCGAGCTTGTCGAGACACTTGACCAGATAATTGTTAGTCAGTTCTTGTAAACATGTACGCATGTCGGTTGTTTGTGTGTGTGTGTGTACTAATCTGTTTATCTCCTTTATTTACAAAGAGCTGTTCGCCACGTTTACGCTCACAAAACAATCACACCAACATTGAAGTATTTTGAACTCGACGAAATGTACGTGCGTGCGTGCGTGCATGTGTGTGTGCGTGTGTTCACATTCGGTTTACACACTCACATTCGCGCGCATGCACACAGTGCAGACACAAATTGATTAAGTCCTCATCCAGTAAACGTCGTTACGAACGCATTATATGCTTAGCTCGTCTGACTGGCATTCAATCTAACTTTGTCTCTCTCTGAAGTCATCACACACGCGCGCGCGCACACACACACATACACATCGCGTGTTACTTTCACTTGACTCTGTGCGGACCCTGTACTGAAATGACTTCAGCAAAATGTTAGCAACGCCTGGTACTTTATTATGTCTACAGGATTACAGGATTTTAATTATTTTTACTGTCTTCTGTTTTAATCATACACTTCAAACGCAAGAGCAGCGTTTCTGAAACTGTGTTCAGCTAAGGCAGTAATTACTATAGAGAGGCATTCATCTCTAAACAATATGCAAATAAAGCGATGACAGGTGAACAATTTCGAATCTTCATTTTGATCTGAAGACGGTTACAAGTTTAATTGAAGTCGACCAAAATCCTGTTATTTAGACGTGAGTAATTTTTCGTAGTAATTGATTAAAGTAACGACATTTTAAAATACTTCTTGAAAAGTTATTTAGAAAGAAATTGTAAAGAATCACACCAAACATTTTAATGACACAGGTTCTGAAAATTAGTGAGGACAGTTAAAAAATTTGGACCCAAAGTAGCTGCTTGAAACCTGTTTTGAAAACTATTGGTTAGCTGTGATTTGTTCTTTCTCGTTTGTGCGTTTTGATGGTGCGTTTCTTATCTCTGTAAAAATTTTTAAGCTGTTAACAGGCCATTCTCGCTGACAGCTTCACGCTTTTCTGTCTATTGTCAGATTCTTTTAACATTCTTCCCTTCCAGTTCTCACATTACGGCATTTCGGCAATCACGAACAACTTTTGTGAGGCCTTCTGTCTTATAATCTAATATTTGTAATCTGGTAAACACAATACCATATGTTTCATGACTTTCTCACCGGATGAACTTGTGTATAAGTTATATAGGCCTAATGTTTATAACCGACTAAGCAGTTTAGGAGTTAAACAGGGTAAGCTGCCTTGGTGTCGTTAAACAGTGTTGTACAGTCAGTAAGACTCACAGATTTTGAACAGGGTTATGAACGTAAACAAATAAACAAATACAGAATTACGATTGTTGAGACATAGCGAAGAACGTTAATCAGGGATTGAACAGGGGCGTACTTTTAACGGAATTAACGAATAATTTTTAAAGTGAACTTTCTAAAAACGTGCGTATTCACCTCGATTCAGGTACAAAGCGCTGTGTGTGTGTATGTGTGTGTGTGTTCCCGTCATTAATCACCTGAAGGAAGCAAACAAGCTATTGAGCAACCCTGCCGATACTGAAAAGAGTAGCACAAAAAACGAATTTCATCCCCCTCCCTTACCCTCAGTACAACTACACAACACACAACCATAAACCTCATACAGAACACCACGTAGGAATCATTAGAAGCTGTGTTGTATTGGGGAAGTATGAACGTAAACTCACGTTAAGTTTGACTGTCCAAATGTGGTTTCACAGTAGCATCAGACAAAAATTAATATTCTTTTATTGTTAATATTAATAACACCTTATTAATAAACACCCTTATTTCCATTATTCATCATCATCTTCAAGGATTAAACCAAGGATGCTTTGTTCTTGTTTCAAACAGGCAAAGAATAGAGCTGGTCACTCCAGCGCTTCCTCGGATCCCACACCCCTCCGTCCCTTCGGCTTATAGTTCCATAGTTGTTTGGGAATGCGGCAGTCATCCATTCGACAAATATGTTGCCACCAATTCAGCCGATACTGGGCAATCATGTCGAGTATACTCATATATTCAGTTCCTGTAGTATGTCTGTGTTTCTTCTGTGATCATGGAGAGTATACCCTGCCACGTGCCTGAGAAATCTCATTTCAGCTGCTTGGTTGCGATTGGTCTGGGCTTTCGTTAAAGTCCATAAGGAAGTGTGGGAATGGGCAGCACCTTGTAGAATTTAAGGCGTGTATTTTTACTTGTGACCTAAGAGTTCGCCTAATGGTCTCGCACATAAGTTGAACTTATGTAACTTATTCACCACGTCGTTGCTTGTATTATAAGACACACTGTAGCCCAGGTATTAAAAACTGCTGACTTATGCCAGGACAGTACCACCTACAACAATTTTCGCTCGTACGGGATCAGTTCCATGAAAAGCCATCACCTTGGTCTTAAGTGTGAATATTTGTAATACAGAGTCTTTGGAGATTCGATTTAACAAAAGTATGCCCAATTTCCATTATTACAATTTAAAATATTCAATACATTTACAGCACGGAAAATTATCTCCTCACCTCAAACTATGAGCAGCTACAAGTTGAGGTTTATTAAGTTCCTTGTTATAGTTTTAATTCAACTTATAGCATTTTGTAAGCTTTTATCCTTAAGGACTATTTCGATTACTCAGTCCGTATAGTAATAAGTCCTGTTAGCTCTTATCGCCATAAATTTTCGTCATTTTTTCATTATGCAGTCACTGTAACCTTTACGTACGCAGTCATTATGCAGACTACACCAAATACTTTAGTATATTAAACAATAGATGCTTAATATTCAAAATTAATCTCAAACTAATATAATCGTTTGTTAACCTTAATTCACATCAACTGAGATATATTGTCAACAATATAAAATAATAAACCTAGTATTTGGCAGTTATGACTATTTTCAGTGATAAATAAATTATAAACACTTTCACATCACAACTAAATCTATATATACTATTTACAATTAAAATTAAATTATTATGATAGTTGATGACATAAAAAAATGGTTGAACCTTACTGTTGTATCACAGTCGAGGCCTTACAAGGAAAATAACTAAAAAACTGAATTATTTTTTGTTGTAGTAGGAAAACAGAAAGATTGTCTCTTCCCGGTGTTTCATTACACTATATGGGAAACAACGCCAGGCGTCCCATATCCAATCGCACTCAAAGCTGTATCTTCCCGCCGATTCTCTGTTTGAGAATGCACCAAGTCATGAGCATCCGATATAAAGAACTGAACTCCTTATAATGCAATATTATGTACGAAATCTCTTTATTGACTTAGACAGGTTATGTACCAAAAAAGTACATAAATTGTTTTCGTCGTTCTTCCCCCGTCATTACAGCTTTTTAGGGGGGGGTCATTAGTGGTTTGTTTAAATAATCACATCCGCAACGAAAGATGGCTACGCTTCCGATTCCCGCTACACCTGTGTCTGCACAGAAGTTTGACGTTAGCCCAACGACGATTGGTGCTGCCGCGGGTCTAGGCCCCATCACATTTACGCCTATAAAGAACGTCACAAATAACACGACACACGTCATGCATAACAAAATCCAAGCATTTAATTATTTTATTATTGCTTCCTCTCTAACGTTTAATGTAACTATATACAGTTTACTATGAAAACAAACGCAATTAAATATCGCCACGTGCCTTGCCATATTAATTTTGAGTGCGGTTAAAGAAATTGATTTGTTTTTTGTAGTATTCAATTTGCTGCTTTGCACGGGATGATTCCCGGTCTGCCCTTTCGAGCCATTTGAATTATCATCATAAGGTCACACGGAAAATCAAATAAATCGCACTGATTTATTGCTTGTTGTGGATCAGTGGAATAACAGAAGAAACAGGTCGGATTCTAACAGGTTGAGATTCTGCTTAAGAGTCAACAGACCAGTGATAAAATATTCGTCAAACAAAGCATTACTTAGATACGGTGCACTTGAGACCGAATGACCTGAACATTGTTGTTGAGTACTCTCACAGTGGCATTAACCCAAACCCTATCACTATACGAGCATCATCCCTAACAGCAATGCAACGACATCATTATGACCATCTGGGTTGGACATGCGTTCGCACTCATCTGCTACTTGACACCATACGACACAATTTATAAATTTGGTGGATCATAGTCTGTTTGAAAAGTGTTAAATTATAGATTCAAACATACGCAGTTGTTGTAATATGGTTTCCGTAAAATAGTTATAAAGGATTTTTTGCAATATCGATTTAAATTTTTTAAGAAGTCATAACTAATAACATTGTTACAAGTGTGTGTGAACGCAGACATTCAGTGATTGACATTTCATTATTTCTAAATACAAAATGTTTGAAAACACTGTTGTGCAATAATTGTGAGACAAATAACTAAAAACGGTTTTTAGCTGATAACGCTTAGGATAAAACTTTTCATGAAAATTTTGTTTTTGTAATTCTTTAAAAACGTTTAAAGCGTTAAAATGAAGTTCATTATCATGTCGACAGTGGTGGTAGCAGTTCATACCGCGGTACTGTACCTATTGTTGCGTTATTACAAGTCGGAAACGTTACACAAAACTGACGAAGTATTAAAAATCATATAATCGATTATGTCGACTGACCAACCGACGACGGTTTCGCAGCCGATTCCCACTACACTTGCGCTCGCACAGAGGTTTCAGAACAATCAAACGACGATTGTAGTTGTAGTTGGTCCGAGTTCCGTCTCTCCTACATCTGCTACGGCGTCACAGCTGCAACGAAAGGCGTCTACGCTTCCGACTTCCACTACACTTGCGCCGGCACGTAAGTTTCAGAGCAATCAAACGGCGACTGAAGCTGCAGTTAGTCCGAGTCCCGTCTCACCTTCGACTGCTACGGTATCATATCCGCAACAAAAGATGGCTACGCTTCCGATTCCCTTTACACTTGTGTCTGCACAGAAGTTTGACGTTAACGAGGATTGGTGCTGCCACGAGTCTAGGCCACATCACATCTACACCTATAAAGAACGTCACAAATCACACGACACATCAGAAAACATAAAATCAATCTGATATCGAGTATCTATTAATTTTATTTTTAATATTAATTATAAAGAGAAATGGAGCGTGAAATATATGAATCTGAGAACACGGCTACAATAGTGATCTTAGTGTGTGTGTCATGTTAAGAAAGTTTAAGGATTGTTTTATTAGAAATATATATATATATATATATATATATATATATTACAACGGTATAATTACATATATCGAGCCACACGTTGGAAGCGACAATTTTATACAACGGTTTTAACGTTGTAGCAAATTTAATATAATTTAAATCTGTGGAGCGCCAAAATTATACAACGGTATAATTTTGCTGTATTTAACGTATTTTGAATTAGTGATGTGTTTATACTCATATAACATTTATATATAATATTACTAACAACGTGTGTGTATAATTGGGGTTCAGGTGTAATTATAATAAGAGTAACTCTTTTTATGAATCGTAATATGGTTCATTTATTACTTGAAACAAACATAAAAAAATAATAATATAAAAATCATGATCAATACGCCATATGATATCCATTATCTATGGTTTCAAAGTGTCTTTACTAGTCGTGTTAACATTACAAACATATCTTAAATTCTAGATATTATATTATTAATTGTATTTAATCTTTTCTTCATTATATTAAGATTTCTTGCTTGTTCAGTCTAAGTGTGTGCTTCTTTAAAAATTGTTACTACATTCTTATTCTATATTTTCTTCATACCTTTCTATGGCTTTCAAATCATTTTAACACATTTAATTTATTAATTTCAATGACTCTACGTTATGTGCTTTTATTAAGAAAAGTTAAATAATTTAATTACTAATTTCAGTGACTCTACGTTATGTTCATTAAAGAAAAATAATTAAATAATTTTCTGATTACATATGAGTAGAGGGAAAATGACAGTTCTGACCAAAGTACCGTTATTCCCCCACCACCACCGCTGGACCAGCAGCATCGACCAATCAAATTTCATGGCGCCTTTCGCGCGTCAAGTTCAAATATATGCCGTCTTTCGCGAGCCTAAATCACTTTCACTTTCTACTGGACCGCGAATTTCCGCGAATAAATTTTTTTATTTTTTTTTTAATTTGATATTTTTATTTTTTTAATTAAATTGATTTGCATATCCGCGAATATATGCCGTCTTTCGCGAGCCTAAATCACTTTCACTTTCTACTGGACAGCGAATTTCCGCGAATAAATTTTTTTAATTTGATATTTTTATTTTTTTAATTAAATTGATTTGCATATCCGCGAATATATGCCGCCTTTCGCGAGCCTAGATCACTTTCACTTTCACTTTCTATCAGCTGGACCCGCAGCATCCCAAATGGACCACCCGCATCCGCAAATATATTTTTTATTTTTAAATAAAGCTGATTTGCATATCAGAGGTGGGTAGCGGGTGGGAGGTTCCGACTTGATGCATTATAGTGTATATATTAAATATATGATCAGGGTTACCAACTTTGCATGAGTTCAAATTTGTTGTATGTTATAATGTATATTAAATCTATATGATTGGGTTTACCAACCTATGCAGGGGTTCAAACTTGATATGTGTATTATAGTGTATATTAAAATATATGATTAGGGTTACCAATCCTGTATTATTGTGTGTATAGAACAGATCTGCCAACATTTTTCTTCGGTGGGAAATTCAAACTATATGAGCAACGCATTCGCCAGAATCTGAGACTCGAGAGAGTATGTTTGTCGTGCATGCTTTATTTTTTATTTTTAATGAAGCTGATCTGCATATCAGGGGTGGGTGATGAGTCAATTCTCCCTTTGAATGTAAATAACTATCTCTCTCCCTCTCTCTCTCTCTCTCTCTTTATGTCATCGGTTTTACATAAGCATCGTGCTACTTATGGATTATTGTAATTAGCGATACTAAAATGTAATCACCAGGAAATATATTTATCGCCTACCTCATTGCGTTCTACTTCTAATTTGGTACATGACAGTCATTGACTGCGATTTAGAAATTAATATACTGCCAAGTCTGTGTGTGTTAAAGTGTTACACATAAAATATGAAAAAATATATATATTTAAACTAGTATTTACAAAATATGTATAAATGGTACGCCTATCTATCAAGTGAAAATGGATATTGTCTACCAGAATCTGAGACTCGATAGAGTATGTTTGTCGTGCATGCTTTATTTTTTTTATTTTTAATGAAGCTGATTTGCATATCAGGGGCGGGTGATGAGTCAATTCTCCCTTTGAATGTAAATAACTATATCTCTCCCTCCCTCTCTCTCTCTCTTTATGTCATCGGTTTTACATAAGCGTCGTGCTACTTATGGATTATTGTAATTAGCGATACTAAAATGTAATCACCAGGAAATATATATTTATCACCTACCTCGTTGCGTTCTACTTCTAATTTTGGTACATGACAGTCATTGACTGCGATTTAGAAATTAATATACTGTCAAGTCTGTGTGTGGTAAAGTGTTACGCATAAAATATGAAAAAATATATAATGGGTGAGGCAAAACAAAACACATACAGCCGAGTTGCAGACGTGTATTTGCAGATTCACCGTGACTGTTACTAGCGGACGCCCGATTTCTTGGTATGCCGTCGCTCACGTCATCCGTATTTAAAGTTCGCTACTTCCAGTACACATGGCCTCTGTAACAGATTTGGTCTCCAACAGGTGTGATTCGAACGGTAAGAGCAAGAACAATATGAACAAGGCCAAGGACATTATATGTCTAGTATCCCTCCTCAGACGCTGGTGTTACTTTGTGTCATAAAATCTCATGACACTCAAGATAAGAGACAATACGTTTGCAAAAAACAACAAAATTGAACTTCTGGAAACAAAATTGCACGGTTTGTAAGTAATATCGACAACACAGGTCAGCATTTTTCGGCTATTGACATATTTTTATTTTATTTTATATTTTTAATGAAGTTGATTTGCATATCAGGGCGAGTGATGAGTCAATTCTCTCTTGAATGTAAATAACTATCTCTCTCCCTCTCTCTCTCTCTCTTTATGTCCTCGGTTTTACATAAGCGTCGTGCTACTTATGGATTATTGTAATTAGCGATACTAAAATGTAATCACCAGGAAATATATATATTTATCACCTACCTCGTTGCGTCCTACTTATAATTTTTTTTTTGTTTTTTTTGACACATGACAGTCATTGACCACGATTTAGAAATTAATATACTGCCAAGTCTGTGTGTGGTAAAGTGTTACGCATAAAATATGAAAAAATATATAATGAGTGAGGCAAAACAAAACACATACAACCGAGTTGCAGACGCGTATTTGCAGATTCACTGTGACTGTTACTAGCGGACGCCCGATTTCTTGGTATGCCGTCGCTCGCGTCATCCGTATTTAAAGTTCGCTACTTCCAGTACACATCTCACACTACGTCTTACGTTTTACGTCTTACGTCTTACGTTTTATGTTTTACGTTTCACATCTTACGTCTTACGTCTTACGTCTTACGTCTTACGTCTTACGTCTTACGTCTTACGTCTTACGTCTTACGTCTTACGTTTACGTTTTACGTCTTACGTCTTACGTTTTACGTTTTACGTTTTACATTTCACATCTTGGTTCAAACTTGATAGGTGTGTGTATTATAGTGTATATTAAAATATATATGATCAGGGTTACCAATCCTACATTATTGTGTGTATAGAACAGATCTGCAAACATTTTTTTTTTCGGTGAGAAATTCAAACTATATTATAGTGTATAGTAAATTGTTGACGACTTCGATATCAACTCTCTCTCTCTGCCCTCCTCTCTCTTTGTCTCTAGACACAGTTATCGATCATGATATAAACTCTCTCTCACACTCTCTCTCGCTAGCTCTTTATGTCATCAGTTTTACATAAGCGTCGTGCTACTTATGGATTATTGTAAGTAGCGATACTAAAATGTAATCACCAGGAAATATATATTTATCACCTACCTCGTTGCGTCCTACTTCTAATTTTTTTGACACATGACAGTCATTGACCACGATTTAGAAATTAATATACTGCCAAGTCTGTGTGTGTGGTAAAGTGTTACGCATAAAAAAATCTCCTTGAAATAAGGTATTTTCAAAAGTTTTGTGTACACATACACACATTGTATATGTCTCTCTCTCTCTCTCACTGCAAACGTTGACAAGAATTCCCATATTCAAACGATTTGAATGTGTACACGAACTTAAATACAGACGATTGTAATTTTAAAAATTCATTTTTTGCATTAAATATATATCGTAAACAATGAAATAATAATATTTCGTCATTGTAAGATTTTAATAAAACAATTATCAGTTTAAATAATAATTTTCATGATTGTAAGATACAACCTACAAATTATTAAAATGTCTCTCTCACACACATTTCTGATTACTATACAAATAATTGCATGCATATTCGGAGTACGTTGACAGCATTGATCGGTTCAGCGAAACAAGTCTATGCACACACACACACACACACACACACACACACACACACACACACACACACACACACACACACACAACGATACTGAATTAGATATAGTTATTATTCGCTAAATTAAACCAGAGGTCATTAACCTTGTGTACGACGTCCTACATTCTAATTTCACACCTGCCAGTCATTAACAGTGCTGACAGTAATTAGGATTATAAAGTATTTACTCTAAAAACGGACAACTCTACTTTCTAATTTGACACCTGTCAAGCATTAACACCGCTTACAGTAATTACTCTAAAAACGGACACACACACACACACACACACACACACACACACACACACACGTGCTTTCCCCACTACAGTGTACACTATATATACGCAAAGTAAATTAGCGACAATTTCTTATTTGTCTACTTGTGCATCCTGATACTGCACGTATTACGTGGCTTCCAGTATACACATCTTCTTTTGGTAAGTGTATAGATTTTATCTAAACGTAAAAATTATCAAGTGCATTATTTATTGAATTTAATACATGTGTATGTGTGTGTGTGTGTGTGTGTGTGTGTGTGTGTGTGTGTGTGTGTGTGTGTGTATGATCAAATTACAATTTCTGAAAATATATTCTTACCGTATTTTTATAGTGGCAATTTCTCACCAACGTGTGCTGATACATCGTGAAATCTCTGTATCTTTTTTAATAGTTGAAAGACTGTTTGTACGCCTTCAGTGTAGACAACGCACATACTAGTTTTGGTAAGTTGTACAGATTTTATTTAATTTTAATTTTAATGTATGTGCAGATTTTTATTTAAACGTAAAAATTATTTGCATTATCAAGCGTGTTATTGAATTTAATACATGTGTGTGTGTATGATCAAATTATTATGTCTGTTACAAATTTTCTGAAAAATTGCTTTAAACAAACGTTTTTAATGTAAAAGTTTAGAAAGTAGGTCACAGCGTATGATGACATTTATATCTCTCTCTAATTCTGTTGTGGACATACATAGCTGTAAGCAGTGACTATCTCCTTATGAATGCAGAATGTAGACTTTCCTAAAATTATTTGCATTAAAACATTATCAAACGCATTATTATTTATTGAATTTAATACATGTGTGTGTGCGTGCGCGCGTATGTGTATGATCAAATTATTATGGAGTGGGTTATACAAATAATAATAAAGTGTGTGTAATATATATATATACATTTATTAAAATACATACACACAGCTCCAAGATTATATTAAACAGTTTTACAATTAAAAATACATACACAGCTCCAAGATTATATTGTTACAAGTATGAAAATATATTTAAACTAATATTTACAATTTAAAAAAAAAAACATACACAGTTCCATGATTATATTGTTAGAAGTATTAAAATATATCTAAACTAGTTTTACAATTAAAAATACATACACACACATAGCTCCAATATTATAATGTTACAAATATGATGAAAATATATATATATATTTAAAACTAGTATTTACAAAATATGTATAAAATATGACTTAAACACGTGTATGTACTGTGTTGGACAATGGCGTATATTCTACAAGCGAATCATGTAGTATCATACAGTAGGCGGTCGTCTGTGTAGGAAAATTCGTTGACGATTCAAATTCTAAACGTACATCAACTGTTGAAGACTTAAGTGCTTCGTCTTGTCTGCTACAATCGAAAACAAACAGCGGGGCTTTTGATTTGAATAATTCCGGTGTCAGTACTGGGCTGCCGTCTAAACGGTGGTAATACGAACTTTGAAAACTGGCGTACATAATGCAAAACGGTCTTTCCCAATATCCAAGTTTAAATTATCGTAAGGATAATACTTGTCGTTTAGAAACAGTCTCGCATTGATCACGTTACAGTGATCAAATTCATCAGCGCGTGCTGGCAGTACATTTTTCTTGCTGTCTGAAACGCTAACACAACAAAGCGTGGTTTTTCTAGCTGATTTCTTTCTATAATCAGAAAGAATATCGGTATTACCACACCTACGTTTTAACATTAAATTTCGAGTTTCATTATTTAATTTGCCGTCAGCAGGTAATTTGTAATATTCTTGAAATATAAGGAGGGCATTGGAAACATCTGAATCATTTACTAATTGCAATGACGTTTATCTTTCGTGTAAAGATATCCATATTCATATAAGTAACGTTTAACCTGATCCAATTGAAACTGTGTTGTGTTATCCGTTAAACATTTTGTCCATAATGTTAAAAAAAAATATTACAGATTTAAGTGGCGTCATGGTTTCCGATTGTACTTTACAATGACAAATACCAAACAACGTTGTTAATAATTATAAAAGAATATGTTATTATCCCTTCTCCTCAATATTTATAAAAAAGATTTTTAACAAAAATGTGAATTAACAGGAATCGAACCTACATATTTACCTTCTTCTTTACCTTCACATTTACCATTACTAGTCTAACCATTTAATCGATTAAGCTAATTCATATCTTATTAACGAACGATTACTCACGAAAGAAAAACAGTTTACGTGTCAACGAACTCGGAATGTTTATGTTTACATTTTAAGTGTGCAATGTTTACGTGTCAACAAACACCGTCTGTTTATGTTTACATTTTTATGTTTGAGAGTCATTACATCGGCGGAGATGTCAACTAGAGAGCTCCCCCCCCCTTTCAAATAGCATTCATCAAAACTTTGTAAATTAGAATCTGCACTACAGTCAAACATACGCACACACAAATAAATTAAAAACAGAAATTAATTTCATCATATGTCTGTTGGTTGCTAGTAGTATGGACCTGTATTTCCTCATATCATCCTTATTGTATTTTTTCGATAGTTTCATAAACAAAAGTTCATACAGACCAGGTGTACCCTCGTAAATTTTTCCTTTGACAGGAAAGTTGTCGTTATCATCGATTTTCACATTTGAAACACCTATCATAAATTTACCACCTTCGTATCGAACACCATACATACGATCTATAATCCGTTTACAGTGAGTCGATTCGCACAAACGCATATATTTGTTTGCTAATGAATCGTCACTGAAATGTAAAGTGTTAGGGTTCCATGCGCTATTGTCACTGAAATGAGAAGCGTTATGACTCTGCGTGCCACTTTCGTTTTCAGTTATTACATGTTGTGTAGGCTCTTCTTCTCCTCCTCCCCTCCTCCATTATATCACCACTTAACTTTCGTGAAATAGCTTCTAACGGTTCCAGAATCGGTCTGTAATTTTTTCTAAACGCCTCGTCGCTTTCTCTGATACCGTGTTGTAATGCATGATATTACAGCATTAAATTTTACAAGAAACGACATTATTAGAAGACACTAGTGAACACGTCTGTATCAAACCAGAGAGAACCAAACACTTTTTATTCGTCACAAAAGGACAGTAGAATGTGATAGTGGTGGTGGTGGTGGTAACGTCAATCATACACACAGACTCTGGAGAGAGGCTTTCGGTAGTTTCATAAACAAAAGTTCATACAGTACTACAGTGCAACCACTTTTATATCATCTCTTTTCAGTCATCTACATATATGCATTTGTATTATTTGCGCATGCGCATAACAGCTTTTTTAGTACAGTTGCACACACACATCAACGCTTACACTATATATTGTCACCGGACAAAAGGCTTTCCACATGACAACTGGCACCAATCGTACACTCTAGTGTTTTTGGTGGTCCTAAAAAGGACCGAGTTGCGAGAACGGCGATGTTGGTAGTGCCGCGCTAAGATGTTCGGTGGCTGCGCCCGCTGTTCACGGCGTACTGCAGTCCTCCTCTTTCTGCCGGCTCAGGTTTTATTAACTAACTGGCATCGCTGATTGGCTAGCTCCGAACACGAAGTTGGTCACGTCTCGGCGGCTGCTGATGCCGGATTGGCTCGCTGTGTCCACCGTTGGTACCCGAGAGCAGATGTTCGCATACCGCTACCATCACAATATATACCCGGTGAACTTCACAACAGTGTCTTACTTACAACTCGTTCGTGTTGCTGAACACTACTGTGCTACAAATTGTATGTTACAAATTGATATTCTAATTTACTTTGTGAGATATAAAGCGTTTAAGATACACTAACATAATACCAGCGTTATAACAGTTTCTTTGTTTTTCAGTATTCACTCTCACGTCTGAATATTACCATGTCTGACCTTCAACAGAATCCAGAACATCAGCAGGAACAGGAACATCCTCAACAAGGTAAAAATTTTTTTAAATACCAATTGTCTCTCTCTATAATTATGTAGCAAACCAAATTTGTTTGATATGAATTAACATGTATAAGATAGTCTCTTGACGTTGTTTAGAAATTGATATGACGGAGAAAATTTTTTATGTTCTGACATAGGTTTGTCACCTTCTCCCCAATGTATTGTCTCTTGACATCGTTTAGAAATTGACATGACAGAGAAAATTTTTCATGTTCCACCATAGGTATGTCACCTTCTCTCCGATGAACTAATTCAATTGCGCAACAAAAGCATTTAACTCTATCGTCTATGAATGACATACTATGTCCACAAACATCATAATTTAGCGGATAGTAGTAAAACCCGGCAAACGCTAACTCGTCGGGACTGACAAACGTCACTTCCCAATACTTGAACGATTTTCTTCTTTCACTTTCAATGCTAAAATCATGAGTAGCTGCCATCTTCACAGTTTGCAATAAACTAACGTGTACTATCTATTTATTTACCACAAACATGAATGTGTGTTATTCATCATTCCTATTAGCTAATACATGTGTTTCTATTGTTTCAGATATGACACGATTTTATATCGTACGAAACAGTAGTATTAGAGGATGTCTCACAACTTTTAATTACCTGCCTGTGTACACAGAAGAAGAAGAAGATCAAGATATAGTACCGATAATGACCGAGGTGCGACCTTTATTGTGCAAGGATATTCTGGCAGAACAAGCACGTTTACGCAGTATCAAATGGCATATTGCGTGCAGGATACGTTTCACTAAAACTGTGTTAGATGGTGACAGCGGCGAAGAAAAAGAGGTAACCAAAGACGCCGTCTTCCACGGACGTTGTCGTACGTTGCTCACGGACGACAACGACGAGTTGAACTGTCTACTCGATGAATCCTATGATAAAATCATGAATAGCATATCCAATTTTACCCGTGACGGGAGCGGATGGTCGGTGGATGCTGTACTGAAGCTGGAACTGGTTGTTGGACGGTACCAGCCTCTAGCAGCATCCTCCTACCTTCCAACCCCGCGAAAACTTGCACTCACCAAGGCAGTAGTCAACATCAAGAACCCACAAGATGAAATGTGTTTTCTATGGTCCGTACTAGCTCACATACACCCTCAACAAAAGCATAAAGAATTTGTTACAAAATACGCCCCCTTCATAAACACTTTAAATATGACCGGTATCGAGTACCCTGTTTCTATAAACTCACTTTCTAAATTTGAAACACAAAATCCCGACATTTCTATAAACGTTTTCGGCTATGATATAGACGACAATATCAGAAACGAATAAAAAAATGAGGTTTATCAGTTAAGAATTACCCCCAATAAGGACAGATTACATCACGTTAATCTTTTACTTCTGTCCGATACAAATAGCCGAAAGCATTACTGTCTTATCAGTAACATGAGCAGATTATTATCATCCCTAACAAAACACGACGGCCAATCATTTTACTGCGACTACTGCCTGCATCGTTTCTCCACAGAACATGGTCTGTCCGATCATCTCCCCTACTGCACACCTCACGGCGAGCAGAAAACAAAATGCCTACAGAGGAGGAGAAGTTTATGTCATTTAAAAATTACGCGCACTGTCTTAAAGTACCCTTTACCGTCTACGCCGACTTCGAGTCTCTCATCACTCCGCTTCAATCGTGTTCACCTGGTAACAACGTCCCGACGACAGTGCACGAGTTAGGCGAATTCTACTCAGTTGATAGCAACGGTGCCCGTCAGAAAATAACTTCTCCTCCTGTATCGTCCACATCATACGAAGCGATGCATATTCCGTCAGGTTTCTCCTATGCTATCGTGGATCATACACACAGACTCTGGAGAGAGGCTAAAGTTTATCGAGGTGAAAACGTCGTAGACACTTTCTTCTCGTGGTTGATGAAAGACGCCGAGGATATGATGAAGGTAGTACGACATAACGTACAAATAATTATGTCCGATGATGACAATGTTGCGTTCACTAACGCCACCGTTTGTCATTTGTGTGAGCGCCCTTTGACAGACGATGACAAGGTACGCAATCATTGTCATCTTACGGGGAAATTCTTGGGAGCAGCCCACAATAGCTGTAATCTAAGCTACAAGATGCCTCGTCATATCCCCGTCTTCTTTCACAACCTTCGTGGCTACGACTGTCACCATTTAATGCAGGGTTTAGGAAAATATAAGGACCAACACGTATCCTGCATTGCAACATCCAGTGAGCGTTACGTGTCGTTCTCCCTGGGTCCCTTGCGTTTCGTAGACTCTTTCCAATTTCTTAATCGCTCTCTGGACACACTCGTTACTAATCTGTCCACGTCCGGGAGCCAATTTCCTTTGCTCAGAGAGGAAAAGCTTAGACGGGGTTTCGACGAACAGACCAATCTGCTCGTACGCAAGGGAGTATACCCTTACGGGTACGTTGACAGCATTGATCGGTTCAACGAAACACGTCTACCCGCTCGTGAACACTTTGATAACCGGTTGTTGGAATCGGCTATTTCGGACGCAGATTACGAGCACGCACAAAACGTGTGGAGTGCATTCAATCTGCGTACGTTTGGCGATTACCACGATTTGTATTTGTTGACAGACGTAATGCTGCTGGCCGATGTCTTTGAAAGTTTCCGAGACATGGCTTTACGCGATTACTGCTTGGACCCATGTCATTTTTACTCGCTTCCCGGACTCGCTTGGAACGCGATGCTAAAAATGACAGGGGTCGAATTAGAGCTGTTAACAGAGATAAATCTGCATCTGTTCCTTGAGTCTGGGATCCGCGGAGGCTGCGCGATGATATCCAACCGTCACGCAGTCGCTAACAATCCTCTGATTCCAGATCAGTACGATGTATCGAAACCGACCTCCTTCATTCTGTATACAGACTGTAATAATTTATACGGTGCAGCCATGTCGCAACCACTCCCTTACGCAGACTTCCGATGGCTCGATCGTAACGAAATCGAGTCCTTGGACGTACGTAATGTCAGTGATGATTCCGACATCGGGTACATCCTCGAAGTCGACCTACACTATCCTGATACCTTACACGACCTGCATTCCGACTACCCACTTGCACCTGTGCGCCAGCGCGTAACACCCAATATCCTTTCTCCCTTTTCCAAACGTTTACACGAGAGTATATACAGATCATCGTATAACGAATCAGGGTCATCCGTAGAGAAGTTGTTAACAACTTTGGAGGACAAACAAAATTACGTTCTCCATTATCGAAATTTGAAATTGTATTTAAGTCTTGGCTTAGAGCTGAAAGCGACTCATAGGGTGTTGTGTTTTAAGCAAAGCGCTTGGTTGAAACCGTTTATCGATTTCAACACCCGCAAGAGGCAAACAGCCGTCAACAGCTTTGAAAAAGACCTTTTCAAACTGATGAACAACGCCGTATACGGTAAGTCGCTGGAGAACGTACGGAAACATATAGACTTTGAACTAGTCTCGAATGAACGACGGCTTCAAAAACTAGTTTCCACACCTAGGCTAAAACGTATGATTCGTTATACGAACGATCTGGTGGGGCTCTCACTCCGTAAAAAATCCATTGTTCTTTCCCGTCCCGTGTATGTCGGCTTCACGGTGCTTGACGTTAGCAAAACGATAATGTACGACTTTCATTATCGTTATGCTGTCGCCAAGTACGGCCGCAAAGTTAAATTATTAATGACAGATACAGACAGTCTGATGTATAGCATTCAAACATCAGACTTGTATGCAGACATGAAGAAGGACCTACACGTTTTTGACACATCGGATTACCCTACGTCTCATCCTTGTTATAGCCTTAAGAACAAAAAGGTTGTCGGACTGTTCAAGGATGAAACGTGTGGTCGTCCTATTAGAGAATTCGTGGGTCTCCGTGCGAAATGTTATTCGTTCCTTGTGGCCCACGAAGATCCCACACAAGAGTGTCAAAAACGTGTATGTAAAGGTGTGCCTTGAGTTGCAATTAAGAGGAGTCTGCGACACGATATGTATGGCAAGTGTCTCACTGATCATTGTCAGTTTTCTACCAGTGCGCTTTGTTTACGTAGCGACCATCATACGCTGTACACGATGCGTGTAAATAAGCAAGCGTTGTCACCGTATGATGATAAGCGTTATATATTAGACAATGGTCATGATACGCTTGCATACGGTCATTATCGGATACGACAACGCATCAACATGGAGAACGACGACGACGACACCTCCCCACCTACTAAAAAAATTTGTCTCCATGTATAGTAACCCTCCTCAACACTTGTTTCTTTCGTCAGTTGATGTCTCTCGGTGCTTCAGTCCAAACGTCTGTAAACGTAAGTTCACATATTAATATCTCAACGATATTTGTATGTTTAAACATAATATATACATATATAGAGTTTGTAATGTGTGTGGTTTCTTTGTCTTACAGTATTATGGATAACACTGCGGTTATAATTGACTTCCAGTGCTTTTTCGACGACAACGGAAAATATATTGTGAAGGAACTGTCAATCATGGACGTTCTGAGATTTGTTGGTAGACATTGGATTTTGACACCGCCTGCTACATCCGTTACGAATCCCAAATACGTTAGGACAAACCACTGGTTAACAACAAATTATCATAGACTTAGATGGAGCGAAGGAGAGACACCATACGACAATCTTGTTTCATTGTTAACATCACATACACGTATATATAAATATGTGTTTGTGAAGGGTTTTGAGAAAAAAAACGTTTTTCACGCATATCAAACCCAAAGAACTACATTTAGTGTATCGAGGGACGAGGAATCAAACAATACAATACAGGTGGAGATTGTGTCGTAAGTAGCAATCGTGTTAACAAACAATTTATTGATGTGTGTGTGTGTGTGTGTGTGTGTGTGTGTGTGTGTGTGTGTGTGTGTGTGTGTGTGTGTGTGTGTGTGTGTGTGCGTGTGTGTAGTTTCAACTCTCTGTACTTAACACTTTAATAATTGAATTTGTATGTACATGATAAATGTATCATTGATTCTATTTAGTTTCGTTGAATAATAATTGGTTCGATTAGAAATTATTTGAAAGTACATTACCTTTATGCGATAAATGTATCATTGATTCTAAGTAGTACTTACAAATTTCCAGTGAATAATATTTGGTTTGATTAGAAATTATTTGAAAGTACATTAACTTATGAAAAATGACATATACTTGAAAAAGTTTACTTACTTAACGCATTTGATTCTTTCCACTAACTGTGTGTGTGTGTGTGTGTGTGTGTGTGTGTGCATGTGATAATTGAATATTATCATATCAGTGATTCTAATATCGACTGTATTGTTATGTTACAGATAAACTTCCTTGTGAACTGTATCTACAGCCATGAAATTATTATTTAAAAATCTTACAATGTCAAAAATTATTATTAATATTGTATTTATTTTATATAACAATGTTTGTTTGTGATATATGTATATTTAATCAATGTAAAATGTATTTTTAATAATTGTATTATAACGGTTTGCAAACTATATTTTAAGTTTGTGTACAGTGCTGTAAATATATATATTTAATCATTTAAAACAATATTATTATTAATATTTTATATAACAATGTTTGTTTGTGATATACATATTTAATCAATGTAAAACGTATTTTTGAATAATTGTATTATAGCGGTTTGTAAACCATATTTTAAGTTTGTGTACAGTGTTGTAAATATATATTTAATTATTTAAAACAAATTTTGGCTTATTTTAATTTATTTCGTTATAAACCTTCGAATATGCACGCAATTATTTGTATAGTAATCAGAAATGTGTGAGAGAGACATTTTAATAATTTGCAGGTTGTATCTTACAATTACGAAAATTATTGTACAATGTGTGTACACAAAACTTTTGAAAATACCTTATTTCAATGAGATTTTTTTATGCGTAACACTTTACCACACACAGACTTGGCAGTATGTTAATTTCTAAATCGTGGTCAACGACTGTCATGTGTCAAAAAAAAAAAAAAAAAAAAATTATAAGTAGGACGCAACGAGGTAGGTGATAAATCCATAAGTAGCACGACACTTATGTAAAACCGAGGACATAGAGAGAGAGAGAGAGAGGGAGAGAGATAGTTATTTACATTTAAGAGAGAATTGACTCATCACTCGCCCTGATATGCAAATCAACTTCATTAAAAATAAAAAAAATAAAAAAAAAATATGTCAATAGCCGAAAAATGCTGACCTGTGTTGTCGATATTACTTACAAACCGTGCAATTTTGTTTCCAGAAGTTCAATTTTGTTGTTTTTTGCAAACGTATTGTCTCTTATCTTGAGTGTCATGAGATTTTATGACACAAAGTAACACCAGCGTCTGAGGAGGGATACTAGACATATAATGTCCTTGGCCTTGTTCATATTGTTCTTGCTCTTACCGTTCGAATCACACCTGTTGGAGACCAAATCTGTTACAGAGGCCATGTGTACTGGAAGTAGCGAACTTTAAATACGGATGACGTGAGCGACGGCATACCAAGAAATCGGGCGTCCGCTAGTAACAGTCACGGTGAATCTGCAAATACACGTCTGCAACTCGGCTGTATGTGTTTGTTTTGCCTCACCCATTATATATTTTTTCATATTTTATGCGTAACACTTTACCACACCAAGGAGATTTTTTTATGCGTAACACTTTACCACACACACAGACTTGGCAGTATATTAATTTCTAAATCGTGGTCAATGACTGTCATGTGTCAAAAAAATTATAAGTAGGACGCAACGAGGTAGGTGATAAATATATATTTCCTGGTGATTACATTTTAGTATCGCTACTTACAATAATCCATAAGTAGCACGACGCTTATGTAAAACTGATGACATAAAGAGCTAGCGAGAGAGAGTGTGAGAGAGAGTTTATATCATGATCGATAACTGTGTCTAGAGACAAAGAGAGGGGAGGGGAGAGAGAGAGAGTTGATATCGAAGTCGTCAACAATTTACTATACACTATAATATAGTTTGAATTTCTCACCGAAAAAAAAAATGTTTGCAGATCTGTTCTATACACACAATAATGTAGGATTGGTAACCCTGATCATATATATTTTAATATACACTATAATACACACACCTATCAAGTTTGAACCAAGATGTGAAATGTAAAACGTAAAACGTAAAACGTAAGACGTAAGACGTAAGACGTAAAACGTAAACGTAAGACGTAAGACGTAAGACGTAAGACGTAAGACGTAAGACGTAAGACGTAAGACGTAAGACGTAAGACGTAAGACGTAAGATGTGAAACGTAAAACATAAAACGTAAGACGTAAGACGTAAAACGTAAGACGTAGTGTGAGATGTGTACTGGAAGTAGCGAACTTTAAATACGGATGACGCGAGCGACGGCATACCAAGAAATCGGGCGTCCGCTAGTAACAGTCACAGTGAATCTGCAAATACGCGTCTGCAACTCGGTTGTATGTGTTTTGTTTTGCCTCACTCATTATATATTTTTTCATATTTTATGCGTAACACTTTACCACACACAGACTTGGCAGTATATTAATTTCTAAATCGTGGTCAATGACTGTCATGTGTCAAAAAAAACAAAAAAAAAATTATAAGTAGGACGCAACGAGGTAGGTGATAAATATATATATTTCCTGGTGATTACATTTTAGTATCGCTAATTACAATAATCCATAAGTAGCACGACGCTTATGTAAAACCGAGGACATAAAGAGAGAGAGAGAGAGAGGGAGAGAGATAGTTATTTACATTCAAGAGAGAATTGACTCATCACTCGCCCTGATATGCAAATCAACTTCATTAAAAATATAAAATAAAATAAAAATATGTCAATAGCCGAAAAATGCTGACCTGTGTTGTCGATATTACTTACAAACCGTGCAATTTTGTTTCCAGAAGTTCAATTTTGTTGTTTTTTGCAAACGTATTGTCTCTTATCTTGAGTGTCATGAGATTTTATGACACAAAGTAACACCAGCGTCTGAGGAGGGATACTAGACATATAATGTCCTTGGCCTTGTTCATATTGTTCTTGCTCTTACCGTTCGAATCACACCTGTTGGAGACCAAATCTGTTACAGAGGCCATGTGTACTGGAAGTAGCGAACTTTAAATACGGATGACGTGAGCGACGGCATACCAAGAAATCGGGCGTCCGCTAGTAACAGTCACGGTGAATCTGCAAATACACGTCTGCAACTCGGCTGTATGTGTTTTGTTTTGCCTCACCCATTATATATTTTTTCATATTTTATGCGTAACACTTTACCACACACAGACTTGACAGTATATTAATTTCTAAATCGCAGTCAATGACTGTCATGTACCAAAATTAGAAGTAGAACGCAACGAGGTAGGTGATAAATATATATTTCCTGGTGATTACATTTTAGTATCGCTAATTACAATAATCCATAAGTAGCACGACGCTTATGTAAAACCGATGACATAAAGAGAGAGAGAGAGGGAGGGAGAGATATAGTTATTTACATTCAAAGGGAGAATTGACTCATCACCCGCCCCTGATATGCAAATCAGCTTCATTAAAAATAAAAAAAATAAAGCCTGCACGACAAACATACTCTATCGAGTCTCAGATTCTGGTAGACAATATCCATTTTCACTTGATAGATAGGCGTACCATTTATACATATTTTGTAAATACTAGTTTAAATATATATATTTTTTCATATTTTATGTGTAACACTTTAACACACACAGACTTGGCAGTATATTAATTTCTAAATCGCAGTCAATGACTGTCATGTACCAAATTAGAAGTAGAACGCAATGAGGTAGGCGATAAATATATTTCCTGGTGATTACATTTTAGTATCGCTAATTACAATAATCCATAAGTAGCACGATGCTTATGTAAAACCGATGACATAAAGAGAGAGAGAGAGAGAGAGAGGGAGAGAGATAGTTATTTACATTCAAAGGGAGAATTGACTCATCACCCACCCCTGATATGCAAATCAGCTTCATTAAAAATAAAAAATAAAGCATGCACGACAAACATACTCTCTCGAGTCTCAGATTCTGGCGAATGCGTTGCTCATATAGTTTGAATTTCCCACCGAAGAAAAATGTTGGCAGATCTGTTCTATACACACAATAATACAGGATTGGTAACCCTAATCATATATTTTAATATACACTATAATACACATATCAAGTTTGAACCCCTGCATAGGTTGGTAAACCCAATCATATAGATTTAATATACATTATAACATACAACAAATTTGAACTCATGCAAGGTTGGTAACCCTGATCATATATTTAATATATACACTATAATGCATCAAGTCGGAACCTCCCACCCGCTACCCAAATCCGCTATGCAAATCAGCTTTATTTAAAAATAAAAAATATATTTGCGGATGCGGGTGGTCCATTTGGGATGCTGCGGGTCCAGCTGATAGAAAGTGAAAGTGATCTAGGCTCGCGAAAGGCGGCATATATTCGCGGATATGCAAATCAATTTAATTAAAAAAATAAAAATATCAAATTAAAAAAATTTATTCGCGGAAATTCGCTGTCCAGTAGAAAGTGAAAGTGATTTAGGCTCGCGAAAGACGGCATATATTCGCGGATATGCAAATCAATTTAATTAAAAAAATAAAAATATCAAATTAAAAAAAAAATAAAAAAATTTATTCGCGGAAATTCGCGGTCCAGTAGAAAGTGAAAGTGATTTAGGCTCGCGAAAGACGGCATATATTTGAACTTGACGCGCGAAAGGCGCCATGAAATTTGATTGGTCGATGCTGCTGGTCCAGCGGTGGTGGTGGGGGAATAACGGTACTTTGGTCAGAACTGTCATTTTCCCTCTACTCATATGAATTACATTGAATTTTATCTCTATCTACATACTTATTATTTACGCTTACAAAAATGTTTTGTCTTTGTTTTCTCTTTTTTTTTTTTAGAGACTTTTAATGTCTTTCTCTTTGAAAATTATGTATTGGTTTTTCGTCACCTTAAATTCCGTAGAGTTGTCCCATGTCCTCCAGCGATTCGTTCGGTTCAATCCTCCTGGATGTCCTCTTGTCCTCACTGCTCGTCCTCTTGTCTCTCGTCCTCCATGGTACATTGGCTGCTGTAGACTATGATGACATGTTGCTCTGGATCTGTAGCCGTTATTATAGAAACGTCTCTAGTCTTCTGCATCTCCTTCCTCTGCTAGTCGTGCTCTCGTACTCTGTCATGAGTTGATTTTCTTAGCTGACGACTGCTTGTAGACGTCCGACGATTTCTTCGTTACGGTATTTTTTTTATTATTGTTTTTATTACTTTAAATTAAAAAAATATTACCGTAATACTTTATAAGTTCAGCTACAAAAATCGTACTGATGTTAGATTTCTCGTCTAACTTCGTCCAAAATAGTTTAAAAAATTCGCGTCTCGGACCGGCATAGCGTACCGCCGCGAATGTGGTTTTGTTAGAGAAGAAAGTTCGTCTCTCCTGGGCTTCTATTTATATCCACCCAGAAAACTGCACATGTCGATTCAGGAATCAGCCTGTCGACATTTGAAACATCGCATGTTAGCCCCCACTCTCGTCTCATTTCACATAATTGCACTTTTTCGCCAATCGCACTGTTTAACGCAGATTTCACGGCGATAAAATAGTGTCTCATTTAATGACTTATGAGATGTGCAATTATCATGATGCTCACACTACTAGTATAATTATGATGCATTAAAAATCGCACTGGACTCGCACTGATTGTCCGAATTACGTAAAATTCGCACTGCACTCGTGTCCGATTTTTACACATTTTTAGAAGTTTTTACCTTCTCACTAATGTTTATGGTTTTCTTAAAAATAATTATTTTCTTAATTTAGCATTGACTTGGGGGGTGAGATTGCAACTTTCAGGATCAGACAGGCTTCACTCACACACATTATTTACTTGTATACACACATGCAGTGGTAATCGCGTGATGTTTACCTGTTGGTTCCTGCTTGAAAACCAGCTTCCAATCTCATACCTGCTTGTCTATTATATATTATTGAAACTAACTTAAATATTTATAATATATAATGTATGCGCATTACAGCCTTTGCTTGTATTGTCACAATATATACTCTGCGCAAATTAAGTTTATAAAAATGTTTGTACATGGTAACGGTTTTGTAACTACGTGTCTCAAACAAAACCAATAATTCTCAGTTCATATATATTTGTAACAATTAGTAAATATATTTATGTAAGAATTTGTTTATTAATTGCCTAGAAGTTTGTAATAGCAGTGTTGGTTTTCGCAGATTAATGTTTTTGATATCCAGGTTTATTGGTGTCAGATTACAATTTATGTTACTACTACTACTACTACTACTACTACTACTACTACTACTACTACTACTACTACTACTACACACACTGCTACTACTACTAGACAGGCAGATGTACAGACAAAAGGTCAAATTAAAACTAAGAATTCACTTCGCTCGTTCAATAATTTTGCTTCTTAGATTCAATGTAAAATAAATTTTTCAAATTAAGTTATAAAAGTAAAACAAATTTGAATGAAACCCAACGAGTGAATTTTATTTGCATTTGGTTGTTTGGTTAAAATTCAATAACGTCTAAATCACGTGGAATACAATTAAGTATTTGGATTCTAACTATATTCAAGATACTTAGCATACGAGTAGCGCGCGCGCGTGTGTGTGTGTGTGTGTGTGTGTACATATATATTGTAATGGTACATATATTCACCGTACATTTAAAAACAACTATAAGGAATAAAACACCCTTTAATTAACACTAGAACACCGAAGAGATGAATAATTGTGTACTAAATATTATATCCGGTCCGCGAACTAATTAAAACAACAAATGAAGAATAATAAACAATAATGAAGAAGAAAAATAGAAAACAACATAATAATGTGTTTAACCAATAACCCAATAGATATGGTAAGTGAGAGGACAAAACCACATATACCAACAACAAATACCAACAAGATACAGAAGGTAACATGAATAAACGCAAATAAATTGATAAGAGAGGAAGAGTTAACAAATCTACCCTACAATGTGTCAATATGAGTACCAAGAAATAATGAAACAAATAAAGCAAGGAGTCTACAGAGTTGAGAAACAGTAAAGACACACAGACATGGACAAACTATTACTAAAGACTTGACCATGACTAAAACTCTTTATTTAAAGGTGAAAATATAATTAATAAACAATAAAACAATGAAATTTAATATTGGAATATAAGAATGAGTTAGCAGTAACAGAGTACCATGCCTGCTTTTAATACAAGTAAATCCAATTAAGAGATATAAAAGAAAACCTGGTAATCACCAGTAAACATGCAAAAATAGTGTGAAAAAATAATAAATAATGGTTAACAAGAACAGAAGTGTAAAATATTAACCTTAAAACATTAAGATCAGGGATAAAAGCATAAAAAGCATAGACCATTGTTGTCAGACAAGGGGGTCCCAAATAACCTCAATCCTGGTACAAATTCATTTGTAATTAGAATAATCTACGAGTAAAACATTGTAAAACTAGTTTAGGTTATGCAATAATGAAAATAGACATTATAAAGACAAACCTAGTGCTATGATTTAGTAATTAAGAGTGACATGGGTTGTGTTTAATGTAATTACACAGACTGAAATGGACAGAAAGATGTACCCATTAAACACACTCAGAATTCCCACAATATTGTAAACCAGAGAAGGACAGTGGCATAAATGTGTACTGCAATATGTAGTACTACTATTATAGTATAAAATAATGATAATGAACTATTAATTAAACCATAATTATGAAAAATTAAGGTAACGCTCTAACTACACTAGATGCAAGAAGTATTAGTGAATTATTCACAATATCACATATAATAATGGGAGACTAACCATTATAAAACACTCTTTAGACTATAAAGACCATTTTTTGTACAAAAAAGAACCACTTAAAATTGAGTATATCATTAACCATGGACCGAATCATAATGACACATGGCATACTAAAACTATGAATAACTAATAAAACTAAAGACAAGAAATTAATTATATTTGAAGAAAAGCTGAGATATCCGGAAGTTGTAATGGACATCTCAGAATGACTATATCACAGTAAAAAATGGACAGAGCCAATTATTTAAATAAAAAAGAGTAAACCAAATTAACTATGCTCTAGGCCAAAGAAGGCATAGACCAAATATTGTAATTTTATTAATTTTAGACAATTATTGTAGTAGAAATTATCATAAAAGGACTTGGGAAGAAACATGTGGATGAAATGTAATCACCATTTGTTCAATTTCCATAATTAAACATGTAAAATCATAAGAAATATGTCATAGTTGTAAGTGAAAAACATTAACTTTTTAATTAAAGTACCAACATATGTCTTGTGAGGACTTGTTTTAACGAGCAAATCAATTGTAATAAGATGGTGTGGCTATATCAAGTATTACTAGTAACCCAAGGGCGCTAAACCGATTTAAAACATATTCTGTTTATTTTGGGCCAAAAGATAGCGTCATAACGCTACTCTCCACCCCAAAGTCATTAACAATTTTATACAAATTAATTATTTTCCCGAGGGAGTGACCTCGCTCTAAGGAACAGCAGCAATCTCTAAGCCAATGAAATCGATCAAAATCAGCAGGGGGTATGTAATACCAAAATTGGAACAGCGGAGAGAAGCAAATTCTTTACACTTCATATCTGGCGAGCGAAGCAGTACGACGGCCATTTCTGTGAGCGAATAAGTCGAATTCGGAATCGAATCAGCTGTTCGGGTATAAATGTAAACATTTGGTCAAATAACCAAACATTTTTTAGTAGCGAGTTTAATGCATAAATGCAACTGGAATAGTGACACAACATTGCAGAATGTGCAGTAGGTTGCAATAAAGTGAATTACACGAAGTATACTGTTTTATTATACTTATTGAATTTTAACTTGAAACCAGAAATTTTCATGATTTTTTACATTTAGTCATGGAAGCAACCATGAAATCTCATAGCTTTTAAACGTGAATAAATAAATGGATTGACATTAATTCACGAACGTTAATGAATATTTTTGAATTTTTTTATAGAAAAATAAATATTTTTATACCTACATTATGAAGGTTAACCAACTTAGTGAGATAAACAATGAGTTAATATGAACTCGAGTAGAGGTTATCTAACCTTATGATTATTATTGTTCCAATTCATAAACAATCATTGAATATTTTAACCAAATCTATTTAAGCAATATACTGTAATTGTTTACCTGACAAGAGTTCAGGAGTTCAGCATTCAATGGACATGATAATTTGTAACGAACATTAGATGAACTGATAATTCCAAATATTTATGTATTTTGTTATGTATAGGTTAAAGAGTTACATTATTTTAAAATATATAATACTTTGTATCAACTCAGCATGCCTGAAGTAACCTTAATGTTGACGATAGTCGAATTTATAATTCTATGTTAATAATTTAAAAACTTTTAATGTCGTTTTGTTTATACAAATCAGTTCCAACTACTCAGTTTAGACAGTAGTGCAGACATTTTCGGTTATGTATCTTGCAGTCTCAAAGGAACCACGAAAGAATTGTAAAAATAATGAACAAAGATTCAATGTTATATTTTAAATTTCTTTCAAACCAAAACAGTTTAACTACCCTGAGTATAAGAGTTAATAAGAAATAATGTCAATGATTAATGAGGCAAACAACCAGTTATAAATATCAACTAAGAAATTCCAATATATTAAAATATGTTAATAAATCAAATTGTGTAACAGAAAAAAGAGTTGACGACTTTCATTTAATAGACAATACTGATACGTGGTAGGTAACCGTTAGTACTTCCACAGGTGGCACCATTTAACTCAGAGATATTTTAAAATCGAGTTATCTATTCGCTCGTTAACGTGTTTGTTAACGAACTAGACCTTCAAACTCAGTAAGTACATGGTGAGTACATAACTTGTGTTTATTTCAGCAACAATTGAACCTACGGCGAATTACACTTACCCACATGCGCCTGCGAGGGAGTCAACCCGACTAATTCGTATCTGAGCATCAATTTAAACGAACCACTCAGTGCAAAGAAGAGCTATTAAATAATTCGTTATCAAACTTTTTTATTAAACATTATTAACCACAATTAAAACTACAATACGATATAATAAATTTCTAACAAATTTAAAGAAAACTAAACGGGTAGAATTCGTAATATAACAATATATATTCAATCACTTTCTGCTATAGTCCGTTTCTTGATGTATATAATACATTTAATATTTATAAATAAATTTACCTCAAGATATACTTTTTTCCTTATTAGGAACATGTTTCGAGAGCCCCCGTGCTCTCATCTTCAGCCTTCGCGATCTTGCGTCTGGTGAAGTATTTGTGTGTTGGCTGGATGCTATTAAGGTTGTTTGTTGGCCTCTGGTATTTTAAAGTTGTATTATTCTGTGTGATTGTGGTATATGTATTTGTATTTTGTGTATTTTCGATGTTGAGTGCTTTGAATATTGTGTCATGTTTTGTATTGATTTGTATTTGTTCAGATATTAGTTTGTTTTGTGTTTTATGTTTGTATATTTGTAAATTTTCCCAAATGTTCATTATGGTGCCTTTGTGTGGTATATGTTTTATTAGCGTCACATTGGTTATGTCTGGACATTCATGTCCTGTGTTTATTGCATGTGTGGCTAAATTGGATTTACATATCTCTGGTTTTTTGTATGCGTTTAGGTGTTCAAAATAACGTTTTTTCAGCTGTTTTTTTGTTTGTCCTATGTAACATTTATTGCGATCTTGGCATTCAATTTTGTATATACCGTTAGTTGTTGTATTATCTTTGTTGTGTGAGCTATTTAGTTTTTGTAAATTATTTTTATTAGTTTTGTATGCTATTTTTTTATATCTGTGTTTTTAAATAGTTTTGTTAGTTTTGTCATTTTATTATTTATGTATGTGAATGTGGCCCATTTTTTGTTGTTGTTATTATTTATGTGTTGTTCATTTTGATTAAATCTTAATTGTTCAGTTTTTATTTTATTTGAATAATATATATAAAACTTTCACAATGAACTTACTATTCGTTGTCACTTTCCCAAACGAACGTTTCGAGGTGATGTTCCTCTTCATCAGTGGGAGTATACTGAATGTCGATTACAGAATAACCGTTACGGAATTAGGTGTGTGTGGTGGGGGTTGATGGTGGGAAGGGATTGGCGCTGGGGTTCGAATTGTGTGTATGGATCAGTGTATCGAATAGTGTATGTGATTTATAATGTAATTGTTCATTTAATATGTTGTTTGGTTGTAGTGCGTGATGTCTGTATATTTCAAATTGTTCAGCTGTGTTTAGTTTTCTACTTTTAGGTAAGTAGTGTAATATTTCCATGTTGTGTTCTATGTATGTGTAACTGTGGTTTTCGTTATGTAAATGTGTGGCAAATGTGGAATGTATGTAGTTTGTGGTGAGGGCTTTTAAATGTTCAGAAAATCTGGAAGAAAAAGATTTTCCCGTCTGGCCGATGTAGAATTGGTGACAATCATTACAATTTAGTTTATAAACCCCTGTTTTGCTGTATGTGTCATTGTCTTTGTTAGTATTATTTATGTGTTTTCTAATGGTGTTGTTGGTTCTGTAGGCTACTTTATAATTGTGTTTTCTAAATGTGTTTGCAATTTTGTGTGTATTGGAATTGTAGTATGTAAGTGTTATGTATTTGCTGGGTTGTGTGCTGTTGGTCTGATGTGTTTTGCTTTTTGTGTTTAGGATTCGTTTGTGTAGTTTATTTATTAATTCGGGGTTGTATCCATTTTTGACTGCTATGTATTTGATTGTGTTTAATACAATGACTACCATGATGAATTAAACACAAAGATGAATTAAAAAATAAGTGAACGAAGAGGATGAACCAACAAGATAATTTTATTTTATATTTGTTTTTATTTTCTATTTTGTTCACAGTATTTTTATTGTATCCATTTTCATAACCAATTTGGTATATTATATTTCTTTCTTTGTCAGTTTCTTGTTTGTTTAGGGGAATTTTGTACATTCTGTTAAATAGCGAATAGAATGCTGCCATTTTATGTTGTGGTGGGTGGTCAGAATGGTTAGGTATAGGCCTAATGATGTTAGTAGAAGTTGGTTTTCTATATATTGCATATTGTATGTGGTTGTTGTATCTTGTGATGGTTATGTCTAAATAGTTGATTTTGTTATGTTTTTCTTTTTCTTCTGTGAATTGTATTTTAGGATGTATGTTATTGATTTGTTTCAGTATGTTCTCTGCATTTGTGTTTTTGTTATTTGATACATATAGCCATATATTGTTATATCTACATATCTTATCCGTATGCCATTTGGATAAATACAAAATATTATAAAATCGTATGACCCAAATGGCATATGGATAAGATATGTAGATGATGGGCTATATGTATCAAATAACAAAAACACAAATGCAGAGAACATACTGAAACAAATCAATAACATACATCCTAAAATACAATTCACAGAAGAAAAAGAAAAAGGTTCTAGTAAAAGGCCGGAATATTAAACGTGGGAACACTGCGTCTGAGGCTTATAAGCATAGTGTAATAAAATAGCTTAAGTGAACATGTTATATTCTGATTTAATTTCATAGCATTACTAAAATCATGAGTAGGCCTATTTATAGCTAAATCTAAATTACAGGTATGTGCGCACTTATTATTGTACGTTTAAGTTGAAGAAATTAGTGAATTAGTGTTAAGCTTATTGAATTAATTTTATTCAAATTATTGAATTCTTATCGTTATAAATGAGTGAATTATTATATTTCTTAAATAATATAACAGTATTTTAGATAATAATCTTTCATTTTACAAAAAATGATGAATATTATAAAACTGCTGTTAACCGGCAATTAAAAATGACGCGATTTGATTATTGAAATACAGAAATTCAGAGAACGTCTAGTCGGCCTCAAATATTAGCTGGTTCCAGTGTTGTCACCTTTAATATTCCGGCCTTCTACTAGAGCCGGCCATAGTCCATACCATATCAACTGCGTCTTTCTATAATTTGTGTTATGGTTTCCTGACTCCCCATATTTCCTGATGGTATCAATCCAAACTCTAGCCAGTCGAGATTTTCTAGTAGATTTCAAGATATCGATCTCTAGCGTTTCTAGTCTCCTCCTGTCCGATTCATTTAGCCGTTCCGCCATAAATTTATATACTCTTTACTATAGTTTCATGTAACCTTAATTTTATATGTTTTGATATGTTTGATATACAATCTTTATGTGTAGTCAAAAGATATATTTAGCTTACTGGATTGTGTTGTCCATAAAGTGTCCGTTCATTAACTAATTATAGATATAATACTACTGACACGGAACACAAATTTTGTTAGGTAAAAATTTAAAATTTTTACCTTGTAGCCTGAATTAGTTTTCGCTTATTACAAGCTTCGTCAGAGGCTGCCACTAGGAGCGCTGTCCCTCTTGTTCTTGGTGACGGCGCCGTCATTCGAAAGATCGATGTTTGTGTGTGTGTGCGCGGTGTGATATGTTTGAATAGTATGTGTGATGTGAATTGTGTCTGTTCGTTTAAGATGTCGTTTTTATGTGTCTTTTGTGTTTGTATATTTCCATTTGTTCAAGATTATCTAGTTTTTGGCCTTTTGTGTGTACGTGTATAATATCCACGTTACTGTTTATGTTTGTGTATGTGTGGTTCGCTTCAATGACGTGGTTTGCAAATGTAGATTCGGTGGTGGAGTGTAGTGCCTTTGTGTGTTCAATGTATCTCTGTGTGAAGCAACGTCCTGTATGGCCTATGTAGAATTTGTTACATGCTGAGCAGTTTAGTTTGTAAACACCTGGTAAATCAAATTTGTTTTGTGTTTTCTGTGTTTTTTGACAGTGTGTATGCTGTTTCATTTCTGTTTTGTTTGTAGTTCTGTATGCGATTCTGTATCCTGCTTTTTTAAAATTGTGGGCTATTTTTTCAGAGTGGTATTGATGTATGTTAGCGTTATGAACTTAATGTTTTCTGTCTTTGCCTGTTGTTTGTTTTGTGTTTATAACATTATTTGTTTTTATTTGACATTTTTACCAATGAAAAACTAATGTTCCGACTCAGTAGTATTATATTTATAATTACATATTTATCATTCTTACTATATAGATTTTGAATCTTATATGTCAGCAAACCATCTCAATGAGATAGTCAGCGTCACACTTGACAATTTAAAAATAACATTTAACAAATTTTGATTGTCTAAGTAAATTACAGAATTGTGTCTTAAATTGTTTACCTTTAAACCACCGCACCAGAAAATAATTAAAAAAGAACATAATTTTCCCGCAAGAATTTGAAAAGAAAAGAACACACTAATAATGGAACAACTGATACAGCGTCTCTAAAACTGACTGAAGCTGTCTTCTATTTGAATTTGGTTTGAATCTCTTCAGACTTGGCACGCGTCGCGTGTCCACTAGCTAGGACATTGGGATGTTTTGCATGCCTCTTGATACGTTTGGAGCTGGACCTGTAGATTGTTTCCGGAACTGATTCCTCGGAGACTTACCAAGGTGCGTTGACCTTGTTCTGAAAGCATTGAACTACGTCAACGTATAAATCCCGCTGATGAACTCCTAGAACTGTAACCCGTGAACTGTAATACCTGGAGGTGTATGGGACAAGGTTCTGGGGGGGGGGGGGATGAGAATACACTGAAAATCTAACTCCCTCATTTTCTCAGGTCAAATGGGATATTCAGTATTTTCCCCATATAATTTTATAAATTCAAAAAATTTATAATATCTTTTATTAAATAAGGTTACACTTTTATCGTTTACTAGAGCAAAATCAGCCTGCGTAAAGCAATTTGACACACGTTTTACGTGGCGCCAAACATGGTAACCAAACGTGAACAGCTAGTGGGCCACATTGTACTCGACACATCAGATTAGTTTGAATATAGAAATTAACTGTACTATTATTGCTTGCTCCCTAAACGTCTAAACATACGACTACTCAAGTTTTAAGATGAATGGAATTACATCTGCTTTGAAATATTTTAGCGCGGTTAAATAAAATTTATTTGTCATCAGCAACGTCTTCACACAGGCAAGGTGCAAGGCATTATAGGCAAGGTGCTGGCTGTTCCGCCTTCAATGATCCTCCAGCCATCTCTTCCTGGCTCTACACACAAACCTGCAGCCTATAGGTTTGTATTTCCAGACTTGATGACCAGTCTGGAATCTGACATTCTTACAAAGTGTTCTTTCAACCGTTGTTTACAATCTTTAAATTTTTCATTCAAGTTAAAAACCTTTAATCTTCTCTTATGGCATCTTTCCTTATACGGCCAGGTTTAGAACACCTTTTAACTCTTATTAAGAATGCCATTTCCGAGGCCTGTATTTTACTGTCTTGTTTTTCGCTTGTTGTCCATAATTTACATTCATAGGACAGCTTACAAGGACTACCATAACTTTACAGAACGTTAATTTTGTATCTCGACGTACCTTGTTTCTAAAAGTACGTCTACATTGTCCTAATGTAAGAAACTTCTAAAAGTTTCTTGATTGTCCTACAGTTCGTCTGTAAGTTACCTAACTTAGCATCAATATCATAATTCCTATCATAGCCAATACTATTTCTTAAATAATTAAAATGGCTCACCTGTCCTACAATTCGACAATTAATCATTATTTTTGTTCTTATTGATTCCTTTCCTCGAAATGATATTACCTTTGTTTTTATAGTAGAAACTTTCATATTGCATTACTTCAAAATCTGATGAAGTTTAAAAACAGATTTTTGCTAATCAGATTCTGTATTTTGAAGTACGAGAAAGTCGTCAGCAAACAACAGCACATTCAAATAATTGTCTCGTGATAACTTAATACCAGGGTGCACCAGATGTTTCCACTTCCTTAGCAGATAGGTCGTCAATATAAATACAAAAAGAGTAGGTGATATATTGCACCCTTGTCTAATACCTTGATTAACAGATCAGCAGTCCACCTTGATTAGCGTCAACTGTCCACTAATAAAATATTCGTCGAATAAAACATTACATAGTGAGATACGGTGCCATCTAACACCAAATAACCTGTATATTGCCGAGGTCTCTCTGGCAGTGGCGTTAACCAAAACCATATTGTATGTACTATTTTACAAAACGTTTATCTTAAAGAAAGGACCGGTATATCAACGGACATAATGAACAGCCATGTAACGACATCATTACGAACATCTGTGTCGGACACGGGTTGGCACTCAAGTGCTACTTAACATCAGACGACATAAGTTGTAAATTTGTTAAACAGCATGTCCGCAACGACTAACAAGACTCTTGTTTAAAAGTATTACATTACATTCAAGCATATTCGACTGTTCTGTAATGTTGGTTCCTTAAAATATTTCTAAACTATTTTTGCAACATCGATTTAAATTTTGAAATCGTCACAACTAATGACATTATGTGTACGCAGACATCAGTTATTCACAGTTTACTATTTATATAGACTATACAAAATGTTTAAAAACACTATTGTACAATAATTTTGAGTTAAATAACTGAAGAATGTTGTCAGTTGATAACGTTTTGAATAATTATTTAGTGAAAATTTTACTGTTGTAAATCTTTAAAAACGTTAACGTTAAAATGAAATAAATTATATTATCGGCAGTGTTGGTAGCAGTTCATACCGCGGTACTGCTCCTGTTGTTGTGCCATCAAAGATAGGAAACGTTACGAGAAACTGACGACGTATTAAAAATCATAGAATTGATGAGCCAAAAGGTGGCTACGCTTCCGATTCCTACTACACTTGTGAACGCACAAAAGTTTCATAACAGTCAAACGACGATTGTAGATGCATCAGGTACGAGTCCCGTCTCTCCTACACCTGCTACGTCATCAAACCTGAAACAAAAATTGGCTACGCTTCCAATTCCTACGACATTTGTGAACGCACAGAAATTTCACAAAAATCCAACGAGGATTAGTGCTCCCACGGGTCTAGGCCCCATCGCATCTACACCTATAAAGAACGACAGAAATCACACGACATACATAAGATAAATTTAATCTGATATGACTCCAAAGGCTGTAATTTTTTCTACTCTTAGCGCTAACAGCAGAGAGAAATAGAGCGTGATGTCCGTGAGCACGGCTTCAACAGTGACCCCTTACGGGGTCTTAGTGAGTGTTAAGTTAGCAAATGTTTACGAATTGTATTATTAGAAATTTTATATACAAAATGTGGCAATTTGAATTTAGGTGTATAAAAATTGTTGTGTATTCGGTAACAGTTTTGTAACTATGTGTCGTAAACAATTATAATAATTAACAGTTCTTTTATTAATATTTCAGTTTATTTAAAAACCTCGGAAGACATCGATATATTCAGTGGAATGTAAGCCATGTAAGTTGAAACAATAAAAATACATTACAACCACTTGTAGAACAGATTATATGCGACAATATATATATATATATATATATATATATATATAATATTAAATATAATAATCGAATACAATGAACTACGAGTAAATCCTCTATCCGGACTGCTTCCATTGTAATCCTCTATCCGGACTGCTTCCATTGTAATCCTCTATCCGGACTGCTTCCATTGTAATCCTCTATCCGGACTGCTTCCATTGTAATCCTCTATCCGGACTGCTTCCATTGTAATCCTTTATCCGGACTGCTTCCATTGTAATCCTCTATCCGGACTGCTTCCATTGTAATCCTTTATCCGGACTGCTTCCATTGTAATCCTCTATCCGGACTGCTTCCATTGTAATCCTTTATCCGGACTGCTTCCATTGTAATCCTTTATCCGGACTGCTTCCATTGTAATCCTCTATCCGGACTGCTTCCATTGTAATCCTTTATCCGGACTGCTTCCATTGTAATCCTCTATCCGGACTGCTTCCATTGTAATCCTCTATCCGGACTGCTTCCATTGTAATCCTTTATCCGGACTGCTTCCATTGTAATCCTCTATCCGGACTGCTTCCATTGTAATCCTTTATCCGGACTGCTTCCATTGTAATCCTCTATCCGGACTGCTTCCATTGTAATCCTCTATCCGGACTGCTTCCATTGTAATCCTCTATCCGGACTGCTTCCATTGTAATCCTTTATCCGGACTGCTTCCATTGTAATCCTCTATCCGGACTGCTTCCATTGTAATCCTTTATCCGGACTGCTTCCATTGTAATCCTCTATCCGGACTGCTTCCATTGTAATCCTCTATCCGGACTGCTTCCATTGTAATCCTCTATCCGGACTGCTTCCATTGTAATCCTCTATCCGGACTGCTTCCATTGTAATCCTCTATCCGGACTGCTTCCATTGTAATCCTCTATCCGGACTGCTTCCATTGTAATCCTCTATCCGGACTGCTTCCATTGTAATCCTTTATCCGGACCGCTTCCATTGTAATCCTCTATCCGGACTGCTTCCATTGTAATCCTGTCTCCGGACTGTTTCCATTGTAATCCTCTATCCGGACTGGTTCCATCGTAATCCTCTATCCGGACTGCTTCCATTGTAATCCTCTATCCGGACTGCTTCCATTGTAATTTTTGTCGCTTGACGTGTCGATGTCTAGAATCTGGGACCGTCCTCAGAAGCTGTGAGTGGCGCTTGAAAGTCCCTGTTGAAAGACCTAACAAACGCCAGTCACAGCTTGTGAGGATGATTCCAGATTCCAGGGATCGAAAAGTCAAACGAGCAAACTTACGACGGAAGTAGTTAGGATAGAGGATTTACCCATAAGAAATCACACATCGCTTAGAAATTTTAAAGATTAGAATTAATTAAATAAATATTTTGTAGCCACAATGTGTTATGTAATGAATATTATAAAACGGATTACATTGTTACTATAGCTCAAACGTGCTATTATTATTAGGATTAGGATTTTTATATAACTACGTACATATTTTGTACGGGGTGGCAGCCTTGGGTTTGCGACGCAGTGCTGTGTTGATCTCCAGGGCATGCATTTGTTGGTGGAAGCAAATGAAGTGTGTGGTGGCGGTGGTACTCATCGTCACAAAGGGTAATAAAGCAGGGAGAGTGTATGTGTGTGGTTCCGCACAGTTATGTCAGCCACACACACAGCACAAACGTCAAAATGGAGTTAGGTCTTTGCAAACCACGACAGGGTTACCTGCTGCTTTGTATCATACACAAACAAATATGTGATGTTTTCATTTATAATCCAAATTCTCCCCCCCCCCACCGTGTTTGTGTAACAGGACGGTGGGCGGCTTTGAGGTAACAAAACACGTAACTTTCCTTGGCAATGTTTATTTTATTCCAGTGTATTTATTTTATTATTAGCAGACTATTCACCTTATTGTTATTAAAGTTCATTCCCGGACTGTTTGGCCGTGGTCCATTGTTTCTTACTAAAACAGACGTTTCGATAGTACCATCTACTGTCATCATCAGTGTAAAAATTCGAGCTGTACTAACGTACACGTTACACATTAGGGACCACAGTACTGTGGTTAAGGCTAGCAGTCCCGTGAACACCACTCATACTTATAAATTCACTAAGTATAACGATGCATTTACACTGATTAATCAACCACCAGCCAATCAGAAAGAAGGAAGAATATTAGAGGCTCGTAACACGCCATGCCAAAGTGTACTTAATGACAGTCAATGGTACTGACGAAACGTCTGTTTTAGTAAGAAACAATGGAGCACGGTCAAACAGTCCGGGAATGATTTTTAATAACATTGACTCCTGCCGTGTAAGCCTACGAAGTATTCACCTTATTTTATACAAACTTAAGTCATGCGATGAGTACTTTTCTCTCTATGCCCTCAATATACTCTTTCCCACCATACACTCTTTCCTTTATATATTAAATTGGAAACATTCCCAAACCGCCGAGCAACGTGCCTCCGTCCAATCCATAGCAGCCTCTAGTAACAGAACTACCAGGAATACCCATAGACCCTCCTTCCTCATAAACCGTCTCCTGATTATTGCCGATGAGGCTCCTCCTAGGAATTCTCGCAGACACAAAAACATCTAAATACCCATATCACACATACTCCATCTTGTGACAGTGTTGATCTCCTAACTACTTAAGTTTTCCTCTCTTCGAACCCTATAATGTGCCCTCTTCTTTGTGTCCCCCGCCGCTTTGACGCTCCCCTCCATCTTTAGCGTCTTGCGCTACTCGACCCCGTCTTAGCTGTTCATTATAGTTTTAGTTATTTTTGTTAGCTCTCATCAGCATCATCTGGCATCCACTTGGCTGCTCACACACAGTACTCTTTCTTCTGGGTGCCTCCACCACTATCTTCGCCTCCGGCCCGCACTGGCGTGCGTCTCCTCTTAACTTTACCATACGGCTGAAGGGGCCTTTGCTCCAGATCAGCCAGAGGCTTGTCCTTCGGGACAATCCTCAAGCTTCTCGGGAAAAAAATAAAAAACAGGGAAGAAAAGAAAAATGAGTACTACTGATTTCTTCCTTCATTAACATGTAGTCCTACGAACCACACGCGTACGCGCACATACACACACACACACACACACACACACACATACAACTTTATTTCTTCGAAAAATGTAAAATAAATTTTTTTAATTTAAGTTGTAAAACTAAAACAATTAATTCATAATGAAACAAAAGGAGCGAGAATTTTATAAGCTTTTGGAAGTTTTAATTTTAAGTTCAAAATTCCACAACTTCTAAATTCCAGCATACAATTACCAGGAGAGAGATAGTAGCTTTCGCTTATGGGTGTTTGCCAAGTAGCCTCACACCGGGATCGCCTAGGTAACCAACGGTGCCACATAGGTGTCGACGATGTTGCCTAGGCGGAGTAGAGCAAGGTTCGGAGTCGATGGACAGTTTTGCAAGCTACATGTGTCCGTCAAGTGAGTCGTCGATCTAAGGGGCTTTATCTGTCAAATTTGCACTTAGTATTATGATATAAGTATATAATCGAAATCAACAAGATACTCTCATATAATAATTGAAGTTAAATTTCTCCACGCGCAATAATAATGTCAACTATTAAAGAGTTCCGCACTAATTATAACGCAACAATCACTTCCCACTAATCAGCAACATCACTTGATGCGAACTCTACAACATTGCAAGGTGTAACTAACTAGCTCAGCCGGCCGTAGACCCTTATACATACACCCCGCAGGAGTTCAAAAATAATTTTCCATTATTTTTGGCCGCGTACCAACATAACTTGCGTAACTATAAGTGCTCAAACAGTCTAGAAGCTACTTTACTGCACGGCCTTGACCGAGGCACAGCACCTGCTCGGATAGCCGAGAAACGCTAGAACGACACTCTCGACTCTTCGAGGGCGTTAAGTAATTGTCGTAGCAATATTGTGGACAGTATTGTTTCATATGGCAATCCCAGAGAGAGAAAGAGAGAGAGAGAGAGAGAGAGAGAGAGAGAGAGAGAGAGAGAGACAGAGAGGAGACAGACAGACAGACAGACAGACAGACAGACAGATATCACCGATGGAAAGTAGTAGCCCATCCAAGGAACTAAAATCTAATATTCTGTAAGGTATACGGGATGGTTTCAACTCTTCCGACTCATTTTCAATTCCCGTTATATTTGTTTTATCAGTTTTAGACAAAAGGTAGAATATACGCTGCCAGAACTTATACTCTATGAATAATTTCCTACAAGTCAAAAGTCAGAAACAACAAAACTAGAAAACAATTCGTTGACGAGTGGGAGTGTTGCGTCAACAATGAACTCTACAACAAAGCTGCAGTATACTGCTGGCTGTCACAGTCACAATCCTTCATTACAACTTTTGCCTGCAGCAGCTTTATTTCTGTCGCAGCTGTGACGAGTTTCCTCCCTACTCTGTGAACATTCAAATCTAATTACGTACATCAAATCTTGTTTTCCGCGTATTTAGCTCTGTCTGTCTGTCTGTCTAACCCATCCCTCTCTCTCTCTCTCTCTCTCTCTCTCTCTCTCTCTCTCTCTCTCTCTCTCTCTCTCTCTCTCTCTCCCCCCCCTCTGGGATTGCTATACATATTGTGGTGCTTTTCATTATTTTCTTTCAGAAATAAACAACAACAAAATATTCTCATTGCAAGTAGGTTTTATTTTTTATAGCTCTTCTCTCATTATCTCTCTCATTCTCTCTCTTTCTTTCTTTCTTTCGCTCCCCCTCCTCCTCCTCCTCCTCCTCCTCCTCCTCCTCTTTTTCCTCATCTTTATTTCTCTCTTTCTCTCTCTCCATCTCTACATAGTGTACTGCTGTAAATTCAGTAGTACATAGACTCTGCTAAAATAAGCTAAATTGTATAAATTATGAATGTTTATTTTTACAAAAGTAACAAGAATGGCAACCGTATTCGATTTTGAAAGTTGTCAAATTGAAATGTAATTAGAAATTTGTAAAACTATATAAATTAGTCGTATTGGAAATCTATAAGGGTAACAAACGTATTTATAAACTGCAGATTAATCCTTTCAAAATACTGTATATGTACGAATTGTAAAACCCAAAATTCTGTAAATTATGATTTATTAAATGTGAAAGTAATTTGTAAAAACATAGAATTGAAAACACTGCAGAATAATCAAGTTTCAGTACTCTTAATCTCAGGGCCAGCACATACAAATTATACTTACGAATAGATAAGTCTTCTTGACTTATTTAGATTAATACAAAAATTCATTAAAATTAATTTAAGATATTTTCTTTTTAAACTGTATTGTTTTTAATTATTTCTAGTTCAAACTCACGCCACTACACCAAGAGCGCTGCTTATCAAGATGGCCGACTGAGTAAATATGACGCCAATCTTCTGTTTTGGTTTAAAATTAAATCTTAATGTTAATGTTTTTTACACAACTTAAACTTGATGATGCAATATTTTGAAAAAATATTCTGTTACCTGTTACACAGTATATGTGATGTTTGAATATTTTACTTTTCTTTTATAAAATTGCTAAACTGCTATAATTGTTTTTATTATTTAGACAAAGCTTTTCGTCATTACTGACATCTTCAGGTCTTAAACAACGAGACCTGAAGTTTAAGTTCAGGTTGTTTAAGACCTGAAGATGTCAGTAATGACGAAAAGCTTTGTCTAAATAATAAAAACAATTATAGCAGTTTAGCAATTTTATAAAAGAAAAGTAAGGATGGCTGCTAATTTAAACAATACGAAGAATAAAACATGCGAATTGCAAGCAGATAAATATAAAAATGTAAGCGAATTTTTTAAGTATTTAAAAATTAAAGCAAAATTGAAAAAAACGCTAGGGAAAATTTGGTTTAATAAACAGTGTTTAATTAACAAAATAACTCCAAAATACGCAAAAATTAAAATTAATAACAAAAGCAAAGTAGCAAACCAAGTGAAAAACATGGCGGAAAAAATATGGATAAAACTTGAAATTAAGAACTTATACAGTAAAATAAATAAATATAACAAAGAAATGTATCAATTACATCAAAAATTATATAAAAGTTACAATTATATAGAAATAGAAGAAATGAGAAAAGAGTTTGGTGAAAAATACATAGAAAAGAAAATAAGAAAAATGGAAGAGAGATTAAATAAGAAACTCAAGGAATTAATGGAAGGAACAAGAAATAAAAATAAAGAAAAAGATAAAGAAATAAAATTTGCTGAAAAAGTATTAAATTTAACAGAAACAAAGTTTACAGAAAATGAACATAAATTATTAGGAAAAAGTTTAAAATATGCAACAAAAACAAACATAGATAAAGAAAATACAATAATAGAATGTGAAGAAATAATCGATAAAATAAAAAATGAAGAAACTAAAAAACAATTAAGAAGTGAAGTAAAAGAAATAGTAGAAAAAATATGTAAGAAAAACAAAAATGTAAGAAATAAAAACGAAACACAAATAAAAAGAAATATAAGAGAATTAAAAAAGAAAATCACGGAGAACAATTTGATAGTTATAAAAGCCGATAAAGGTAACACAGCAGTGGTAATGAACAAAAGAGATTATATCGAAAAAGCAGAACAATTTATACAAAAAGGACCATATAAAGAAATAAAATATGATTACACAAGTAAATTTCAAGCACAAACAAAGAAATTGATAAAAAAGACAACATATTTAACAGAATGGCAAAAGAAACAAAAAATAGAACATAATCCTGAAGCTCCAAAATTTAGATGTCAAATTAAGTTACATAAAAAAGAAATGCCATTAAGACCTATAGTATCATTTATAAATTCGCCAACATACAAAATATCAAAAGAAATAAGTAAAAGAATCAAAATGGCATATGAAAAAGAAGAAATCCACAGCATAGAAAATAGTAAAAAGGTAATAGAAAGATTAAAAGAAATTACCATAACAAATAAGACAAAATTAATGTCATTAGATATAAAAGATATGTACACCAACATACCAATAGCAAAAACAGTAGAAATAATAAAGAAAAACAAATTAAGTAATGTAGAATGGAAAAACGAAATAATAGAAGGATTAGAATTATGCCTAAACCAGAACTACTTCAGATTTAATAACAAATTTTACATACAAGAAAATGGATTACCAATGGGATCACCGCTTTCACCATTAATGGCAGAGATATTCATGAATAGCTTTGAAATCAAAATTTTAAAAGATATAGATAAAGAAAGAAGAATTAAAAAATGGATCAGGTATGTAGATGACATACTAATAGTTTGGGAAGGTGAAGTAAATGAATTTAAAAAATTTACGGAACAACTAAATAACAGAAAAAACAATAAAATTTCAAGAAGAAATTGGAGGATTAGAAATTAATTTCCTGGATATCAATATTAAAATTGAAGATAACAAACTCAAATTCGATATATATAGGAAAGAAACATACACAGATTTAATAATTCCACAAGAATCATATCATCCAGTAAATTATAAAATGGCAGCATTAAATTCATTTTGTTATAGAGCTATAAATTATCTAGAAAATGAAGAACTCAAACAAAAAGAATTAAAGAAAATACAACAAATAGCAAAAAATAATAATTACAACCCTAAAATAATTAATAGAATAGTTAAGAAAATAGAGGAAAATAAAGAAATAGAAAATAACAAAAAAGAAAAAACAAATGAAGAAAAGAAATATAAAGGAGCAATAACATACATAGGATATCAAACAAAAATGCTACAAAAATATTTCGAAAAATATGAAATACAGATAGGAATAAAGAAAACGAAAAATGTATTCGAATATATAAAAAATGATAAAACTGAAGAAATTCCATTAACAGAAAAAAGCGGCGTATACAAATTAAAATGTAAAAGGTTGTTTAAGACCTGAAGATGTCAGTAATGACGAAAAGCTTTGTCTAAATAATAAAAACAATTATAGCAGTTTAGCAATTTTATAAAAGAAAAGTAAGGATGGCTGCTAATTTAAACAATACGTTGAATATTTTAACTCAGTCACTTATTTTCACCAACGAAGTGTATTGTATTCTGTTTCTTTGTTATAATTTACTTGGTTAATTTACAAATCAATGAATATTTGGATATTTTATTAAGTTTTGTTACCTGATGTTTATCATCAATGCTATATTTGGATTACTCTGACTTACCACTTTCTTCTTAGATTGCTTGGTAAGTTTTTTACTATTAATTCATTTACTTTTTTTACTTTCCCTAGTACGTATACCGAGTTATTCTTGCTCTAAACTTATTCATTCACTAAATTTTTCTCAATGTTTCCACTATTATACTTAGTTGTAAAATTATTATTTATTTTTAAGAGACGCTTTCTGTTTGATGGTTCAGGAAGGAGAGAAAAATTATTTGTTGCATTGTTGAAGCCCAGACTTTTCATATTCTTCCTGGTTTCGTTTTACATTACAATATTTAATTAAGAAAGTTGTGTTAGTGGTTATAATCACAAATAGAATAATCACTGTTGCACAGCATTATAAAAAATTATTCCCATTAGCGCTTCCAAGATTTACAGCTCACTGTGAGATCGGAAATCTGATGATGAGCTGTGAAGCTTGAAAGCGCTAATCGGAATAACTTTTTATAGTGGTGTGCAACAGTGATTATTCTGATTATAATATTCGTATATGTTTTTAATTTCCTGCATCATAGTTTTTTAAATTAAAAATTAATTTAAATACACCTTATTTTTTAGTAATTTATAATATTTTGTGCTTTAAAACTTATTAATGTCTTCTATAATTTATTATAATACCTAGTTTTACATAAAGCCTATGACAACTTGATTATTCTGTGTTGTTTTTAATTCTATGTTTTACCAGTTACTTCCACATTTAATAAATCACAATTTACTGAACTTTGAGATTTACAATTTGTACATAGAGTTATAAAGGATTCATATACAATTTTTAAAATACATTGTTATGAAGACGAAGAAAGTATGTAAGTCTGAAAATCTGAGTTGGATCAAACAGTTTATGGCGCCTTTAATATACACACATATTGTCAACATATTTTGCTAATACAATCCATATGTTACGCTTATAAATTAACAATAAATTACGCTTCCATGTTTCTTTTTTTTGCGAAAGAATTTAGCACGAATTTTGCATCACATCACCGCTGTGGATAAGTGGCGTGCGTTGTCAACAGTGATAAGACAGATTATTAAAAAAATATAATTGAAAGTACTTGTTGAATGTATAACAGTGTTGCTGTATTGTTAAAATTTTATTCGTCAGCGGCTCACGTCTGGCAACTAGTTCATCGCGCGCAGTGTTATCGGTTCATATACGTTAACAGCTGTAAGGATTCACCCTGGAAAAGCGAACAAATATTAAAATTGCTTTAACTTTTATTTGTTAATATTACTGTACATATATCTAACATTTCCAGCGTAATTTAACGGTTATTATTTATATAAATTTTTAAATACATTGTAGTGTTTTATAGTTCAGTTTTCTCCCAGCTACACAAAGTTCTACGACATTACTAGTTGCAGCGAGTGGATAAAACTGCCGCAGGCCTACCAACCGGTGATGTCACTGTTTCTATCAGACAATACTTTAAGCTCATTCTACGGCTCACAAGGTGAAAATTGGCGAGGATAATTTATCTTGTGTGGTGGTGAAGTAAATACTTGTATAATATATTTCCGTTATTTAAAAAGAAAATCGTACCTTTACAAGATTCAGTGTCTGACTACCAAGGTGATTGTTGAACGCAGTGCGTAGCTTTGATTGTTTCAAAGATGGAACCGAATCTATGGACACTTCTGAAATTTCTTGCCGCAGTGTTGGTAACAGTGTTCGTGGTCGGGCATTGTGCTTATACGAAGGACAATGTTTTGCAGACGCTGAGCGGCTTTGATGACGATACAGACGATTTGAGTATGTTCAACTTACTAAACAATGGAACTCTGGTTACTAAACAACAAACCAGTGAACCTCTGACGACCGTCTCAACAGAGTCCCCCGAATGTCTAGCAAATGTCAAGTGCATAACTATACTTTGGCTAGATTCTTCGGGTCCTGAATTTTTTACCTTTAACGTACCACACAAACGTACAACTGTTATAACAATGCCGTCAGTTAAACTTTTGACTCTGGTAAGCAGTAGAACGTCTGCACTACACACAGTTGGTAGCACTGTAACGCCACTTCCTGTAGCCACGGCGTTACGGGAGCGGACTTCCGGCCGATGAGAGGTCACATCTGAGCGCGCAAAAGACAGTATCCTAATAGGCTATCTTCTAGGAACTTTATGTAAAGACACGCCACCTTTGTCAACTACAAGCAGCAGACAAACAAACCAATGAACATACGACAGCACAGACATGCAGAAATCGAGTTGTGAAAAATTGCTTGCCGTATTTAGATTGATTTTGTATTGCTTTGATTGCTGATTACACATATGATTTTTATCATCGTTATCACGTGTGGTGTTTTATCACAGACAGGTTTTTAATAATTAATAAACAATCGAAAATTTTGTTAATAAATGTATGTATACATAAATTCAAACACAGTCTATTTCTTGATGCATATATATAATATATTTAAAATTTTATTTTCGGAAGCTTTATTTTGTACGTAACTCTTTAGTATTTCTTGCAGGTTTTCTATATTGTAAATACATCTTTAAATATTATCTACTTCTACACGGAAAATTAAAACATACAAAAAGTTAGAAAAATAAATTAATAATTTACTAATTCAAGAACAAACTCGAATAAAAATAAAACAAGACGACCTATTTAAAATTATAAATTTATTAAAATAAATTAAATACAAGCATAAAATATTTCCAGTATAACCGTCAAAACATCTGATTAAGTAAATAAACATTAAAACAATCGATAAATTAAATTAAATTAAATCCATCATTTCTCTTATATGATATTCGATTATTCGTTACTTTTTATATTGAAATCGAATCAATTCGATTATTTGTTAATTTATTCATAAACACCTGATGATACTGATACAATCAGTGAAACGTACGTCAGGTCGAAATTCATTAACAAATTTTACTTGCAGAAGTAGTAATAATTTGAAGAACTCGTAATTCATAATGTTCGTAATCGTTCCCAAAATATTGTTATGACTGTCTCACTGATCGTCGTATGGTGCAGTGGAAACAAAATAAAAGACGCCAATGAAATCACTAAATTACCAGCTTTAATTATCACAATTAATAATTTGTAATCAACAAGTTATTCATCAAGATTAGTTTCGTACAATAATTAAAGTTAAATTTTACACAAGCAATAATAATGTCAACTATTAGAATTCCACACTAACTATGACACAATAACACTTCTCCGCGCTTGTGTAAATCACCACTCGTTCCGCGCTAAAGAACATCGCTCAACACAACCGACTAACAAGCCGGCTGCTATGGCTTTCATAGGTCTCGCAGAGGTCCAGTACAGCTTTCCCTCCTTACTGAACGCCGGTTTAATGCGTATCTCAAGTGTTCTTGAACACACTGGAACCTACTTGTGTGCGGGCTTGATTGAGGCAATACCTACCCGAGACTAGCTGAGGGAAATTTTTTACTAGACTAGAAATTTTTTACTATATCTCCAAAGGCTTACAAGGCCTTTATTCCTTATCGAAGAGGATAATAATGATTTCTCACAGTTTAACGCTGTTTTTTTTTTTTTTTAATCAGCATGCTCCATTACAAATAAAGTAATACTACATGCTATATATAAACTTATTACAAGCCGATTCTCAATTACATATAAAGACAACTCAGTGGTACAACAATTACAAAGACTCAAAGTAAACAAGAAAAATAAAAATCAATCATTGACAATGATACAATGAATTAGTACTACATTATTAACATGTTAAAACTGTATGCATGCATGTATCGTATGCATGATAAAGCTGTTCGACCAATATGTAAGTTAATTCATAATAACAAACGCATACAATGATTCAAAATAGATAGACAAGCACAATAACAATAAACACTACAAAGAATCAAAATCAATGTTATTAACATATTTAATAAACTGTCTAACATATTTTGATGTCAATTCACTTCTATTCGGAGGCCATCGTCCACCACTCCTTAGTACACTATTTTTGAAAACCCGTCTTTCTTCATTCAACATATTGCACTCATATAACAAATGTTCCACTGTTTGGTCACCGTCGTTGCAGACACATATTGGATCATCTTTTATTTTGAAACGATAGTAGTAGGCTCTAAGCTTGCCATGACCAGTCACCATTGTGGTAAAATAGGAGACAGTGCAAACCTTGAGGACAGTCTGTGCTTCACGCTAGGGAAAAACAAATTAGTCACCATTCCATTTAATGTGTGTTCCCACTCACTTTGCCACTCCATTAGGCTCACCTCACGGAATTTGTTAATCATTGCACTTTTTGGTATTCGTTCATAGCACACCATACTGCTACTGAACGCAGCTTCTTTAGCCAGATTGTCAGCCAGTTCATTACCATAAATACCCACATGTGCCTTAACCCAACCAAAATCAATTGACCAGTTGACCGCCTTTAAACTTCTTAACTTATTCCTTATTTCTTCTATCAAGTAGCTATGATGTCTCGAGCTCCTAAGTGAGTCCAGCGTCACTCTTCTGTCGGTGTAAACAGCTGCCGTTCTCAAATTAGTTATAATATAATTTAATTCAGCTATCTTTTCCAGGGCCTTCAAGACTGCCAATTGCTCAGCCTGATTATTAGAGCACCCAACACCCAACTTATACTGCATCTCATATTTGAGCTTACCATTAACAAACAAGGCTATACCCGACCCAACCCCATTGTTGTGCTTACTGCCATCTGTATATGCTTGTACTGTGTATACTTTACTTTCATGGCTCGAGTTTATAAAAACCGTATCTGCCGGATGAGGCCAATCCTTGAACGGAATTACTGTGTCCATCAAAATATTAGCACCATCACAACCTCTAGCAACTCTGTAAGCACTAACAATCTCTCTCAACTTTATTATTATTGGAGTCAGTCCTGTCAAAATGCACAAAGCTTCATGGGACACTGTACGATAAGCCTTCGCAATTTTAATATTGATGAGACGTTGCACTCTTTTGAACTTCATCTGGTTACTTTTCCTTTCTAATGCGTCTATCCATACGGGTGCTCCATATGATAAAAGGGGGAGAATTGCCCCCTTATATATTGTTTTAAGTGCCTCATGCCCCAACACCCAGTTTAATTTTGCAGATCTTGATAGCATATGAATCAGTTTTGTACACCTTTCGACCACATACTGGATATGCTCATTAAAATTAAATTTTGTGTCAATAATGAAACCCAAATATTTTAACTTATTAACTTGTTGAAGTTTTTTAGAATTAAGGTAAATGCTTAATTCTGAAGTCTTTTACGAGAAATCAAGAGTATTTTTGATTTTTGTTCATTAAAAGAAACTTTGTTATTTGTAGCCCACTTTGAAATTTTTACCATCTCTAAATTGGCATAATTTTCAGCTTCTAAGAGAGACTTACCACTTGTTAACACAATTAAATCATCTGCAAAAGCTATAAGTTTTGTACGTTTAGTGAAGTCTAAATTGAGCAACGAGTTATACTGTATGTTCCAAAATCCTGGCCCACAACAAGATCTCTGAGGACAACCTTTACTGACATCCCTCTCCATTAATGTATTGTGAGTAGACAGAACTGCCTTTCGTCCACCAAAGTAACTCTGTGAGAGACAATACAAGTTCCTAGGACACTCGAATTGTTTAAGAGTATTCAAAATACACGGCCACCACGCTGCATCAAAAGCGCCCTGGACATCAAGACTAACGAGAACAACAACACCTTTCTCCACCAAACATCTTTCAACAAATTCCTTAACTGCCATAGCTGCATCCACTGTACTTTTCTGGGGTGTAAATCCATACTGATTAGACTGCATTAAATCTTTAGAAAACACGTGGTGCATAATTCTGTTTATAAGTAGTTTTTCCAATGCTTTCGCTCCTACCTTCAATAAACTGATAGGGCGAAACTTCGAAACTTCAGTACTGTTCTCCCTGCCCGGCTTAATTATTGGTACTATTTTTGCTCTTTTCCATAACTTAGGAAAGACACCTCTTCTCAGACACTCATTATAGATTGCTGTTACAAACCGAGGAAATTGCATAAAAATCCGCAATAAAATGCCACTTGTTATTCCATCCTCACCAGGACACTTCTGAGGGTTCATGTTTTCCAAAACTCGCAAAACGTCTTCTTGTGAAAACTCTCTGTCATCTTGTACACTTATTGGATCCTTAATCTGATTCCTAATATTCCTATGATACTCATTATCCATTATCCATCCACGGGAATAAAGTAGTCCAACATACAATTCATAGTACCTTCCAAATCTGTTGTGAAGGAGCCATCCGGTTTTTGCAAAGTTGTTAAGGTGGAACACTTTCTCATTTTTCCAGCTGCCAAGCGATAAACCGCATTCCAGGGATTCACTGATGTTGTTAAATTACAATATTGTTTCCAAGAATGTATTTTTTCTCTTCGAATACTTGATTGATACTTCTTCTTTTCCTCAAAATAGTACATTTTCCGACATTCTCTCAGGACATTGTCGTTTCTAGTCCTTTGGTATCTTCTTCTTAATGCATTAATTCTTTTACGCATGACTGTAAGTAAGTGTATCTGACCACCATGGAACCGATCTGCCTCCAACAGTCTTCTGTAATGTTGTACGCTTCTTAAAAGACTGTGTGTGTGTGTGTGTGTGTGTGTGTGTGTGTGTGTGTGTGTGTGTGTGTGTGTGTGTGTGTGTGTGTGTGTGTGTGTGTGTGTGTGTGTGTGTGTGTGTGTGTGTGTGTGTGTGTGTGTGTGTGTGTGTGTGTGTGTGTGTGTGTGTGTGTGTGTGTGTGTGTGTGTGTGTGTGTGTGTGTGTGTGTGTGTGTGTGTGTGTGATTAGGGTATATACAGGCGCTCGCTTTGGGCAAGCGTTTAACCAGTTATTAGTGTAGGAGGAGATATGTGTAGTAATAGCATAGCTTTTGTGTTTGCAGAGAAAGCCGGCTATAAACGAAGGATTAAACTCTTTGCCGGGCGATTGTCCCTTGGTGACGCGCGCGCATGCAGAGAGATTTCTTGGCTTAACTGATAGACAGGATTATCCAATGTAATGGGGAAAGGAAGTAACTGGATAAAAGGTTTAGCACAGTGACTGACCGGAAGCAGTGTTGGTTATCGAATTACGTCAAACTCCGGAAGAAAATAAGACTACTAAACTTACTTAGTTGTAGAACTCACTCACTGTTTTCAATCAAATACATTATTATTACAGTAGAACCCTTTTTAACCGAACTAAAGGGGGCGGAACGATTTCGGATGACGATTTTTTTTTGATAATCAATGGAATCTATTTCCGTTTATTAAGGAACAAAAAACACAAAATTGTCAGTAAAAACAAAGTTAAAAATTAGGTTTATTAAAAATGTTTGTAATTCTTTTTCCTAAACAGTTTCTTCACAGCGTTTGTGCTCTGCAATGTCACGCCATCTCTTTAAAAGTAAGATGTCAGATGGTGTTTCTTGCTCATCCTCCTCTGCGAAACGTAAAGCTACCTATAAAAATCAAGCTGTTATGTTGAATCTGTCATATGTTAATAATACAGTAAAATTACCTGATTTATAAAATATTAAAACTGTCTTGACTCAAGGGCTCTAAATATGTCGTGTGCCGTCATGAACATCGTGGTCTGTATCGTCTGCTTCAGGCTCTGGTCTCGTCACAGCTTCCACAATTTCTTGGCAAGTCAATTCTAGTTCCGCATTATCTGCCTCTAGCCATTCATTAAATTAGTTGCTTCTATTTCTTCACACCCTGGTATTGCGTTAGCAATTTCTACCAAGTTTCATAATTTTACTCCTTTTCATCATACTCAAGTTCATCATACAATTTGTTGCATGTCTTATTTCCTTATTTAAAGTGGAATATGTAGTCTTCTCCCACCTTTGCGCGCACCAGTAAATTACATGTTTCATGTTGATTGATTTCAATGAGACTGACAACGTTTCTGTTAACGCGCGTTTCGGATAAACCGAATTCTTTTAATTAGGGTTTTACTGTATTAATAAATTTTAAGTATTAATAAATATGCCAAAAGTAATTTTTTGATTATCACAAAAATTCCACAAACCCTTTATTATTATATTTGTTTTTAGTAAAATAATAATTGTAAAGTATTAATTGAACAGTATTAATTGTAAATTAATAATTGTAACAGTCAAACATTAAACACTAAACATTACTAAGTGCTTTCCTTTTAACGAGGGGAGGTGAAAAAAATTTCTCTATCAATGTCCAGACTTCCAGGGTTTGTGGGTTTGAGTATTATACCCGACCCGCTAAAAAACCACCACCATTTCTTTTCTATGACACTAACCTGGAACTGTTTGACACACTACTTTAAGCTAGGTCTATTGTTCTTTAGCCCTGGGCTTCACATCTGACTTGTTAGCCTTCTAGGTTTTATTATTCAAATCTACCTTCTTCTCCCGAAGAATCTCTACTGCGAAGCGTGCCACAAAGTTCCAGGCGTCCTCCCCTCGAGGCATCTCTTGAACGATGTTATCCGTGGAGATCTCCTCCCTAATATCATATTGCAACGATCTTCTACGCTGCTTCTATCCAGGGGCGGGCTGGCATCCCTGGGGGGCCTTCGGCTGGAAGCAGGGGGGCCCCCTGCAGCTATACATACAAACGCACACGCACGTATTTTTGTGCGTATACTTTTTTTTACTATTTATTTACTCTTTATAGATACATGGTATGTACAGTATTTGCATACAGAACAGTTTATTTGATTATTTAGACTTTAACATAACCAGCTTTAAAACCATCGCCTGGGCCGCTAGGGCTCAGGGGGCGCCGCGCGCTAGCGCTGCGCCTTGACCCGCGAATCAATCAGTTAAGAAAGAACAACGCCACCACAAAACAAGAGAAAAATTAAAAAATTGGAGAATCACCGACCCAAAGTGTGTAGCTGATAATGACTACTCGTCTCTTTCATCGCCTTGCAAAGGTGAATTTTTTGCTTGTAGCGACGAAACGTTCCGATACACGTATGATGCATGTTCATCGAATGTTTTCATTGTTTTTGTTTCTGGCTTGGCTACGTCATAGACCATTTTCGCGCTATCTGAGCGAGCACACTTTTAATTTCTGGAGTTGCAAGCAAATTGCCGTAGATTCTGCTACGGCAGTTAGGTTGCTGCCGTACACTGAGAAAAAAATAACTTTTATGAAAAAAAATGTTCTTAAGTCAAGAAAATATTAGATTGGAAATTTTCGATAAAATATTTTCTTTACCCAAATTTAATTTCGTCAAATTAAAATACTAATTTATTTTTTAAATAAAAGATGGTATTAATTAAAAAATATTCAATTTATAAATTCTAACTAGTATAAATTTTTATTAAAAAAATTAAAAGTTGTAGTGGAATAAATATTTTCTTCATTGAAGAAAATCGTTTATTATCATTAAATATTATAATTGAAACAATTTAAATTCTAATATAAACAAAAAACAAGTTTAAATTAGTATAAATATTTGTTTGAGAAAAAATTTTGAAAATACTGTCAATCTTATAATTTCTTGTGTCAAGAATATTATATTGGACTAAGAAATTCAATATGATAAAGACAATAAAATATTTTTTTCTCAGTGTAGGCCGCATATTTTTGCATTTTTAATGGCAACACTGTTGCCACTCCGCGCATCTGCCATCTATTTCTGTCGTATGGCGCTGACTTTTACATCAAGTAGATTGGCGGGGAAGCCCCTGTGGAGTGAATGAGCCTTTGTTTTAGATCAGTTATTTTGTGGAATTGTTCAATAGAGTATCATCTAAATGATTGCTACGGTACTGTGTTAAGTTCATACGTTATTTGTACTTGGACTAAATCGTTGTTAATACTGACTGGCTGATTGTGTTTTATTTATCCAAGAGAAAGTTTGTGTGGCGAGTGACGTGATATTATTTTCGAAAATTTGGTAAGTTCGAATAACAAATTTTTTTCATTCAGTTCAGGTTTTTCACTTGAGTCAAATTACAGTCAGATATTTTCTTTGTTGTAGATGTAGAATAGAATACACAATATTTACGACATCGACATGGCAGACAAGAAAGAAACCATTAAGCTTTCTGGTTCTGAAAATCGTAAAAGAAAAGCTGAAAAAGACAAACTTTTTGAACAGACTAAAATATTTATGAATATTAACAAGTACTTTACAGAAAAGTCCCATCAGACTACTTCAGTTATTGAATCAGAAATCAGCACTTTTACATCTGAATCCGAAAGCCAAGTATCGGTCAATATTTCTTTAGATTCTAAACAATTAGACACTAACGAGACACAACGATCTATTCAAGAAGACCAGTCCATCATGTCCTTGCCTGAATCGTCTGAGTTTCCTTCGGGTCAAAATCAACATACAGTTTCTCTCACTGATGAAACTATCACTATAAATCTAACCCAAAATTACAACGTGTCTGACTTAGCTACGTGGCCAAAGTACTTAATATGAGCAATATAGATCACAGTATAATGTCTGGGCCCTCACAAGTTCATCTAAGTGAATTTCCCAAAGATGAAAAAGGACGCCATTTCTCATCAACTCATTACTCAAGAAAACTTTCAAATGAAGAAACTATCCGACGTCGGTGGTTAGTTTATTCGGTATCAAACAATAGTGTCTTTTGCTTCTGTTGTGGATTATTTGACTCCAAGTCAGCTTCCAATTTGGCCGCCGCCGAAGGCTTCAAATTTGTTTGGAAAATTACAGACTAACAGGTTTCGAACAAGCTATTGTAACAGCAACTGAAATAGCGTCAGAACTAAATGTGCACCCAATTTTCAAACCCCAAACGCGACTAAGACGCGTTAAGCGCCGACCGGGTGAAGAACCAATAAATGACCTAAAAAAAATGTTTGAAGTGCAATTTTTTGATGCTCTCTTGGACACAGTGCTTATGTCTGTGAGAGAAAGATTTCGACAGCTGTAAGATTTTTCTGTCACGTGGAGTTTCTTGTTTAACATAAAAAAAATATCAAAATAAAGAAGAACTGATGAAGCATTGTCCTGCACTGCAAGAAAAGTTAACGGTCAACTCTAAATCAGATATTGATGGAGATTTGTTGTGCGACGAAATCTTGGGTCTGCAACATTACCTCAAGGACAGCCAGGCAACGCCTATTGGAGCTTTGGATTTTATCAAAAAGCACAATCTTCAAGAGTTGTTCCCTAACACATGGATAACGCTGCGTATTCTGTTAACAATACCAGTGACTGTTGCAAGTGGGGGAACGCAGTTTTTCCAAACTAAAATTAATAAAGACCTACTTGCGATCAATAATGTCCCAAATAAGACTAACGAGTCTAGCCACGCTGTCCATTGAAAATGAAGTTGCAGACAATCTTGATTTCTCCAGTCTAATTAAAGAATTTGCCGGTAGAAAAGCTAGAAAAGTTAAATTTTGTTTATTCGACAATTAATAATTTGATTTGGTTTCATTTCATTCGAAATATACATATATAAATAACATGAAAACATTTATTTTTAAATTCAATAACAATTTTAATCTATATAATAAATCTCTAGAGGGGTCTACGTTTGTCCGCGGTAATCTCAGAATCTAATGAACCGATTTCAATGAAACGTTGCACGCTGATAGCAGGTACTCAACGGAAGGTTTTCCACTTTATTTGATAACGATAGGTTAAAAAGAACCGAAGTTATTGCAAAAAAAATCATTTTTTTACACCCGCGGCTTCGATCGCGAATATTTGTATATGATTGTTGTGGTAACTGTCGAGTTGGTAAATTGCTAATGGTACATCTATATTAATAATACTCTTATATTGTAAGTTATGAATATCCAAAAAGTGCGAAGCAATAGATCCATCATTCATGTTTCCTCTTTACGTAAAATCAAAATTTGATAATTTAGTAGATATTTACAAACATGCAGTAACACAATTAGATGAAATGTTTATTCGTATAGAATAATACAAATAGTGTATACATAAGTATATTGATATCAGTTAGTCCATTTGAATATTTACATTTTAGTAGGGATATGGAATTCTTATCAGCATATGGAATTCATATAAACAATACAATAATTCATTGTTTGATTATATTGTAACATTGATTATATAGTACATGTTGATTCTGACAAACCATACTCTTCGACATTTGGATATTCTAATGTCGTTAGAATAGGTTCAGTAGGCCTATGTGCAGTAGGCATAATTAATTGTCGAGAATTATTCTTAACCTACTTCATCGAGAATTATGCGATGAGCGTCAGTGATGTAGTATCAGTGCCTTTTTTCGTTAATTTTACGTCATCGGTAAGTAATATGTGCAATATATATTGTATTGTATAAATTATTAATTGCCCCCTAGAGATTTATTAGTATAGATCAAATAAATACATTTCCCTTTTTTTAGCTTTGCAATGGCAAAAAACGATCATGTTTAGGAAGATCTACTGCTGCTGCGGAAAGAAAGAGGCGTCTTAGAGCATCTGAAAATGACGTCGAACGAGTCGAAATGCAATCAGCTCCTGGAAACTCTTCAGAAAGATCTGGATTAGAAGAAGTCTCACGGGTCGAAAGTCCTACGATTCGTGAAAATAGATTAGCGGCACAAAAAACGCAGGCAAGCGACTCTCAGATAACGAGGTCCTGCTTTACGATGGAATGCAAAATTAAATAGTGGTTTCAATTATAATCCAGTTATTAACTACGCGAATGAAACAGATATCGGGTTACCCAGTATGGTTTGCAAAGCTTTAAAGTGGAAAAATGAATCACATGAATTATGTTGCTCTGCAGGAAAAATCCGATTAGATCCCATACTTCCTCCTCCAGAACCGTTAAAATCATTATTAAATGGAGAACATCTTTTATCGAAAAAATTTTTGAATGCATTAAGATCGTACAATTCAGCTTTTCAATTTACATCATTCGGAGCCAATGAAATAGTCGAAGGTAGCTTCATGCCTACTTTCAAATTTCAAGGGCAAGTATATCACCTCATGGGATCATTACTCCCCACACAAAACGAAGTACCAAAATTTCTACAGGTGTATTTCATAGCTGATTATTTACAGCAATCTGAAACAAGAATGGATTATATTCGTAACTTGGATAAGCCATTAGTAACAGAACTTCAAAATTTACTTCACGCAATCAACCCATATGTTAGTGAACTGAAAAGTGCGTTTGAATTTGTAACATCTGCGAATAATAATCAGTACAATATTGTGATTCATGCTGATCGAACAGAAAATAATGAAGAGCACAGGGGTCGCTACAATGCACCGACAACTAATGAGGTGGCAGTAGTTTTAGTTAACCAGGAATGCGATAAACTCGATATAATAATCCGTGCGAGTGATCATAGGCTACATCGAATTGCAGAAACACATCGAGCTTATGATGCTTTACAGTACCCTTTAATGTTTTGCAGAGGAGAAGATGGTTATCATTTTACATTAAAATTAGTCGATCCTCAGATAGGATTACAAACTACTAACTCGACAGTTACCACAACAATCATATACAAATATTCGCGTGCGAAGCCGCGGGTACCTGCTAGTAGTAAATAATTCTGATATTTTAGTTTTCATAATTTTTATAATCATAACAAAATTACTTGTATGTAACTTCCTGTTATTTTTAAATCATTTTATAAGATAATTAGATGATATGTAAACATTCATAATATATTTAAATAATAAATAATAAAATTAATTTATACACTTGTGATTATTTTCATTATTTTTTAACAAATAAATATTTTATATAAATTCAAAGTTCAATTTTCTAATTATTTATAATTATAATTCAATAATACACGGAACATTTTACATTTACAATTAATTTTAAAAGATACGATAATTTTTACTAATGTACGATAATTTTACGACCCTGATACGATAGGCGCCCTTTTCTTGGCTGAGAACACTGATTTTGCCCGCGAGTCGCGGGCAAAATGCTAGTTAATAATAAGAAATAAAGGGCGCTGAAGAATATCTCGCCCGGGGCGCCCGGATGGCTAAGGCCGGCGCTGCCTTCAACTATAATTTTCATTTATAGAAAATTACACCCACCCCGTTCAATTAGCCTCTTAATTTATAGATATTTCATCTACGTTTCTACAGTGGATTATTATGATCTTCTTATCAGGATAACTAATTTATCAAAATTAAGTACTTTACTCTTGTTAAAACATAAAATGTTGCAGGTAAACTACCCTTTCCCCGTAACCGATCTTCACCAAAATCAATATGCCTTGAGTTATCTACAACTGAGGAATGTATGCAAAAAATTATTTGATGCTGTTTGAATTTACGGCAGTTACCGGTCGTCATAGAAAAAATTACCCTCGTAAAAACATAAAACGTTGCTGGTAAACTACCCCTTTCTCTTAACCGATCTTCACTAAAATAAATAAGCCTTGAGCCCTCTATAATTTAGTGATGTACGCACAAAATTATTTGATTCTGTTTAAATGTGCGGCAGTTATCGTTCGTCATAGAAAAAATGACTCTTGTTAAAACTTAAACGTTGCTGGTAAACTACCCCTTTCCCTAAACCGATCTTCACCAAAAACAACAGGCCTTGAGTACTCTGCAATTCAGAGCTGTATGCAAAAACATATTCTATTCTGTTTGAATTTGCGGTTGTTATCGTTTGCCATAGGAAAAATTCTACACATAGACACAGACAGACACACACACAGAGACCCTTTTTGAAAAATGACTTTTCTTCATGTTTTAAGGGTAGTACAATCAGAATCAGCCGTTATCTCGAACACAATTTTTTTTAGCCATAACCATACTCCCATTTCCTTATGGAAAATTGAAGTAAAATCACATCAAGGACACTGAAACTAATTATAATTTCTTATCAAACCTTTTACTTTTTCTTCAAAACATATCATTCTTGTGAACATATTTCCTACAATTTATCTAACAGCCAATCTTTTCCTGAAAATGTTTTACTATAACTTTGAAGCTTTGAAGGCTTACCAGGCCTTTAATCCTTATAGAAGATGATAATAATAATTTCTCACAGTTTTAATGCCTTCGAGACCCGTTACCAACATTTAACCCCTTCGCGCGCACGCGGGCGTGTGTGTGATTAGGGTATATACAGGCGCACGGTTTGGGCAAGCGTTTAACCAGTTATTAGTGTAGGAGGAGATGTGTGTAGTAATAGCATAGCTTTTGTATTTGCAGAGAAAGCCGACTATAATCGAAGGATTAAACTCTTTGCCGGGCGATTGTCCCTTGGTGACGCGCGCGCATGCAGAGAGATTACTTGGCTTAGCTGAAAGACAGGATTAGCTAATGTAATGGCGCAAGGAAGTAACTGGATAAAAGATTTATCAAAGCGACCGACCGGAATCAGTGTTGGTTATTGTTTTACGTCAAACGATCGAAGAAACTAAGACTACTAAATGCACTCACTGTTTTCAATCAAACATATTATTATTACACTTATTACTTTTTAGCCAGGTCAATGACATTCTGGTGGCTGTTCGGTGTGTGCCGGGAGTACAAGCGCTCCTGTATGCCGATGACCTTATTATCTGGGCAACTAGCAGCCATATCATGGGTCTTGAAGCAACTATTAATAGTGCACTTGTTAAACTAGAAGAGTGGGCCAAACTAAATGCCATGACGGTAAATACCACCAAGACGACATACCAACTTTTCTCTCTATCAACAAGGCGGCCTACGGTCAATCTGCGCTACTGTGGATCAGAACTCGAAGAGGTGAACATGTCTAAATACCTGGGTGTTAATATAGACACCAGAATGACGTGGAAGCACCATATAGAACAGTCCGCGAACAGTGCGTCTAGGCGTTGCCGGCTACTTAAACGACTCACTGCGACTACATGGGGAGCAAATCAAGATGTTCTGACAACTGCATATAAGAGCTACATTCGGCCGCTATTGGAATATGGCGCAGAAGCAACTATTACTGCCTCCAATGCAGCATGCCAGAAACTTCACTTGGTCCAAAATGCAGCCCTTAGAACGATAACTGGTGCGCCGAAATCGACTCCTATACTTGCCATGGAGTCACAACTGCAAGTCGAACCTATCCAAGTAAGACGGGAAAAGCTGTGCCTCATATGTAAAAGAGCCTACCAACAACGGTGGAATAACTATAAAACAGCGACAGAAAGGCTGAAAACTCAGAAATGCCCGATTGCGATCTATGAAGAACTCCAACGCAAATACGACATAGAACCAAATGAGGCAGCACCATTTATACATCACCGTGAATTCTTTAGCCAACTCCCAAATGCTAACTTGAAACTCTTCGACCATAATAAGACAAAAACAGAGTCGAATGAAGCCGAGCTTCGTCAAGCAGCCTTACACACTGTACAAAAACATTTTCCCGCTGAGCAGTGGATACGAATCTACACAGACGGATCCTCTATACCATCTACAGGGGCAACAGGGGCTGGGTTCTACAGCTCTCTATTTGAAGGCCACCTCGCTGTAGGAGGCCGGCTAAGCAACTATGACGGAGAGGTAGCAGCCATAAAGGCAGCATCTATTGAGCTTGCCAAGATCTCACCACCTAACAAAGCCGTCTTCCTCATAGATTCGACTGCAGCGATTCAAAACGTGACCTCAAATGGTGATACAAACTGCTCCCTGACAATTGAGTGTAGGCGAGAACTGCAGAACCTTGTACAATTAGGCTGGCAGATTGAACTGCAATGGGTACCCAGCCATGTCAACATCATGGGAAATGAAAAAGCCGACATCCTCGCCAAAATGGGCGCAGCACTACCTCAGCCGGAGACCCCCAGCTCATATGCATCTGCGAAATCAAGAATAAACTCCTCAATAGGAGTTTGGCTAAAAGAAAAACAATTAAGAGCCTGTGTGGGAAAAAGATGGGGAACATTGGTTACGGACGGCCCCATCAACAGAACTCTACCCCGAGCAACTAGAGTAGGGGGAAAATGACAGTTCTAACGCACAAAGGAATGCCGCCTTTCTTAAAAAACATAAAAAACGATAAAAAACAAGATCAAAGAGATGCCGCCGTTCCCGCGGTCCAAGATTTTTTCCCACGCTCTCCCCACCACCCTGGACCCGCAGTATCCGCGAATTTTCGCGAAAATAATTTTTTATATGCAGCCTTTCGCGAGCCTAAATCACTTTCACTTTCTAATTTCCGCGAATATAATTTTTTATATGCCGCCTTTCGCGAGCCTAGATCACTTTCACTTTCTACTGGACCACAGCATCCGCGACTTTTTCGCTGATCTGTGTCAAGATCCGCGACTTTTTCGCGTATCTGGACCACAGCATCCGCGAATATAATTTTTTATTTTTTTATATGCCGCCTTTCGCGAGCTTAGATCACTTTCACTTTCTATCATTATAGTGTATATATTAAATATATGATCGGGGAGTACCAACCTTGCATGAGTTCAAATTTGTTATAATGTATATTAAATCTATATGATCAGGTTTACCAACCTATGGTGGGGGGTTCCGACTTGATGAATTATAGTGTATATATTAAATATATGATCAGGGTTACCAACCTTGCATGAGTTCAAATTTGTTGTGTGTTATAATGTATATTAAATCTATATGATCAGGTTTACCAACCTATGTATGGGTTCAAACTTGATATGTGTGTGTATTATAGTGTATATTAAAATATATGATCAGGGTTACCAATCCTGCATTATTGTGTGTGTGTGTATAGAACAGATCTGCCAACATTTTTCTTCGGTGGGAAATTCAAACTATATTATAGTAAATTGTTGACGACGACTTCGATATCAACTCTCTCTCCCCTCCTCTCTCTTTGTCTCTAGACACAGTTGTCATCAGTTTTACATAAGCGTCGTGCTACTTATGGATTATTGTAATTAGCGATACTAAAATGTAATCACCAGGAAATATATATTTATCACCTATCTCGTGGCGTCCTTTTTTGACACATGACAGTCATTGACTACGATTTAGAAATTAATATACTGCCAAGTCTGTGTGTGTGTGTGTGTGGGGTAAAGTGTTACGCATAAAAAAATCTCCTTGAAATAAGGTATTTTCAAAAGTTTTGTGTACACACACATTGTATAATAATTTTCGTAATTGTAAGATACAACCTGCAAATTATTAAAATGTCTCTCTCATACATTTCTGATTACTATACAAATAATTGGATGCATATTCGAAGATTTCCCTTATTCAAACGATTTGTATGTGTGTACACGAACTTAAATACAGACGATTGTAATTTTAAAAATTCATTTTTTGCATTAAATATATATCGTAAACAATGAAATAATAATATTTCGTCATTGTAAGATTTTAATAAAACAATTATCAGTTTAAATAATAATTTTCATGATTGTAAGATACAACCTACAAATTATTAAAATGTCTCTCTCACACACATTTCTGATTACTACGATTTAGAAATTAATATACTGCCAAGTCTGTGTGTGTGTGTGGTAAAGTGTTACACATAAAAAAAATCTCCTTGAAATAAGGTATTTTCAAAAGTTTTGTGTACACACACATTGTATAATAATTTTAGTAATTGTAAGATACAACCTGCAAATTATTAAAATGTCTCTCTCACACATTTCTGATTACTATACAAATAATTGGATGCATATTCGAAGGTTTATAACGAAATAAATTAAAATAAACCATAATTTGTTTTAAATAATTAAATATATATATTTACAACACTGTACACAAACATAAAATATATAGTTTACAAACCGCTATAATACAATTATTGATTAAATATACATATATCACAAACATTGTTATATATAAAATATTAATAATAATATTGTTTTAAATGATTAAATATATATTTACAGCACTGTACACAAACTTAAAATATAGTTTACCAACCGTTATAATACAATTATTCAAAATACATTTTACATTGATTAAATATACATATATCACAAACAAACATTGTTATATAAAATAAATATTAATAATAATTTTTGACATTGTAAGATTTTTAAATAAATAATAATTTCACGGCTGTAGATACAGTTCACAAGGAAGTTTATCTGTAACATAACAATACAGTCGATATTAGAATCACTGATACGATAATATTCAATTATCACATGCACACACACACACACACACACACACACACACACACACACACACACACACACACACAGTTAGTGGAAAGAATCAAATGTGTTAAGTAAGTAAACTTTTTCAAGTATATGTCATTTTTCATAAGTTAATGTACTTTCAAATAATTTCTAATCAAACCAAACCAAATATTATTCACTGGAAATTTGTAAATACTACTTAGAATCAATGATACATTTATCGCATAAAGGTAATGTACTTTCAAATAATTTCTAATCGAACCAACTATTATTCAACGAAACTAAATAGAATCAATGATACATTTATCATGTACATACAAATTCAATTATTAAAGTGTTAAGTACAGTGAGTTGAAACTACACACACACACACACACACACACACACACACACACACACACATCAATAAATTGTTTGTTAACACGATTGCTACTTACGACGTTAGGACTCAATCTCTACTTGTGTTGTTTGATTTCTCGTCCCTCGATACACTAAATGTAGTTCTTTAGGTTTGATATGTCTGAGCTCCTCATTCGTGAAGACACCTGCATACCTCTTGGGAAGATAGACACGATACTGACGGTCGCCATCCTCCAACGTAGCAAGCACAGAGTTCCCATATTTTGTGTCCACATTTGTTAAGACCATGATGGGATATTTTTTATTCACTGTCAATTCTGAACATCGTTTGTACTCGATAGCACTTACAGCATTAAACTTTACAAGAAACGACATTATTAGAAGACACTAGCGAACACGTCTGTATCAAACCAGAGAGAACCAAACAATGACAGAATATTCGACACAAAAGGACAGTAGAATGTGATAGTGGTGGTGGTGGTGGTAACGTCGGTGTCCCACTTTCATTTGCATGTATGAACATGTCCCACAGACGAAATTAGAGACACCAAAAATATAACAATGTCATTAGGAAAGTCCATTTTCATAAGAAAATAGTCACTGCTTACAGCTATGCATGTATGTACATGTCCACAACAGAATGAGAGAGAGAGAGATATAAATGTCATCATTCGCGGTGACCTACTTTCTAAATTTGTTACATTAAAAATGTTTGTTTAAAGCAAAAATCATGAATCATCCATTCCCGAATAGCATGCACCTTATAGTTGGCACAACGGTCAGAAGAATTGAAATGTCTAAGACATTCTGTTCCATGAATTATATACGGTATGTTTTTAGGACAACCAAAGTCATCGAGATTGATGATATTATTGTGTATTATCTTTGATTGCAAAAAACGTTTTTTCTCAAAACCCTTCACAAACACATATTTTTATATATACGTGTATGTGATGTTAACAATGAAACAAGATTGTCGTATGGTGTCTCTCCTTCGCTCCATCTAAGTCTATGATAATTTGTTGTTAACCAGTGGTTTGTCCTAACGTATTTGGGATTCGTAACGGATGGTGTCAAAATCCAATGTCTACCAGCAAATCTCAGAACGTCCATGATTGACAGTTCCTTCACAATATATTTTCCGTTGTCGTCGAAAAAGCACTGGAAGTCGAAATCGTGTCATATCTGAAACAATAGAAACACATGTATTAGCTAATAGGAATGATGAATAACACACACACACACACACACACACACACACATACACACACACAAATTCATGTTTGAGGTAAATAGATAGTACACGTTAGTAATACGTTAGTTTATTGCAAACTGTGAAGATGACAGCTACTCCTGATTTTAGCATTGAAAGTGAAAGAAGAAAATCGTTCAAGTATTGGGAAGTGACGTTTGTCAGTCCCGACGAGTTAGCGTTTGCCGGGTTTTACTACTATCCGCTAAATTATGATGTTTGTGGACATAGTATGTCATTCATAGACGATAGAGTTAAATGCTTTTGTTGTGGAATTGAATTAGTTCATTGGAGAGAAGGTGACATACCTATGGTGGAACATGAAAAATTTTCTCCGTCATGTCAATTTCTAAACGATGTCAAGAGACAATACATTGGGGAGAAGGTGACAAACCTATGTCAGAACATAAAAAATTTTCTTCGTCATATCAATTTCTAAACAACGTCAAGAGACTATCTTATACATGTTAATTCATATCAAACAAATTTGGTTTGCTGCATAATTATAGAGAGAGACAATTGGTATTTAAAAAAATTTTTACCTTGTTGAGGATGTCCCTGTTCCTGCTGATGTTGTTCTGGATTCTGTTGAAGGTCAGCCATGATGATATTCAGATGTGTGAATGAATACTGAAAAACAAAGAAACTGTTATAGATATATATAGTATTTTTAACGCCGGTATTATGTTAGTGTATCTTAAACCATGAACAACGCACGCAAGACTATAGCTCTAGAGCTACACAGAGCAGCGAGAAGGAATTTCGTTAGGCGCGCGGTTGAATTGAAGGGTCTACACGACTTGTACCAGGCGGATCTTGTGGAGATGATACCATACGCTCGAGTGAACAAAGGGTACAAGTACATGATGACAGTGATCAATGCGTTTAGCAAGTACGCGTACGCTGTACCATTGAAAACAAAGACAGGAAAAGAAGTAAAGCATGCACTAGAGCCTATACTAACTGCTAATCGAATGAAATATTTACAGACAGACAACGGGAAGGAGTATTACAACAGCACAGTACAAGCGTTGCTAAAAAAGTATAATGTGAAACATTACTCAACCTACAGTGAGAAAAAAGCTTCCATAGTGGAACGTTTTAATCGCACACTGAAGACACACATGTATCGAGCTTTCAGTGAACAAGGACACTACCGCTGGTTGGATCTACTACCTACATTACTGAAATCGTACAACAATACAACACACAGAACCATTGGTATGAAACCGAGTGAAGTGAATGACGCCAACGAACATATAGTGTTGGAACGAATAAGGAAGAACACAGCGCCTAAAATCAGTCCAACGAAACCACCCAAATTTAAAGTCGGTGACCGTGTTCGTATAAGTAAGCACAAAATGACGTTCGCCAAAGGTTATACGCCGAATTGGACTAACGAAATATTCACTGTGGATAAAGTACAATCCACTACTATCCCCGTCACTTATCTGCTAAAAGATCATCTAAACAAAGTGTTGAAAGGTGGTTTTTACGAGCACGAGATTAGTAAGTCCAAAGTCGGCGACGTATACCTAGTGGAAAAGGTGTTACAACGCAAAGGTGACAGAGTGCGTGTTCGTTGGCTTGGTTTCGATGGTAAACACGATGCGTGGATACATAAGAAAGATCTAATATAAAAAAAGGTGACAGCACGTGATGAAAACAGTATGCTTTCGGTATTCACAAAGATGAAGATTGTACAGCAAGCAAACAAATTACCAATAAAGGATATGGACTTTTTGGCTGGTGACGAAGGTAGTGCTAAGCGTAAACATGGCCCGCTATTACCGAACAGTATTCGCTGTATCGTTACAGGCCCAAGTTCCTGTGGGAAATCAAATGTGCTATTCAACCTACTGTTTGATGCCAACGGACTACGTTTCCGCAACGTATACGTGTTTTCAAAATCATTATTTCAACCAAAATACACAATGCTAGAAACAGTGATGAAATCACTCGCTGATGAAGGTTTAGGTTATCATGCATACAGCGAGAACGAAGAAGTCCCGCTACCGAGTGAAATCACTGGTCTCGACTCTGTTATCGTATTCGATGACGTATCGTGTGAAAGACAAAACAATATTCGAAAGTATTTTGCTATGGGGAGACATAGCGGTGTGGACACATTCTATCTATGCCAGACATATAGCCAGATACCGAAACAATTGGTACGTGACAACGCTAACTTGTTGATATTGTTCAAACAAGACGATCTAAATTTACGACATGCATACAATGATCACGTTAACATAGATATGAAATATGATGCTTTCAAAGACGTCTGCATGGAAGCGTGGAAGGATCGTTATGGATTTCTAGTCATAGACAAAGACTCGTCAATAAATGAAGGTAGATATAGAATCGGCTTTGATCGATTCATAATTGTTTCCGACGAAGTATAAAAGTGGTTGCACTGTAGTAATGTAATCAGTCCTCTTGCTAACACACGATGGCAATGAATAAGGAGGAACGACTCGCGTATGATATAGACACGATAAGCGACAGCATAAGGAAAAAATATCATGCATTACAACACGGTATCAGAGAAAGCGACGAGGCGTTTAGAAAAAATTACAGACCGATTCTGGAGCCGTTAGAAGCTATTTCACGAAAGTTAAGTGGTGACATGATGGAGGAGGAGGAGGAGGAGGAGGAGGAGGAGGAGGAGGAGCAGATAAAACAAGAAGAGCCTACACAACACGTAATAACAGAAAACGAAAGTGGTATGCAGAGTCATAACGCTTCTCATTTCGGTGAAGAGGACGCCTGGAACCCTAACGCTTCACATTTCAGCGAGGATTCATTAGCAAACAAATATATGCGTTTGTGTGAATCGGCGGACTGTAAACGGATTATAGATCGCATGTATGGTGTTCGATACGAAGGTGGTAAATTTATGATAGGTGATTCAAATGTAAAAATCGATGATAACAACAACTTTCATGTCAAAGGAAAAATTTACGAGGGTACACCTGGTCTGTATGAACTTTTGTTTATGAAACTACCGAAAAAATACAACAAGGATGATATGAGGAAATATAAGTCTATACTACTAGCAACCAACGGACACAAACAAAAATATAAACACAATACGCGAATAAACAGTAACAGTGGCGTCAAGTACCGACTAGTAATATCTAAATTGTTTGCACGAAAACGTACAGGGAGTGGCTATATGGAGATGAAACCGAACACTGCAATCGATTACGTGCATTGGGATGATCCTAACGAGTTGGTTAATAGATTGAGACTGTTAATGGCGTCTCAAAATAGCGGCCATACTGGTCATAGGAATGAAATCGTTTCGATATTGGAAGAATTACGTGAAACTGGCATTATCATATAAAAGCAGACGCACCGTTCTATAACCATCAGTTCTTCTTCATAAATATGAGTGTAGACAAGTTCGGTAGACACGACAGCGCTGTAAGAGTGCGAAAAGAAACTCATCGAAGTCTGCGTGAGGATATCGGTTTAGGAGTGACTAACGACGGTCACTTTGATGTGAAAAACAAAAAGATATGCAACTTGGGTGATCCTGAAGAGTTGCACGATGTTGTTTCTTTACAGTACGTAAAGGACACATGCTTACAGTACAAGAACGACGACAACGCTACCGTAGACGCAAAAGATCATCGAATAATAAGGCTAAACGATCCGCTTAAATCAAGAGATGCAGCCACAAAACGATACGTAGACGAGAAGAGTTTGAAAAAAGATCGTGCAGGTAACGTAATCGTTAATGACTGTCGACTAACGCGTGTGCAAGCGCCTGTTGACTTCAAAGACGCAGTGAATTTGGAATTTTTACATGCACACACAATCAGTTTGCAAAACGATACTTTCTACGCTGCCGGAAGAAAAATTACGAATATAGCGAACGGTGTCAATGACAAAGACGCAGTCACTGTACGACAAATGCACGAATTAAAATTACATATAAAGACCGAATTGTACAAGGTCACTCAGGTATTTCACGCTCATATAATCAATCTAATAAAGTTTGTCTATAAATATCAAGACAGCACGACACAGCGTTCAGTCCTGTCTGAATATATTGAAGAGGTGGGGCGTTTAATAGACGTTCTCGATACAGAAACGGAAATCAAGGATTGGAGATCTGTTTACAAGAATGCACGTACTTCGTAAGAAAAGAAGAATGGGGCGTGGTGTAATTGGAAAAATACTTAAAAACACTGTGCCCGCTATCGTTTCGTCAGTACCTACTTTGATTAATCGAGCGGTGGACGCATTACCAGTAGAATTACACCTACCGGGCTACCGATTCTGTGGACCTGGAACAAAACTCAAAGAGAGATTGGCGCGTGGCGAGCGCGGAATCAACGAGTTGGACGAAGCCTGTCGCGAACACGATATCGCTTACGCTAAGTACAAGGACAACGAACGAAGACGCGTAGCGGATCGTGTGCTAGCCAGCAAGGCGTGGGATCGAGTGAAAGCTTTGAATTCAGGCATCAGCGAAAGAGCGTACGCGGCGGCCGTAGCGGCAGCGATGAAGGCGAAATCGGCAGTGGGTGGAGGGAGCTCGCGTAGTGGTTGCAGAAAAAACAAGAAGAAGAAGGGTTCAGGAATTAAACGTCAATCCGTGAACAAACGCAAAACGACCTGCAAACGCAAAACAGTCCCAAGACATAAACGTAACAATAAAAAAATAGCGTCAGGTCTATACCTACGTCCTTACAGACAAAAAAACTAATTTGCATACCAGTGCGTGCATTGTCTGACAGTGATTTGTATGTGTACGCAAAACTTTTGAAAATACCTTATTTCAGAGGAGTTTTTATGCGTAACACTTTACCACACACACGACCATGGAAGAATGAGAGTGCAGTTGTTAATCTAGACAGTGCAGAAGGACCTGGTACGCACTGGGTTTGCTACAAGAAGCGAAACAAACAAGTTTACTACTATGATGCGTATGGTAATATGCAGCCACCTCTTGAGCTGACACAGTATTTTGGAACCGACACTGACATTTACTACAATTACGAACGTGAACAGCCACCACACACAGTCATCTGCGGGCATTTATGTTTGGACTTCTTAACGCGCGAGTGATCAGTAAGCGACAAGATGTCTTCGCTGTCGGTCACCTTAACAGGTACGAATGCTGCTGCTCTTGTATGTGACTTTTTCCCGCCTCTCGAACTAACAAACGGCGAATGGTATGTAGGTCTATTGGACTTTACTACATACAACAGTATACCGAACGTGATTGAAGGAAAAAACAACGTGTTTCCAGTACTACGAGACGGAACAACGTGGGACTTGATAACTTTACCTACAGGTGCTTATGAAATCGGTGACATAGAAGCCTTCCTCAAAAAGCAGTTAGGAGACTCAAAGATTAGTCTACGTCCTAACAACAATACACTGAAATGTGAGCTGACTTGTGCACTGGATATTGACTTTCAACAAACAGTGTACGGTATCGGTGATATGTTGGGTTTCAAGGGAAAGCGTCTGCTTGAAGCGAATAAAACTCACACGTCTGACGCCACAGTTAACATTATAAAAGTGAACAGTATACTGATAAGGTGTAATATAGCGCAAGGATCATACAAGAACGGTAAAACCGAGCACACACTGCACTCGTTCTATCCGTCAGTCGAACCAGGATTCAAAATAATTGAATCGCCTACAAACGTCATATACCTACCTGTGAATGTGAGTCGTTTGGACAACATAACATTATCTTTACACGATCAGGACGGTGACGTAATAGATTTTCGCGGAGAAGTCATCACTGTGCGTTTACATCTAAAACGACTATAGACATGGGTTTGTACTTTGTTTCTTCGCCACCGCTGCTACCACAGTCGTCGTCAGTAATAAAAGAAGAAGAAAGATCAGTTAGGAAACGCATCAGTACTCGTTCGAAACTGAAACGATTAACATCAGTTAACCGCCGTTTCCTGATTTCACTGGGTTTTGTTGTTGTAAACAAGTAACATGGCGAGTGGAATATTATCAGTGGAGCAGCAACCGTTCTTTGAAGACAGTATCACACACTTTTCATTTCACTCACACGCACCGTACGCAACAACAAGATATGGAAACAATGATGAAATACGTGTGCCAATACAACAACAGGACGTCTTTACACTGCCGTCAGAAAGTTTCCTCTACATCGAAGGCAAGTTGGTTAAAAAAAACCCTAGTGCGGCTGCAGATACTGCACTGAATGTGGAACTGGTGAACAATGCTATAGCATTTCTCTTTGAAGAGATTCGTTACGAGTTGGCCGGTGTGGTAGTGGACCATACCAGAAACGTCGGTGTTACGTCAACTATTAAAACTTTTCTATCACTCAACAACAACGCACGTAACGCAATGGAAAACGCAGGTTGGGTGGCACCGACCACGAACATATTAAAAGTGAATGATGACGGCGAATTCAATTTTTGTATACCACTGAAAATGCTAATGGGATTCGCAGAAGACTATACACGCATCGTGCTGAACGTGAAACAAGAACTTATACTCCTACGCGCTTCTACCGACATAAATGCTATGGTTTTAGTAAGCGGACAAACGACTGCTAATTGTGTTCTTGAACTAGATAAAGTTTACTGGAAAATGCCTTATGTACATGTAGCTAATGTGTACAGATTACCACTGTTACGACTCATAGAGAAAGACCACCCGATAACTATGCCTTTTAGGACCTGGGAGTTGCACGAGTATCCTGCCTTACCACAGACTAAAAGGCAGAATTGGATTGTCAAGACCTCGAGTCAGCTGGAAAAACCACGCTTTGTTGTGTTAGCGTTTCAGACAGCAAGAAAAAATGTACTGACAGCACACGCTGATGAATTCGATCACTGTAACGTGATCAATGCGAGACTGTTTCTAAACGACAAGTATTATCCTTACGATAATTTAAACTTGGATATTGGGAAAGACCGTTTTGCATTATTGTACAATATGTACGCCAGTTTTCAAAGTTCGTATTACCACCGTTTAGACGGCAGCCCAGTACTGACACCGGAATTATTCAAATCAAAAGCCCCGCTGGTTGTTTTCGATTGTAGCAAGCAAGACGAAACACTTAAGTCTTCAGCAGTTGATGTACGTTTAGAATTTGAATCGTCAATGAATTTTCCTAGACAGACAACCGCCTACTGTATGATACTACATGATTCGCTTGTAGAATATACACCATTGTCCAACACAGTACATAGACGTGTTTAAGTCTTATTTTGTAAATACTAGTTTTAAATATATATATTTTCATCATATTTGTAACATTATAATATTGGAGCTATGTGTGTGTATGTATTTTTAATTGTAAAACTAGTTTAGATATATTTTAATACTTGTAACAATATAATCTTGGAACTGTGTATGTTTTTTTTTTAAGTTGTAAATATTAGTTTAGATATATTTTCATACTTGTAACAATATAATCTTGGAGCTGTGTATGTATTTTTAATTGTAAAACTGTTTAATATAATCTTGGAGCTGTGTGTATGTATTTTAATAAATGTATATATATATTACACACACTTTATTATTATTTGTATAACCCACTCCATAATAATTTGATCATACACGCGCACACACACATGTATTAAATTTAATAATGCGTTTGATAATGTTTTAATGCAAATAATTTTAGGAAAGTCTACATTCCGCATTCATAAGGAGATAGTCACTGCTTACAGCTATGTATGTCCACAACAGAATTAGAGAGAGATATAAATGTCATCATACGCTGTGACCTACTTTCTAAATTTTTTACATTAAAAACGTTTGTTTAAAGCAATTTTTCAGAAAATTTGTAACAGACATAATAATTTGATCATACACACACACACACATGTATTAAATTCAATAACACGCTTGATAATGCAAATAAGTTTTACGTTTAAATAAAAATCTGCACATACATTAAAATTAAAATTAAATAAAATCTGTACATGTGCGTTGTCAACACTGAAGGCATACAAACAGTCTTTCAACTATTAAAAAAAAGATGTATCAGCACACGTTGGTGAGAAATTGCCACTATAAAAATACAGTAAGAATATATTTTCAGAAATTGTAATTTGATCATACACACGCGTACACACACACATGTATTAAATTCAATAAATAATGCACTTGATAATTTTTACGTTTAAATAAAATCTATACACTTACCAAAAGAAGATGTGTATACTGGAAGACACGTACAGTATCAGCCAAACTAGTATGTGCGTTGTCTACACTGAAGACGTACAAACAGTCTTTCAAAAGAAGATGTGTATACTGGAAGACACGTAATACGTGCAGTACAAGTCGACAAATAAGAAATTGCCGCTAACTTACTTAGCGTATATATAGTGTACACTGTAGTGGGGAAAGCACGTGTGTGTGTGTGTGTGTGTGTGTGTCCGTTTTCAGAGTAATTACTGTAAGCGGTGTTAATGCTTGACAGGTGTCAAATTAGAAAGTAGAGTTGTCCGTTTTTAGAGTAAATACTTTATAATCCTAATCACTGCTAATGACTAGCAGGTGTGAAATTAGAATGTAGGACGTCCTCTGAAGGTTAATGACCTCTGGTTTAATTTAGTGAATAATAACTATATCTAATTCAGTATCGTTGTGTGTGTGTGTGTGTGTGTGTGTGTGTGTGTGTGTGTGTGTGTGTGTGTGTGTGTGTGTGTGTGTGTGTGTGTGCATAGATTTGTTTCGCTGTCAACGTACTCCGAATATGCATGCAATTATTTGTATAGTAATCAGAAATGTGTGTGAGAGAGACATTTTAATAATTTGTAGGTTGTATCTTACAATCATGAAAATTATTATTTAAACTGATAATTGTTTTATTAAAATCTTACAATGACGAAATATTATTATTTCATTGTTTACGATATATATTTAATGCAAAAAATGAATTTTTAAAATTACAATCGTCTGTATTTAAGTTCGTGTACACACATACAAATCGTTTGAATAAGGGAAATCTTCGAATATGCATCCAATTATTTGTATAGTAATCAGAAATGTATGAGAGAGACATTTTAATAATTTGCAGGTTGTATCTTACAATTACGAAAATTATTATACAATGTGTGTGTACACAAAACTTTTGAAAATACCTTATTTCAAGGAGATTTTTTTATGCGTAACACTTTACCCCACACACACACACACACAGACTTGGCAGTATATTAATTTCTAAATCGTAGTCAATGACTGTCATGTGTCAAAAAAGGACGCCACGAGATAGGTGATAAATATATATTTCCTGGTGATTACATTTTAGTATCGCTAATTACAATAATCCATAAGTAGCACGACGCTTATGTAAAACTGATGACAACTGTGTCTAGAGACAAAGAGAGAGGAGGGGAGAGAGAGTTGATATCGAAGTCGTCGTCAACAATTTACTATAATATAGTTTGAATTTCCCACCGAAGAAAAATGTTGGCAGATCTGTTCTATACACACACACACAATAATGCAGGATTGGTAACCCTGATCATATATTTTAATATACACTATAATACACACACATATCAAGTTTGAACCCATACATAGGTTGGTAAACCTGATCATATAGATTTAATATACATTATAACACACAACAAATTTGAACTCATGCAAGGTTGGTAACCCTGATCATATATTTAATATATACACTATAATTCATCAAGTCGGAACCCCCCACCATAGGTTGGTAAACCTGATCATATAGATTTAATATACATTATAACAAATTTGAACTCATGCAAGGTTGGTACTCCCCGATCATATATTTAATATATACACTATAATGATAGAAAGTGAAAGTGATCTAAGCTCGCGAAAGGCGGCATATAAAAAAATAAAAAATTATATTCGCGGATGCTGTGGTCCAGATACGCGAAAAAGTCGCGGATCTTGACACAGATCAGCGAAAAAGTCGCGGATGCTGTGGTCCAGTAGAAAGTGAAAGTGATCTAGGCTCGCGAAAGGCGGCATATAAAAAATTATATTCGCGGAAATTAGAAAGTGAAAGTGATTTAGGCTCGCGAAAGGCTGCATATAAAAAATTATTTTCGCGAAAATTCGCGGATACTGCGGGTCCAGGGTGGTGGGGAGAGCGTGGGGAAAAATCTTGGACCGCGGGAACGGCGGCATCTCTTTGATCTTGTTTTTTATCGTTTTTTATGTTTTTTAAGAAAGGCGGCATTCCTTTGTGCGTTAGAACTGTCATTTTCCCCCTACTAACTAGTGTTGCTCTTTTTAGAACTACAACCGGTCATGACTACCTGGCCTCCCACCTGCACCGCATTGACGTGTTGTCGTCTCCTGAATGTGTTCTCTGTGGATACGCTTCCATGAATGCGGATCACCTAATTGCATGTCCAGCCTTGATCTCAGACACGCAAGTCTAAGACGAAGATGGTACGGCAAGGCTCTCACGTCTCTACTGGTCAGCGCGCCGCCTAATGGCCCAACAGCCAAGGGTGGGCGTTGGCTAGTAAGTAAGTAAGTAAGTAAGTACTTTTTAGCCGAACTAAAAAGGGCGGAACCATTTTGGATAAGACTTTTTTCGGATAATCCATGGAATCTATTTCCGTTTATTAAGGCATAGGAAACACAAAATTATCAGTAAAAACGTATTTAAACGTAATTAGGTTTATTAAAAAAGACCGTAATTTTGTTCTGAACAGTTTCTTCACAGCATCTACGCCCTGCATCTCTTTAAAATTAAGATGTCCGGTGGTATTGCTTGCTCAGCCTGCTCCACGACACGTAAAGCTACCTATAAAAATCAAGACGATATGTTGAATCTGTCATGTATTAATAAGACCGTAAAATTAACTGATTAATAACGATGTTAAAATTTTCTTGCCTCAAGGTTTTAAATCCGTCGTCTGCTGTCATATTGAAAATGATTTAACACCCACGGGGATTTTTGCTATTTTTTTTTCAATATTCAGCTTGTCATATTTTTGCCTCCTGCCCCATATTTTTTGAGGGGAAACAAACACAATACGAGTTTGTGAGGTGAAAACATGCCGCGCGTACAAGGTTTACTAATATCGGTTGAGGCATTCTAAGGTTATCGTCAGACACACCCAAAATAGATAGACAGACAGACAAATGATTAACGGTTAAGTTAAAATGTATAAGTACTCGGTGAAACGGGAGAACAGTATTACTATAAATATTTATATATTGTCCTTGTATTTGATGTTTTTAATTAATTTATTAACTAATATCATGTACTGAAGCCAGAGGTAACTTAATGTTTAACATAATGGACGTCGTGGTTTTGGCACAAACACGGGATATTAATGTCAGTAAGTACAGACCCGCGGTGTGTGTTTGACACGTAACATTTGTCTAATAGTGATTTGTGTTTTACCAGAACATACATTACACGTGGCCATTTGCCAGCCAGCCCCACTAACACACGGTACTGTGCCCACGGCTATTACGGGACATCATGTATGGTGGACCAGTGAATGTCAGCCTGTTGTTGTGTTTGCATATGGCTTATCAGCCATACTATGGCCATCTCTATAGAAGGCCGGAATGTTAAAAGTGGCAACACTGGAAACATCAGATCGTCATTTTAATTGCCGGTTAACACCAGTTTTATAATTTTTTGTTTTTTGCAAATTTAAAGTTCATTATGTAAAATACTATTGTATTATGTAAGAAATTATATTCATATATATACTCAAATTTTTATTGTTATTTTATATTGTTATTAATAATAAGAAAAACTTTTAAAAAGAATATTTTCTATACTTTGTAAATTACAAATGTTTCGATAGTAATCCGACTATCATCATCAGATATTTTACAAAATAAGAATATACTCTTACCAAATTTTTTGTTATTAATAATAATATATAAGAAATATACTAATTAACTCATTCGTATGATAACGAATTCAATAATTCAAACAAAATTAATTTATTAGGCCTGATACTAATTCACTAATTTCTTCTTAAACCTATAGTACTAAGTGCGCACAGGCCTATAATTTAGGTTTATCTATAAATAGGCCTACTCATGTAAAAGTAATGCTACGAAATTGAATCATAATCTAATTGTTAACTTTAGCTATTTTATTACTCAGTGTTTATAGGTCTACTTAACGTTATTCATCCTTTACGTTTTAGATGATGAATAGTAACAATGCTCTACTTTCAGACAATAATAACTATAAATGAAAAACAACGCTGTAGTTTTATTATACGTATCATGATATTCTATATTATAAAATGTTAATTACATTGGGTACAGAAATGACATTCGGGATGCCTTAGAACACAATTTAATTATAATAGTTGTGTCTCATAAATATTCATTACTGTCAATAAAACAAAAAGTCGAAAATTTGGTAAGAATAAAATATATACCTTACACATAAGTTCATTAAATCTTCAGATTTCTAATTGTTTTTACAACCAGGAACACAACACTTAAGTGACATTATCAGTGACAAACATACACTAAATGAATTATGCACAATTTATTATTTCCGTTGACTAACGTTTTGTTATAAACTAATTTCGGAAGGTTTCTGTAAGTTGAAACAATTCTAAGCACCTATTCTAGTTAAGCTTTATAAACACGTGCAAATTTCAGTTTAGGTTATGTTTCAATAAGTACGTGGTTTGACCAACACGTGTTTGAAATCAACTAAAAAATAAACACAACAAACTCTAATAACACTGTAGTATTATAAACTGTATCATTGAACATCACTACTGCAATACAAAACTCGTCACTAACAACAAACTGTAACAAGACCTTTGTAAACTTTACTAGAAAGTTAACCGCTCACACGATACATATGACACTGCACTTGTAAAAATTAATCACAAGTTGATTTTACCAACAAGAACAAACGTGTAAAACTTACTGTTCAAAATAAAAACCTAGTTCTGTCACAAAAAGGGAGACATCTATGGTAAACTGCAGCGCTTTACTTTGCATTGGAGTTTTTTGTGTTTTACACGAAAAGGGATTATGCCTATTTAGTCTGGGGGCAAGTGTCTTTCCGTGGGCTCCTTGATGATAGAAGTATGGGAGAGGTGTCAATCGCTTCGTTATAAGTTTTAGAATAAGAATATCAATGGTGATAAGTTGAAATTTTACTCAGAGATCCAAAATCAAAATGGCGGCCAAAATGGCTGCCAAAATATTTAAATTCCTTATAGTTTATCTATACTAACAAAATTAGTGTCAAATTATATGTATTTTAGTTCATAGAATGAAGGTAAAATATTGGAAAAACCTAATTACGCACACATGTTGAGATATTCAACATGGCGTCCAAGATGGCCGCCTCTGTAAAGGGCATTATGAATTCCTTCTACTTGGGTCTTATGATATATCAAATTATATGTTTTTTGTTCTTCGTATTGTTTAAATTAGCAGCCATCCTTACTATTTCTTTTATAAATTTGCTAAATGCTATAATTTTTTATTGTTCGACTAAGCTTTTCGTCATTACTGACATCTTCAGGTCTTAAACAACGTCTATCAACTGCACGTTGTAGGTTTTTATACTTTATATGACATAAGGGGAGGGGCCTAAAGTATAAAAGCCTACAACGTACAGTTGATAGACGTTGTTTAAGACCTGAAGATGTCAGTAATGACGAAAAGCTTAGTCGAACAATAAAAAATTATTGCAGTTAGCAAATTTATAAAAGAAATAGTAAGGATGGCTGCTAATTTAAACAATACGAAGAATAAAACATGCGAATTGCAAGCAGATAAATATAAAAATGTAAGGGAATTTTTTAAGTATTTAAAAATTAAAGCAAAATTGAAAAAAACGCTAGGGAAAATTTGGTTTAATAAACAGTGTTTAATTAATAAAATAACTCCAAAATACGCAAAAATTAAAATTAATAACAAAAGCAAAGTAGCAAACCAAGTGAAAAACATGGCGGAAAAAATATGGATAAAACTTGAAATTAAGAACTTATACAGTAAAATAAATAAATATAACAAAGAAATGTATCAATTACATCAAAAATTATATACAAGTTACAATTATATAGAAATAGAAGAAATGAGAAAAGAGTTTGGTGAAAAATACATGTGAAAAATACATAGAAAAGAAAATAAGAAAAATGGAAGAGAGATTAAATAAGAAACTCAAGGAATTAATAGAAGGAACAAGAAATAAAAATAAAGAAAAAGATAAAGAAATAAAATTTGCTGAAAAAGTATTTAATTTAACAGAAACAAAGTTTACAGAAAATGAACATAAATTATTAGGGAAAAGTTTAAAATATGCAACAAAAACAAACATAGATAAAGAAAATACAATAATAGAATGTGAAGAAATAATCGATAAAATAAAAAATGAAGAAACTAAAAAACAATTAAGAAGTGAAGTAAAAGAAATAGTAGAAAAAATATGTAAGAAAAACAAAAACGTAAGAAATAAAAACGAAACACAAATAAAAAGAAATATAAGAGAATTAAAAAATAAAATCACGGAGAACAATTTGATAGTTATAAAAGCCGATAAAGGTAACACAGCAGTGGTAATGAACAAAAGAGATTATATCGAAAAAGCAGAACAATTTATACAAAAAGGACCATATAAAGAAATAAAATATGATTACACAAGTAAATTTCAAGCACAAACAAAGAAATTGATAAAAAAGACAACATATTTAACAGAATGGCAAAAGAAACAAAAAATAGAACATAATCCTGAAGCTCCAAAATTTAGATGTCAAATTAAGTTACATAAAAAAGAAATGCCATTAAGACCTATAGTATCATTTATAAATTCGCCAACATACAAAATATCAAAAGAAATAAGTAAAAGAATCAAAATGGCATATGAAAAAGAAGAAATCCACAGCATAGAAAATAGTAAAAAGGTAATAGAAAGATTAAAAGAAATTACCATAACAAATAAGACAAAATTAATGTCATTAGATATAAAAGATATGTACACCAACATACCAATAGCAAAAACAGTAGAAATAATAAAGAAAAACAAATTAAGTAATGTAGAATGGAAAAACGAAATAATAGAAGGATTAGAATTATGCCTAAGCCAGAACTACCTCAGATTTAATAACAAATTTTACATACAAGAAAATGGATTACCAATGGGATCACCGCTTTCACCATTAATGGCAGAGATATTCATGAATAGCTTTGAAATCAAAATTTTAAAAGATATAGATAAAGAAAGAAGAATTAAAAAATGGATCAGGTATGTAGATGACATACTAATAGTTTGGGAAGGTGAAGTAAATGAATTTAAAACATTTACAGAACAACTAAATAACATAGAAAAAACAATAAAATTTCAAGAAGAAATTGGAGGATTAGAAATTAATTTCGTGGATATCAATATAAAAATTGAAGATAACAAACTCAAATTCGATATATATAGGAAAGAAACATACTCAGATTTAATAATTCCACAAGAATCATATCATCCAGTCAATTATAAAAAGGCAGCATTAAATTCATTTTGCTATAGAGCTATAAATTATCTAGAAAATGAAGAACTCAAAAAAAAGAATTAAAGAAAATACAACAAATAGCAAAAAAATAATAATTAAACCCTAAAATAATTAATAGAATAGTTAAGAAAATAGAGGAAAATAAAGAAATAGAAAATAACAAAAAAGAAAAAACAAATGAAGAAAAGAAATATAAAGGAGCAATAACATACATAGGATATCAAACAAAAATGCTACAAAAATATTTCGAAAAATATGAAATACAGATAGGAATAAAGAAAACGAAAAATGTATTCGAATATATAAAAAATGATAAAACTGAAGAAATTCCATTAACAGAAAAAAGCGGCGTATACAAATTAAAATGTGGGGAATGTAATAAGATATATCTGGGCGAAACTGGAAGAAAATTTAAAATTAGAATGAATGAACACGCAAAAGGAGAAGGGGTTAGAGTAACGAACTCACTATATGCAAGACATTTCAACGAATCAGGCCATAAATTCATAAATCCCAATGAAAATATGGAAATAATCAAAATAGAAAACAATCCGCAAAAAAGAAAATTAATAGAAGAACTAGAAATACTTAAAGTTAAAAAAGAAGATAAAAATAAATTAATGAATATAAAAGTGGATTTTACAAATGAAGAAATATTTTATTATATATTAAACAATAAACAAAAATAAATTAAAATAATAAGAATAACACACTAAAAAATGACGAAATGTAAAAGGTTACAAAAAAATTATAAGTCAAGAATGAAGAAATTAACGGGAGATTCTTAAAACAATTTGACGGACGTTAGAAAAATGCCTAACGGAAAAAGGTAGACAAAGTTCCCGTGAAGAGCGGTAGCAGCTAGATCCAATAGGAGGGGCGATGACATAAGGGGAGGGGCCTAAAGTATAAAAGCCTACAACGTACAGTTGATAGACGTTGTTTAAGACCTGAAGATGTCAGTAATGACGAAAAGCTTAGTCGAACAATAAAAAATTATAGCAGTTAACAAATTTATAAAAGAAATATATGTTTTTTGGTATTTAGAATTCAAAAGAGTGAACTAAATTGTTGGAAAGATCAAACTATATTATTTTAAATGATGGAATCAGATGTGTGGGGTATTACAAAATACAAAAAGGAAATGAAGCCGAGAAAAAAATTAGTTTTCTAAGCACTTAAGTTTCTAAAAATAACAATCCTGCAGTATAAACAGGTTTTAAACACTACTCTAATCATTGTAATTGACACTGTCATCATCATCATCATCACTTTGACAGAAAGTGTCCTCATCATCAGTAAGGGAACCAACATTGTCACACAATTCCAGATCACCATTGCATTGGCACATTTCTGTGCATTTCAATTGGTTTCCAACACAAATACATGACTGGTTACATCTTTTCTGCTTACATCCACACCTACTGACTTCCAAAAGGAATGATGGAGCACAAGGTTTCGTACACATAATGGGCTCGAACTTATCCTCGACTTTCTTCCAGCCATGTTCTTCTGGAGATGGTAATACTGGGTATTGTGTTAAACTTTGATTCCATATCATAGCCTGCAGATTTGCTCTTTCAATTGCTGGTTGAAGTGCTTCTCTTGTTGGTGGTAAACGTTCATCATAAAACTGCTTTTTGGTGAAAAGCCACCATCTTGCCTCGCCAATATCCACAATCAAAGTGTCAGGTATATATACTTGACAAATGAACTTCTCTAACAAAGCCCTGGTGTCCGCTGAAATATCTGGTGACGTACCATGATTAGCTAAACATTCAACAACATCAGTAGTAGCACATTGGAAAGCTTTCCACCAAGTCAGTTTGCCTTTATTTACAAAAGAACCAGTGGTGTCACAACCAGACAATGAATGTAATCCTGGTAATGCGGATGCTATTAAATAGGTCGTAGACTTATAAATCTCTTCATTCCATGTCCTGTGACTTGTGGAAGAAGGGCGTATCTTGCTATAGCCAGGATCATCACGTCTGAATCTGGAGAGTAGATATGCAAGTTTTGACTCCTTTTTGAGCCACGTAAGCACCATGAAGAATTATTTTTGTATCTGCTTCCACTTGACTTGATTCCAACATTGTGACATCTGTGTGAGTAGCTGCAGTTTTATCTTGCCAACTAACAATAAATTTCTTCTTATGCTCTTTACCATATGCAATGAAATATTCTGCTAGAAATGCGGTCAACTCGTCTTTTGTATTTTCATGTGACAACAGCTTTCTCATTGTTGTGTTGCTGATGTTTGTTGTAGGCAAAATCTTGTACTGGGTTCTACCTGTTATCTGGCGGTGGTCTCTAATAGCAGTTTTCAATGATCCTTCTTTGTAGTGATCAAATATGAGATGAACGTCTGTATACCCATTGTATTTTTGATCAATAAATTGACTGAAGAATTGACCAAAATCATGGCAAGTTTTAAGTGATGCAGGTTTATGAACAGCATGCAATTGGGCCATGCCATCTACAATTGCTACGATATTTGAATCGGACGATTACGTAGCAATAATTGGTTCTGGTTCGCTGCTGTGTGTATTATCTGTGCTCGTAATGGTCTTCTTAGGGATATTCTCTAAAATCTGTGTAAGCTTATATTTTGCCAAGCAGTGGTGCAAGCTACCATCAGGAGCAAAAAGGGATCTTGGAACTGCGGAAAGTTCATACTCACTTAGGCAAAGCTTCATATCTACATCGGGTCTTGATCGGGAAGCTATAACAAGTTTGGAGAATAGGGAAACATTAGACTTCATTTCAATCACTTTTCCTTTCAAATCAACTTTAACCTTTTTGGCTGCTGAGTTACACGTTTTTAACTTCAATTTATTCAAGCGGGACCAAAATGGTATGCTTTGTGTTTCAATGCGTTCTTTCACAAATTTGGAACACAATTCTTCTCCAGCTTCTTTTACTTTCCCAACATCATGTTCAATATCTTGGGGGAACACTCGGTGAGTGACCAATTGTACCAAATTCGTGTTTCTGCATGCAAAATGATTGGTTGTCGATTCGAAAGCCTTTTTCAATTGAATGGCATGCTGATCTAGTCAATTTATGAACTGCAGTGAAGATGTGTGATGTTCTTCGCTATTTGTTGTGCGACGTCCAAAAGTGTATTCGTATCTTCTGCAATGCGGGTTAGTTCTGCAACTGTAAGGAAAAATTTGATCCTGCATGAATCATTGAGAGTTATTCCAGTCAATCCTCCTTGAACTTTCAATCTTCTATTTTGATGTTCCAAAGCTTCATCATCACCAAGAGCACAAAATGGTTTTCCGCTCTGATTCACTACTCAATTGCCAAACATAAATTCATTCCAGATAAAAGGAGCTGTTTCCTGAAGTTCATCCATTTCTGACAGATACAATGTTATCATTCTTGCGTAGTTGTGCCGATCCATAGCAAAGAAATATTTTAAGAATTTTTTCAGTGACGCTAAAGAAAGCAAAAGTCTGAAGATCTTACTGATTACACAAACATCAACATTGATTCGACCATATCCATGTAGGTGCAAGCGAACTTAAATACTGGGTCATTGCTTCCCCTTTGATCGCAAAATTGATGTAGTTTCTGAAGAATTCCTTTGTCCTCCAAAGTAGATACCAATTTGAGATGCTGTTCCCTTATGTCTGCTATTTCTCCTTTGGTAAACGCATTTGCAACATTCGCAACCTGTGGTGCTACATCCTCAATAACAGTGGGATTTTCGGTACAGAGTTCTTCAAGTAGCAACATCATTAGTGATGACATAGTTGTAATATGTGCTTGTAAACCTCTGCGGACGTGTTTACCCTCTATAATTTGAGGAGCTGTAGATGTACCATACATCTACCATACTTTCTATCCATAAATCTGGAATTCCACTTTCTGCAATAAAGTCTCCAATTGTACGTAACTGGGCAATGATTATGTGTAGTTCTCCTGGTTTTAACACCCATTTTTTATGGCAATCTTTTATAGCCATTTCGAGCTGCTTTAACGGTTTATACAATGCTAAGTCCACAGTAACAACTTTGTTGTTGGGTCCAAGAATAAGTGAATTTATTTTCTCAAACTGTTTCATAAAAGTAAGCTGAACAGAGTGCTGCGTTGGTGATTCTGCAATTAACGGCAGCATGGATACTTTTGCAACTGGTTTTGTTTCTGCTAACAGAGACATGTAACCTGTCCAAGTTGGAGACGTTGTAGCTTGCTTTGTTGAACAATCTGCATTTTGTTCTTCCAGTTCTACGGGATCTTCTGCTGTTATGCATTTCTTTCTTATCAGTATCCAAGCAAAATTACTAAGTTCTGCAGCTTGTACAGCAGTTCTATCACGTATCTGTTCGCTGTAGCTTTTGCTTTCAGGGCAACATGATGCCCAGTTAGAAGGCTTTTGAAAAGGATCTATGGTAGGTACAGCATCATTCGCATTTTCCAATGAGCGAGCATTTGATGGCTTAAGAGAAAGCCGTTCCATTCTGTCATTCTGATCCTTAATCTGATATATCGTCATAACGGTGCCATGTAGTGTTCTCTTACCGTCTGGAGTGTCCTCAGAGAAATCTAAATTGTCTGCTGCACAATGTATAAATCTTCCATGTATCACATCAGGAGGAATGTAAATTCCAGAGTTAACTTTAATGTTTTGGAGAACAGAGGAAGCAATCTGAGTTTCAAGTGTTGAGAATATACTGGAAAACTCTACATTAATTCTTAAGTAAGTGTACCTGTCATTGTAGAAGTGAAAGTTTGTGTTGTGCGGTGGGAGGTCGAGCTGCCTGGGCGGGGCCTCAACCCGCACACATGCGCGTTTACTGTGAGAGTCTAGAAAAGTAATGTTCTCGAAGTTTTAAATAAAAGGAAAGATCTGGAAGCTGTTTTTCTATATAAATAGAGATGCACTCGACAAGTTCAGTTTCAGTTTTAGATGTGCTCTTGTAATGTGTATTTCGTGTGTCCGTTTTATGTATACTTGCTACTAAACTGTTCCTTCAATAAAGCGTGTGTATGCTCCTGTACTTAAATTATTCATTATTTTTACCCATACCTTAACAGGTTATGGGCCAAGTGGCATTTTAAAAATCGGAGTGCAGTGTGTAATTGGAGTGCAAGTATAAAATAATTGTGCAAAAATGGAACCGAATATAAAAATTGAAAAACTTCGAGACAAAGATAATTGGCATCAATGGCGCTTCGTAGTACGCACATTGATGGAAGAGGATGATGATGTGCTGGATGTTTGCGAAGGAAGATTAGCCGAGCAAGCTGCAGATGCAGAAGATCGTGACGCGTTGTTGGAAAAGTTCAAGAAGGCGGACAAAATTGCCAGAAAGTTAATTGTTACAACAGTGGAGAGAAAGCCTCTCGAACTTATAATTTGTTGTTCTACTGCCAAGGAGATGTGGGACAAATTGAATACAGCATATGATCTAAAATCTGATGAAAATCTGTCGATGATTCAAAAACAATTTTTTGAGTTTCAGTGGACACAGTGTGAAAGTGTTACGTATAATATTTCAAAAATAGAACAGTTGGCTAGAAAAATGAAAAATCTCGGGGGAAAAATTGAAAAGACTATGGTGATGACTCGTGTTTTAGCATCTTTGCCACAAAAGTTTAATCATTTTCACAGTGCTTGGGATTCGGTATCTGACGATAAGAAGAATCTCGAAAATTTGAATGAGCGCTTGATGGCAGAAGAATTTAGATTACAAGAGCAAAAGAAAGTACACGAAGAGACGACAGCGTTGCTAGCTAATCTGAAATCGGTCATAAGGAACAGAAGAATGACTCTTATAAATATGAGAAGAATGATTTGAAACAAAAGCAGTGTTATAATTGTGGAAGACAAGGTCATTTAAAAAGGGACTGCTTCAGGTGTTATACGTGGAAAAGAAAAGGTCATAAAAGTAACAATTGCTTCATGAATAAGAATAATGGACAGCGAAGATGGTCGAATAATCAAGAAAGAAGTAACTCGTCTTCTGGACAGAAGAAATCAACATCGAGGATAGCACTAATAGGTGACAAAGGCAGCTGTGGCAATCGGGATAATCTCTGGATTGTGGATTCGGGTGCGACGGATCATATGTCGAAGCATCGAGAATGGTTTTCAACGTTCGAAGAATATACAACACCAGTCAGTGTAAGAATAACGGTATGACAATGTCTGCATATGGTAAAGGTAATATTGACTTTGAAACTTATAAAAACAGTGAACGAGTAGAAGGTACTATCTATAATGTATTATATGTTCCTGATTCAATGTACAATCTGTTTTCTGTTAAATATGCGGGTCAAAGGGGTATAGATTATGAAATAACACATAATGCTACGAGATGTACTTTAAAGCATGGTAATGAAATTCTTGTAACTGGATCCGAATATGAGCCTGGTAGTTTGCTAAAATTAGACATTCAAACTTTAATTCCAAAAGAATGTAACGTGGTAGAACAAAAGAGTAGATCCAGCGTTGCCAACGGTAATGTTTTACAATTATGGCACGAAAGACTTTGCCATCAAAATGTAAAACATGTGAAGAATTTTTTGAAAAATCTAAATATAAAATTTACGGATGAAAATTTCTTTTGTGAAGGTTGGCTTATGGCAAAAATCATAGATTGCCTTTTCACAAAAAGATCGATCGTGCCACTAAAACTCGCGAAATAATTTATACTGACGTTTGTGGTCCTATGGAAGTAGAGTCCCTCGGTAGAAAGTTATATTTTGTTTCTTTTAAAGACGATTTTTCAAGTTATAGAGAAATTCATTTTATTCGAGAAAAATCTGAAGTAATAGAAAAACTAAAATCATTTTGTATCGGGGTTGAGAATCAATTTGCAACAAATATTAAAGAAATTCATTTTGATGGTGGTAAAGAATACGATAATAAAGCTGTGATCTCTTTTTTAAATAGTAAAGTTATAAAATATTCGATTAATGTTCCATATACTCCCGAACAAAATTCAATTGCAGAGCACGATAACCGAATCATTGTAGAGGCTGCTCGATCAATGTTATATTCAAATTCAAACTTACCTCTATTCTTATGGGCAGAAGCAATGAATACTGCTGTACATGTAATTAATAGAACAGGCCCAACAAAACAAAATAATAAAACTCCTTCTGAGTTATGGAATGGAAAAATAGCTACTGTTGATAGATTTAAAATATTTGGAACAACGTGTTATGTATATAACGTAACACAATATACGCAATATCAAAAGAAAAGCGTAAGAAACTTGATAAAAAATCGATGAGGGGTTATCTGGTCGGATATCATGAGGATTGTAAAGGTTATCGTGTATATGTTCCGGAAGTGCGAGATGTCATTTTAAGTAGAGATGTACTTTTTAAACCTGAAAGAGTATTAGCTGATTCAATTATTTTGAATTCTTTGAACAATAATAATAAAGAAACTGAAGAAAATGAAATTATAACTCCTAAAAATAATGAACTTTACTTAAAAATGAATCAAATGAGTTTGAAGAAAGAGAACATTTACAATCTTCAAATAGCGATAACAATCAAACTGGACGACAATTGCGCGATAGAACAAAATTAAAACCTACAGAATATTATGGATGTCCGATCACGTTTATTGCTGAAAAGTTACAATCTAATTATAACGAAGCAATTACAAGTAAAGAAAAAGATTGTTGGCAAGCTGCAATGCAAGACGAAATTAACTCTTTGTATGAAAATAAGACATGGGTATTAGTGGAAAAGCCAAAAGATAAAAAGGTGATTGACAATCGTTGGTTTTTTGTGAAGAAGCTCAATCCAGATGGTACAGAACGTTATAAAGCGCGGTTGGTTATTAAAGGTTATTCGCAACAAAAAGATATAGATTATAAAGAAACTTTTAGTCCGGTTGTTCGCTTTGATACAATAAGATTGATACTTAGTATTTCTGCTCGTTAAAATTTACATATCGGTAAATTTGATATAAAAACGGCTTTTTTATACGGTGACTTAAAGGAAGATGTATATATATATATGAAACAACCTGAAGGTTTTGATGATGGAAGCTCACGCGTATGTAAATTAATGAAAAGTTTATACGGCTTAAAACAAGCACCAAGATGCTGGACTGAGCACTTCACTAATTTTCTTGTAAATTTAGATTTTTGTCAAAGTACGGGTGACCCATGTTTATACATATATAACAAAAATAATAATACGATCTTGTTAGCAATTTATGTTGATGATGGACTTATTGCAGCTTCAAATGAAAGTTTGATTGATAAATTGTTGAATGATTTGAGTAAAAAATTTAAAATTACTAGTACTAAAGAAGTTACTAATTATCTTGGAATGGAAATTTGTAGATTGAATGATGGGTCTGTTTTCATTCATCAAAGTACTTATATTAACAAAATCTTAGAAAAGTTTAATATGTCAGAAGCTAATATTGTATCTACGCCAATTGATTGTAATCATGATGAATATTTATCAAAAACTATTGTAAGTAATGTACCTTATCGTGAAGCTGTCGGCAATTTGATGTTTCTGCAAATTGTAAGTCGTCCGGACATAAGTTTTTGCTGTAAATATTGTATCTAGAGTTTTAGACAAACCAAGTGTAGCTCATTGGTCAATTGTTAAACGAATTTTACGTTATCTAAAAGGTACGATTGATTTTGGATTACTATATTGTAAGGATGGCAACTTTAAAGCTTATAGTGATGATGATTATGCTAGCGATACAGTTACACGTAAATCAACTTCTGGCGTAGCTTGTATGTATGCAAATACTGCAAAGTAAGAAGCAACAATCTGTATCATTATCAACAACCGAGTCAGAATTTGTAAGTGCAGCATTAGCAACAACTGAAATAATGTAATTAAAGAAGCTATTTAATGAATGCGATTGTAAGACTGCTAATTTTATGATTTATATATAGATAATATGAGTGCATTAAAACTTATAAATAATCCTGAATTCCATCAAAGACAAAACATATTGATGTGAAATATAATTACGTACGTGATTGTTTTCAAAATGGAGAAATTGATGTAAATTATGTTAAAAGTGATGAACAAGTCGCTGATATACTTACGAAAGCTTTGTTAAAACCAAAATTTGTTTATTTAAGATCTAAACTTGGACTTAAGAGAAAAAATGAATTTTTTAGATTAATGTGATTGTGAGAATGTAGAGTTTTATGGAGGGTGTTGAGAATATACTGGAAAACTCTACATTAATTCTTAAGTAAGTGTACCTGTCATTGTAGAAGTGAAAGTTTGTGTTGTGCGGTGGGAGGTCGAGCGCCTGGGCGGGGCCTCAACCCGCACACATGCGCGTTTACTGTGAGAGTCTAGAAAAGTAATGTTCTCGAAGTTTTAAATAAAAGGAAAGATCTGGAAGCTGTTTTTCTATATAAATAGAGATGCCCTCGACAAGTTCAGTTTCAGTTTGAGATGTGCTCTTGTAATGTGTATTTCGTGTGTCCGTTTTATGTATACTTGCTACTAAACTGTTCCTTCAATAAAGCGTGTGTATGCTCCTGTACTTAAATTATTCATTGTTTTTACCATACCTTAACATCAAGTCGTAACACTCTTGGGTAATCTATAGAAAAACCAAGCCCATACAACCTTTCAACCATCGTCTTGCTTCTAGTAGTACCATGAACTGTCAAACCAACAGCTACTTGTAGAGGCATTTCACGTTGAACGTGGAATGTTGTCGATGTTTTGTTTTTTAATTGTCTATTTGATAGGCATGAGGAAATTAACAGTTGAGATAGTACGTCAGTTTTCTTTTCAATGTCTCTATGTTTAACTTCTATGGTGTCTGAAATATCGCACTTCCCTTTAATGCACCACTTGAAGAATATTTTTACAGCATCTGGTACTAAATCTGTTGGAAAAGAACCATCAAAATTCCAACTTTTAGAATTCATTATTTCCTTTCGAATAATGTTAACAGCCCGGTATATGATATTTAACTCTCTGTTCATCTTGTCACCTGCGCTTTCTGCTTCAACCAAAAGGGCATCCCTTGTACACTTCATTGAAACTCTCTGACTCCCATTTGCTCTTATTGATCTAGAAAATTCAACACCTTTTTCTGCCAATTCAATTCCGATTATCTTCTTAAGCTGTTTACGAGACATTATAACATCTTCGCTGACACCATTAACATTACATAGAGATTTATAACTTTCCTCTAAAGTTCTCATACTGAATACTTTTCCGTCTGCCAGAGCTTCTGATAGGGCACCAATAAATTCAATTTCAGTAACGGTATGAGCTATATCAGGACCTACTTGAATTCCATCTTCTATTACTTTCTGTTTCCTAAGTACATTAGTAACATTTTTTGCCCAGCATGTCGGATGGTACTGAACATCTATTGCATGTGCATCAGAGGGATTACAAGCAGCGTTTAGTCTGACACGGTATATGTCATTTGTATTCAACTGCACAGCTTTACTTAAATTAAGTCCGGCATTGTCAGTGGCAACTGTACTAAGTTTCTCTCTGTACGAATTTCCTTCATTGCAGAAGAAGCATTTCGATTTATCATAGATTGGTGCTTTGCCACGTGTAAGTACACTACTACTTTCGTGTTCGGAAGGTCCTGGCTCCTGTGACAACTCAAAATATTTTTTTTTTAGCTTCTCACAAACTTGTTTATGGGTAAGTAACTGGTAACAACTTATGTGCCATTTTAAATTCTTAGACTTAAGATCGTTAGTAGAGAAATTGTCATCGCCAAAAGATCGCTTAATTTCACTACATTGTTCATCACCCCAAACAGACCGATTTAAGATGCACGTCACAAGTTTTTCATAACTACTATTAGCTGGATTTAATAAAATTGCTTCTGTAGACTTAGTTCCACAAAGAAAACATATAACCTCAACTGACAGTTTTATTTTCTTCACTTCTACGGAAAATTCAGGATTAAGACGATCCATATTCTAGAGACTCCCTTTCATCACTCCTGAAAAAAATACAACTATATATACTATATACTATATAGTATATATACTATACTATATATACTATATACTATATATATGCGGGGAGGGTACAAAACCAGTCGAAGACTGAAGGACTATGAAAAATATACTATTTGAAAAGAAAGCAAGGATTGTCCCCCTGAAAAAAAAAAATTGAACTAATAATAACTACATTTGACACTATTCTAGCACTGAAAACTAGAGAAAAATAGGCAAATTTCTTTACTAAACTATAACTTGCCAGTTTCAACAAGAAATCGCTACCTATACTATACCTATACTATGCCTATACTAATTATTACTATTTACAAGAAAATATAACATATGGCATGGCTATACATTACTCTGCCAAATAGTTATGAAAATGTAAAAACTACAATATCACCCATAAATTTACATTACTTCGTTGATTTTAAGACTTAAAATATTGAGATTAACATACGGTAAGCCTTTTGTAAAAAGCTAATTTATTGTAAATTAGAAAAACTCTATCTATAACTGAAAATGTTCAGGTTGGTGGGCCCCTAACTTTTTAATTTATAACTTTTCCTCCACTATCAACGAGTAAAAGGGATGTAACTAACAAACAGACCACTTTGGTCATTTAGGCTACATTATTCGTAAGTCAGTCCTAATTGACTTTCTTGTATAACTTAATTCTACTTTACTTACTATTACCGCTGAGACATTTCTGCTTAGGCATTTTGTTTAAATAAAACTGACACACAACACTAAGTAGCCTACGTTACCACAATCAAGTAAATCGCTTCAGATAAACTACGAAAAATCACTGTCTGACAACGTGACACCGACTACACTAACACAACAAAACAAAACAGTCGTCCATCTTGTCGCTACGGCGCAGGCGCGGGCAGGCCGCCTGCCAGAGCCCGGAAACAGCGCATAATAAAATTTTCCTGTTCAGCCTTGCGCGAGGAGCACGGAACGAAATTTTAACTAATTTACAATGATTAGAGTAGTGTTTAAAACCTGTTTCTACTGCAGGATTGTTATTTTGGGAAACTTAAGTGCTTAGAAAACTAATTTTTTTCTCGGTTTCATTTCCTTTTTGTATTTTGTAATACCCCACACATCTGATTCCATCATTTAAAATAATAAAGTTTGATCTTTTCAACAATTTAGTTCACTTTTTTGAATTCTAAATCCCAAAAAACATATAATTTGATATATCATAAGACCCAAGTAGAAGGAATTCATAATGCCCTTTACAGAGGCGGCCATCTTGGACGCCATGTTGAATATCTCAACATGTGTGCGTAATTAGGTTTTCCCAATATTTTACTGTCATTCTATGAACTAAAATACATATAATTTGACACTAATTTTGTTAGTATAGTTCAACTATAAGGAATTTAAATATTTTGGCAGCCATTTTGGCCGCCATCTTGATTTTGGATCTCTGAGCAAAATTTCAACTTATCACCATTGATATTCTTATTCTACAACTTATAACGAAGCGATTGACACCTCTCCCATACTTCTATCATCAAGGAGCCCACGGGACCTGATTTTTTAACACTTGCCCCCAGACTAATTATTGGTGTAGTGGTGCATAGATTTTGCTGAGTCTAGTTATTTTGCCTGTTAACCTAACAATGTCAACTTTAGCTGGCGTAGGAACAGCTCAGCCTATAATATTGCTAGAAACGCTTAGCATAAACAATATATTGTTACGACGGTCTCACAAATCCTCGTATAGTACAGTGGAAACAAAATACATACACTGATGAAGTCACTAATTATCAGCTTTAATTAGTCACAAATAACAATTAGTAATCAAAAAGGTACTGTCGTACAATAATTCCAGTTAAATTTGTCCACAATCAATAATAATGTCAACTATTAGAGTTCCGCACTAATTATACCACAATATCACATTCCACTAATTCGCAACAATCACTTGGCCGCGTTCAACAATCCCTCCTGGCGTAAATAATTTCTAACCAGCCGTATACCCTAACGTATACTCCGCAGAAGTTCCATTTTTCATTCTTTTGGCGGCGCGCAGGCATAATTTGCTTAGTTAAGAATGTTCAAACGGTCTGGAAACTACTTTCTACGGCCTTGAGTGAGCCGCTGTATTTGCTCGGCTAGCCGAGAAACGTGTAGAAATTACTCTCTCGAAAAATCGAGACCGTTACGTAATTGTCGTAGCAACATTAAAATAAATAACGATTACAACTGAAAACAAATAATTTCGTAACACAGTCCAATAAATTAACACGTTTTCTATTGTTTTATTAAAATTAAATGCGACTTTCACTACATATGGATGCAAGTAATATTTCATCAATTTCACCGAGTAATGCAAAAAAAAAATTGTTTAAATTAGACCAGAAGCGGTTACTGGGAAAGTACTGTAATTTGTTGCCTAACAGTAATTAATTAATCTCGTCCTGAATAAATTATTATTCCTTAGAGACGAGAATATTACTACTCTACCATTGTAGATTTAAACTTTTAATAACACTTTTTAATTTAACATTTTTAATTACAAGTTGGTTACATACGAAAAAATTAATTCTTAAATATTGCTACTTTATACAATTGAATTTGTACTTCTACCGCGCGGAAAAGCCTAAACGTTTTTCCGCTGCCATGCGGTCGAACCTTACAATAGATGTACGACCAATGCAGTGTGGGAAGTTCTTTATTGCCGCAATGGCAGTAATGGAGTAATGCGAGGCATTTGTTGCGAGGCTTTGTGAGAGCAGCAGCAATCAATACACTCAACCCACTACTTTTTTCTATTTGATTCCAATGCACCCGTCGTATCAGATTCTGGGGTGCGAACCAATTCTTTATGTTGGCAACATTCTCTCTCTGTCTAACTCCCGATCTGAACTCGTTTCTTCATGGATAGCTTTTTCTGTAGCTTTCAAAGAATAATACTATTATGTTATGTGAACTTATACAACTTTGTTTGGTGTCATTAATTTTTGATGACGAACATGTAAAATAAACATAAGTGCAAAATGTATCCTGTATCTTACTACCTTCTTAAAGCCCATTGCAATATACGGGGAGTGAGGCATAGACGTTGACAGTGAAGGAAGAGCGGTGGCTTAAGTGATGGGAAATAAAGATACTACGAAGGAATATCGAATAATAGGTGGCACTATAGAACATACAACGAACTGTCTGAGAATAACTGCATAAAAGACATTGAAAGAAGAATTCTGGCTGTTAATAGAAGCCATTACGGGATGAACAAACATTTTAAATCAAGACTTTTAACCACAGAAACTAAAGCCACGCTTCATAAGACATTAGTAAGACCTGTATTGACATATGGCTCTGAGTGCTGGGTATTCAAGAGAATTGATGAACAGAGGCTGGCTGTGTTTGAAAGGAAGATAGTGAGGAGGATTTGTGGGCCAATTCGACAGGACGGAGCCTGAAGAAGGAGAAATAATAATGAATTATACGCTAAGTACAATGACATTACAGTTGTCCGATTGCCTAAATTAATAGATTAAGATGGGCAGAACACTTTCAGAGAATGGATGACGAACATACGGCAAAAAGAATTATGAAACACAAGCCAATGGGAAAACGAAAGATTGGAAGACCGAAAAACAGATTTTTGACCAGGTCGGCAGTGATGCGAGAAAACTGGGCGCAGTGAATTGGTGGCGGATGGCTGAGGACAGGAATAAGTGGAGGCAATTTCTTTTGGAACCCAAGGCTCGATCTGGGGTGTAGAGCCAAGGGTGTATGTATGTATGATGTATAGAACAAACTGTGAAGGGGAAAAAGGACGAAGGATACTCAAATAAAGTTGTATAACGGGATGGCAGTCCTCCTCTTTCTTGAATTGATCAGAATCATGAAGGAGCCCTTATGAATTAGGTCAATGGAGTCCACAGAAGTGAGGTTTCTTCGGTTAGTCAAAGGTTGTACAAGACTCGAGCGTATAAGAAGTAATAATATAAGACTGTAATTAGGTGGACAACCGATAACAGAAATAACATCATCGTATAAATAATGATGGAGGGACCATGTTACGGCATGTGTATTCCTCGATACAATACCAACGCAGGTTGTAAGCTACAGACATGTGGGACAGCAAAGTGTGCTGGGAGACCGAGTCAGACGTATCTAATCGTGACAAACAAGAAGAGGAAAACGACGACAACGAGAAGAAGAAGGAAGAAGAAGAAGAAGAGGAGGAGGAGGAGGAGGAGGAGGAGGAGGAGGAGGAGGAGGAGGAGGAGGAGGAGGAGGAAGAGGAAGAGGAAGAGGAAGAGGATGAGGAAGAGGAAGAGGAAGAGGAAGAGGAAGAGGAAGAGGAAGAGGAAGAAGAAGAAGAAGAAGAAGAAGAAGAAGAAGAAGAAGAAGAAGAAGAAGAAGAAGAAGAAGAAGAAGAAGAAGAAGAAGAAGAAGAAGAAGAAAGCAAGTATATATTCGATATCTTCAGTTATTAGAAACATCAATAAATAACCTGACTTACAGCGGCGCGACGACCCATTACTGAGTCAAGAACTTCTTTAACAGCCTCCGCCAGTTGTCCCGGTCAAGTGAAGCTGCTCTCCAGTTCCGGGTCCCAAGCGCGCATCTTTAATTCACACCGTCTTCCTAACGTAATTTTGGCTACCAACTCTCCTGATCCCATAGACCTGTTCTCTGAGTGCCTTTCTGAGTATTTCATTATCCCCCATTTTGATCACATGTCCGGCCCACCTGAGTCTACCAAGTTTTATAAATTTCACAATGTCTGGTTCGTTCAGTAGAGTGTTCAGTTCTTGGTTGGTCCTTTTCCTCTATTCACCTCCCACACATATCTATAAATAACAGTATTCTTTAAATTTAATTCTTCATCTTCACATCACGGTACAGCAAAAGGTGCTGACTGTTCCGCCTTCAACGATCCTCCAGCCATTTCTTAATGTATCCACTCACCCACAAACACACACACACCTGTGTCCCATAGGTTTGTATTTCCGGAATTGTTTGGACTGTCCTGAATCTGATGAAGTTTAGAACACCTTTTAACACATCTTAAGAACACCATTTTCAAAGCCTCCTGTATTTTACTTTCTTGTTTCTTGGTTGTTGTTTGTAATTCACGCTCATAGGACATTACAGGGACCGCCATAACTTTGTAAAACTTTAATTTTGGTATCTCGACGTACCTTGTTTTTAAAAACACGGTTGATTATTTCACTGACATCCGGAACTTACCCAATTTAACATCAATATTATAATTCTTATCATAACCAATATCATTTCCCAAACATTTAAAATATCTCACCTGTTCTTCAATTTCATTATTAATTATTACTTTTGTTCTTATTGGTTCCTTGCCTCGAAATGCGATTACCTTCATTTTTGTAGTGAAGACTTTTATATTGTATTATTTTTAAATCTGATGAAGCTTAAAAAGCTAATAAACAAAGCTTTGTTTATTTTGAATTTCACGTAAGTCGTTAGCAAACAACATCGCATTCAAATATAGGGTTCACTAGCCGCTTCTATTTCCTAACTGGACAGTCCATATAAATTTAAAATTATAATTAAGTCGTATATAATTTTTTAAGTCGTAAATCTATAAGTTAAAGACTATGAACAGAAAACGTGTATTAATAAAAAAATATAACGAGAAACTGACTAAGTGGCAATATACGTCAAGCGGGTCTCAAACCTGTGACACTGAATGACAAATTACCGAGCGACGTTACGGCGCAGTGTTTACAACCTAATCCGCTCTGAGAAAAAAATTAATTTCCCTAGCGTAACACATCATTGTTAAACGATCAAACCGTAATCCACTAGGGAACTGATTAACCCGCGTCTCAGACTGAAACAAAAGCAACTGATAAATCTGTTCTTCTGGCAATATTTTACTGCTCCCCTGAGAACTAATTATTTGTATACATCTGTATTTTTTTTGTAATAAACCTTGGCGTATTTTGTTAGATGAGTTATGCATGCATCAAAGGGTTCCCAGTTAGTTACATACCTATTCAGTTTGTTTTATATAAGTACAGAACTCTTCTCTTTTCTCTAATCCTTAGGTATACCACTGTAGACATGTATATAGGGACGATATATTTCCACACCATTCCCCTTTTTTGGTTTCAGACAATACAATTATATCGAGGCTTCTACTTTCGAATTCGTAAATAACTTCCCCTACTTTTTTCCTTAAACCTTGTATATTACACACTCCAATTCTCATAGTCCGTTTACGTAGCTTTTGTCGTTTACCTTTACTGAATCCATCCGGCTGCAACCTATTTGGTTTTTTAACATTTCCATTATTCCAATAAATGGATAAAGGAGTTTATCAACTTCCTTTATCCTTTGATAAACCAATATCCAATTACAAGGCAGCAGCAGCTGCTAGTTTTAGTCCGCCCCGGGTATATTATTTTCCCGGTACCCACCATATCTGGTGAGCATTCCCCTATTCGCCACCTGGGGAGGTGCCCGATGGAAGACTAGCAACTCACACGGGATACAGTCAATTGTTGATTTTGTCCAAACAAAAATTTACAATGCCATGAACACACACAAAAAATTGCACAGGAAAGATTGCCAAGGAGACTTATGAAATGGATCCCAACAGAAACAAGGGAAAGAGGAAGGCCACCTATCTCCTGGATAGAAGAAATTCAGAGTATATTGAGGGAACAAGAAATTGAAGAAGATCTTCGGATGAACAAGCAGTGGAAGATGAGAATTCAATCAATTCTGTAATCTCTGGTTCCGGAAAATGTCTAAACGTTGTACATCAGGAATAATAAATAAATTATTCATGCAAAAATCGTTGCTGTTAATAATTATTCGTCATCATCTTCAGAAAGGATTAAACCAAAAATGGTTTGTTCCGGTCCAACGCAGATAGACTAGAGCTGATCACACTAATGCTACTTCGCACGTACCACACCTCTCCGTCCACTTCGGCTTACAACTTAATAGTTATTTGGGGGCGCGGCAGTCATCCATGTGGTTAAGATGTTGGAACTATTTTATCCGATACTGGGTTGTCCTATAGAGTACACTCATAACGTTCGCTTCATGCTGTACATCGATATTTCTTTTGCGATTTCGAGGAGTATATCTTGCCACGTGCCTGAGAAAGCTCATTTCGTCCACTTGAATACGACTGGCTTAAGATATCGATAAAGTCCAATTCTGAAACCCAGAGAGGCGTGTGGGGAGGGGAAGGTGTACACCTTGTAGAATTTCAGGCGTCTTTCTTTACTTGCTGACTTAAGAGATTGCCTGATGGCCCCACACATACGATTGAACTTATGCAACTTAAAGCATAAAAGTGCAACTTTAAGGACTAGCCGGACGGTTTACAAGATACAGGATACAAGACAAAAATTTAACAAAGTTTTCATTTTGGACTTGTAATGAATGATTTACGGTGTATTCTATGTTTATTAATGTAAAAACCGAGAAGCACAACCGCATTGACTCAAGTTCACTTATGATGGTCTCAATTTTGACGCAAGTTTCTCTCCAGCGGAATTACAGGATAAATAACGGTACTTGTTTTTATATAGTTTTCATATAGTTGTGTTTAAATTTATTATTTGGTGGTAGTGTATTCTTTTGGCGGTTCACATGTGTTACTGAATGAATATCGAGTAGGCCTAAGTTTTAACTCTCGGGTTTTAGTTTTTGTCTCAAGCTTATACAGCCGGTGTCGATATTTCACCGGTAGCTTATTCACCACGCCAGTGTTTGACGAGTAAAAGGTAACGAACGCTATGTTCTGTGAAGGTCGTTGTCGATGCAGTTGTAACGCAAAGGGGGTGAGGGTGGCTGCACGCTACGTTAACCCACAACCACAGCTACCCTTGTTTAACGCCAGTTTGCGCGCCAAATACAATTAACTCGTTTACGAACGACCGCGAGACAATCAACCCACTGCGTAACATAATTCTTACAGTAAAAACTTTTTTAAAATTTTAATTGTAAAATTATTCAAAATTACTTATTTAACGTCTGCTTTAAAAGTAAACATTTATTTTTATTCTTATTGTTTCTAAATTACCGGAATTTACAATGTTCATGGCGTAATTTAATATATAAAATAACTTTAACATTGTTAAAGCAGTATACGAGAGTTAATTTATACGTTCTGGGGATTGACGTCTGTAGCCCGGCGCTAAAACTACATATTTTCATGTGTTATAAAACTCATATCCTGTCTAAACGGGATCGAGGGATCTTGGAGAGGTAGTATCTTTGTTTTGGGTTGACTGAGCACTGGTTCTCACAAGTCTCAGGGTTGGAGGAAGTGATGGAGCCCTTAGCTTCTACCCAACCAAGACCGTACTGCGTGGTGAAGAGCCACATCGTACACGAGGTGATCCTGTTTTCGCATAACAGTACGGATGTAGACTGGGAAGTCGAGAAACATCCCTGGTGGAGGGCAGCAGAACCCACCAGCATTGACATGGGGCCGAAGACGGTAGTAGTCAGCTGGGCCCATAGCTGAACATCACCTGGCGGAACTGAAGGGCAGTGGTACGGCAGGTGAACTGCGAGGGTGGACAGAACTCTATAGCCGAGGTAAAGGCAGCCTGTTTGGGGGAAGAACACCCCAAAATCAAAATACCTGGTCCTCCAGGTTGGAGGTTGGGCGTGAGGCTGACGACCTCACACTGTGAAAAAGCTATTGTTGTGAATGCTCAATAGAGCAGGCCAAGACCCACCAAGGGTTGTAGAGTTACGGTTGATGATTGATCTTGTGTAAACACCTGTTAATTTAGAAATCTATCTATTAATTTATTCAATCTCACTGTTCAAACATTGTATTGCCACGCGTGATTTAAAAATTAACAAAATCAGAATTCTGCTGTGATTGATTTATTCCAAAAAACGACGGTCTACCTGCAATACAAATTCAAAAACAGCTAAATAATTTAGAAGATGTTTCGACAACAAGAAAAACGAATTTTTATGTACGCACTCGAGATTAGACGTTGTAGTACGAGCACTGAAAACGATTGACGCTCAAAAATTTGCAACTACTCAGTGTATCATTTTGAAAATTTCATACACGGCGCTGGAATACCGGCGGTTCAGAGTAGATGACATTGTTAAGATCATAGGCATGCCCCATGAGCGTGGGTACCATTTAACTTAACTCAAAAACTTGGTGTGGAAAAACTTCATGCAAGGTGGACGCAGCATTTGGAGTTGCGCTGTTTGATCGTCTACTGTGGGTAACATAGGTCTATTCATTTCTCGTACGTGTGCTCGTAGGTTTAAACTCGCAGACATAGTTCGTATATTCAAACTCTCAGGCATCGGTCGTGGGTTTAAACTCGCAGGTGTTGCTATTGTGTTTAAACTCGAATGCATATCTCTTGGGTTGAACTCTCAGGCTTCGCTCTAGGGTTTAAACTCGTATTCATTGCTCTTGTGTTTAAAATCGTAGGCATCGCTTGTAAATAAGTCGTAGGCATTGGTCTTGTGTTTAAACTAGCAGGCATTGCTCTTGTGTTTAAACTCGCAGGAATAGCTCATAGGTTTAAACTCGCATGCCTAGTTAGTAAGACTCGTAGGCATCTCTCGTAGGTTTATACTTGTAGGCATCGGTCGAAAGTTTAAACTCGAGTGCCCCTACATAAAGATCATTGTTTTTTAAGAAACAGCACCTCCAAAATAACTAACTATTATTTTGTTGTGAATTTTCGTTGACCCTAGTTGTTTTTTAACAAAAATCACACACGAAGCTTGATTTTCAAAACAATAATAATAAATTAATTTCCAACAGCTGGTATAGGCTTATAATGAATTAACTGACAGACAAATTTCTAAATTAACAATTTTTTCATAAATTATGGACCTTACACCGCACGAATTGTAGTTCTACTACTAAGCTATAACTGTTGCTCCGTGGACTTTTCAATTAACCCTCGTATATTAAATGAATATAAAGATTAATGGCTTGCATTTAATCACTTGACGGGGTGAGGAATTTTTTTTTTCTTGGGATTATTACATTTCTTCATATATTAGCTACAGAAATTTTGAGACATATGTTGAGCGATACTTAACATATATTACACTTAATTACGAAGATCCAGGCAGCGGAGATAAGTTTATGAAGCGTGCTCTGGGCTGTACCATTCTCGATAGAAAGAAGAATGTGGATGTAACGACGGAACTGGGAGTCGACCCATTGTTGGAACAGCTAAGGAGCAACAAAAAGAAGATGGTGTGAACATTTGGGAAGAATGGCGGGTGACAGGATTCCAGTGCTAGCAATGGAACTTAAACCGGTGGGTAAGTTAGATGTAGGACGGCCGAGAGCGAAGTGGGTCCCGGAACAGGTTCAGGATAAGCCTAATCCTTGAGGTTGATGATGACGACAAATCACAAAAGAAAAACGCGTTTAAACATTACAAAGTGTAGCCGTGATAGTAGTAATGTTCACCAGTGTGACATATAGTCTGTAACAAGACAGAATGCAGAGAAGATACGGGAGTTTGTTGTGAAGTAGTCTCTAGGATATACACTTGACATAGGGTATAAAGAGCGGTGGCACAAGAAGACGGTTAAATCTGCCACTGTGAGTGTTGCAATAAAAGGACCGGTCTAAGAAAAAATAAATATCTGTCTAGTGTATAACAGTGCTTAAGTTTATACACGCTAGCCATGCAGAACACACAAACCCGGAATTCAGATGTTGCACACGTTCGTTGCTCACTCTCTCTCTCCCCCTCTGTCTCTCTCTCTCCCTTCCCCCTCTACTCTTTCTTTTTTTTCTTTTGTTTGTTCCAGCCATGTCGTTGGTCAGAAATATCGATTTTATCCTATATCTTTCTTTATCGCTTTTGTGAACACACAAAGGGTCTTCTTCTTCTTCTTCTTCTTCTTCTTCTTCTTCTTCTTCTTCTTCTTCTTCTTCTTCTTCTTCTTCTTCTTCTTCTGCTTCTTCTTCTTTACTTCATGTTTAGGCATTCTGCCTGTTACGGTTCCCACCTTTTCCTTGGTCTACCTAAATTTCTTCTTTCTCTGGCTTTGTATTTTCTAGCTTTTACTGGAATCCTCTATTGTTGCATTCTTTCTAAATGATCTTGCCACTTGTTTCTATTAAATTGTATCTTTTCATTTAAGTTGAATACCTGAAGTTCTTGTCTCATCGTTTCATTTCTTATTCTGTCTATTCGACTACAGCCCTTAACTCGTCTTAAAAATCTCATTTCCTGTGCCTGAATTCGATTTTCTTGTGCCTTTGTTGTTACCCATGTTTCGCTGCCATATATAGGTGCGTGGAAAGCCATTGTTGTATAAAATTTCAACATTGTCTCTTTCCTGGCTTTATTTTTCAGGGATCGACTGGTAGTTCCGTAAATACGGTTAAAAGTACTAATTTTTTGGTCAATATCTTTACTGTAATCGAAGGTAATATCACAACCTAGGTATTTAAAATGTTTTATTTGATCAAGTGTTTTATCGTTTAAGATGATATTGACTCCTGTTGGCTCTTTTCCTGCGAATGCCATTATGTTTGTTTTAGGAATTGAAATTTTTAAATTGTGTCCTTCGCTAATTTGCTGCAGTTTGTATAATCCCTTTTGCAATTCTTTCTCTTTTTTCCCGATTAGTGTGAGGTCGTCAGCATATAAAATTACATGTAATATTGTGCCTTTGTCTAAATATATTCCCTCTTTATGTAATTCTTTCCAGTTTCGGATTATATCATCTATATAAATATTAAACAACGTGGGTGACAAAACTGCATCCTTGTCTTACTCCTATATTAGTTATTACTGAATTACTTATCTTTCCGTCTAGGCTTATACAAATTTTTGTTTTGTGATATAGACTTTGAATTTTTCTGATGAGATGTAGTGGATATCCTCTTAAGAACATGATCTCCCATAATTTTTCTCTGCTGACATGGTCAAAAGCTTTATCAAAATCAACGAAAGCTATGTACGTACTTAGGTTGTATTCTTAGCGTTTCTCGATTAGTTGTTGCAATGTAAACACAGCATCTATTGTGCTTCTTCCCTTTATAAATCCCGTCTGTTCTCCTCCTATTATGTTTTCCATTATATTTTTTAAGCGGTAGTTTAAAATCTTGGCATAAATTTTGTATGCCGTGTCTAGTAAACTTATGCCGCAATAATTTTCGCAAACATTCTTGTTATCTTTTTCAAACAAAGGTAACCTTGGCTGCTCTCCAATCATTGGGAATATAACTTGTTTCCAACACATGTTAAAAAGGTGTAATAAGCGTAAATGTAAAATTATTCATCCGTACTTCCACTGCTCTGTGTTAATATTGTTCATCCCTGCCGCTTTCCGGTTTTTTGATGTACGTAAAGCTTCACTTAATTCGTCTAATGTTAAATCATCTAAACCTCTTGTGTCAACTACTTCTTGTTGGTCTTCTTGTATTATTCCTTCGTCTTACCACAAATTTTTATAATAATCTATCCAGTCGTCGACTTTTATAATATTTATTCTTAATTGTTCTTTCTCTGAATTATTTATCGTCTTCATGACTTTATAGGCTATTAGTTGTCGTCCATGTATGTCACTTTCAATGATAGCGATAAAACGTTCCCATGAGTCTTCATGTGCTTCTCTTAGTAATTGCTTTGCTAATTAGTTTGTATCTATCTTTGTTTTCTTCAGTGGGATCATTAATGTCTTTTTTTATATTACTTCTGTTTGGCCTTTATGGCGTCTTCTTTTTCTTCAGACCATATTCTGAAACCTTTCCTTTTTCTAAATTTTTACTACTTGTTGTAAGTTTAACCATTCTTGTTCTATATTATTTATGTTTTCCAAACTTCTTAGTTTTTCAGTTAATCTTTTTTGATATAATAGTTTAATACCTTTCTCTTTTAATAGATATGTTTTTTATACTTGTTCATTTTGTAATTCTTTTGATGGTTTCTTTGTTTTCTTCCATTTAGTATACATATCTATTATTGAAACTATCAGGTAGTGGTCTGTGCCAACGTCTTGACCTCTATATACTCGGGTATCTCTAACTTGTCCAGCCAGTTTTTCATTTGTGATAACATAGTCTCACAATGATCTGCAACCTCGCTCCGTCCAAGTGTATTTCACACAAAGGGTTAAACCGTTTATTTCCTTGAGATAGCATACCGACTGCCTGGTCTTAGAAAATAATGAACTGAACTGATTCCATAACCTCTTGCCGTTTAGTGTTATATCTGCCAGTTGTAGAGCAGTGTTCTTATCCGCGACACACCCAAGGACATAACTACAGAGAGGATAGTCTGGTAAATGTACAAGGCCACTAACCATCTCTCCTTCTCATCATCATCATCATCATCATCATCATCATCATCATCATCATCATCATCATCATCATCATCATCATCATCATCATCATCATCATCATCATCATCGTCGTCGTCGTCGTCGTCATCATCATCACCACCATCATCACCACCACCACGACCGCCACCTTCTTTTTCTTCCTCTTCCTCTTCCTCTTCCTCCTCCTCTTTTTCTTCTTCTTCTTCTTCTTCTTCTTCTTCTTCTTCTTCTTCTTCTTCTTCCTCTTCTTCTTCCTCTTCCTCTTCCTCTTCCTCTTCCTCTTCTTCTCCTTCACGTCAAGGTTAGGCTTACAGTCTTCAGTTCTGTCATCTTCTGGAACTAATTGCATCTCTTCTTTCTTGGGGTCTATAATTGATTACCTGTTCCGGTAGACAGTTATCGGTTATCCTCTGGCACTTCCGTTTCAATTACGACAAACACTGTCTAATACTATCGTTTACGCTGTACATCCCCAACGTGGCTCTTATACACGTATTATCTTCATTCTTAATTTGATTGCGTAGGGACCAGCCTTTTGTCCGTAGAAGAGTTCAGGATAACAGAAACTGTCCAGAAAACTTAAGGTGTTGAAAATGCAAGTAATAGGACATATACTGCGACAGAATGGACCGGCGAAGAGAACAATTGATAGGAATGTAGAAGGGAAGAGTAACAGAAGAAGCCTACATGAGACAGATTGTGGACGATATGAACTGCACATCATACTGCAAACTGAAGACGAAAGCAAAGTAGCGAGAGGAATGGCCAACCCGAGGAGAGAGAGAGAGAGTGAGAGAGAGAGAGAGAGAGAGAGAGAGAGAGAGAGAGAGAGAGAGAGAGAGAGAGAGAGAGAGAGAGAGAGAGAGAGAGAGAGAGAGGAATCAGGAATCAATTGTAACAGAAACAGTGTAAATATAAGTATATCACTACCGACTCGGAACACAAAGTTTTTTATTGGTAAAAACGAAAAGGTTTACCTCATAGCCTGAACCAGTTTTCGCTTATTATAAGCGTCGTCACAGGCTGCCACTGGGAGCGCTGTCCGTCTTGTTCTTGGCGACAGCGCCGACTTTTGAAGGATCGATGTTGTGTGTGTGGGGTATGATATGTTCGAATAATACGAATAATTCATATCTCTCGTATGTGTGATTTGAATTGTGTCTGTTCGTTTAGGATGTCGTTTTTATGTATTTTGTGTGTTTGTATATTTCCAATAGTTCAAGAGTGTCTATAGTCCATTCAACTAAAGAAGATCGCTGACTTTCAAAGCCTGCCATTTACACAAAAGTAGAGCCAAAAATTAAAGAAACACATAGTTATAATCGTCAATCGCTTTTCTTTAAGTGGTTTATATTTCATAATTTTACAGCTAAGTGTTTTTTCACGGTAAAGCAATATTTAGAATAAGTCACGGTTTTTTCATTGTTTTACCGTAACTGCCAATTTTATGAATTTATTTCTTAGTAAGTAATGCCTTGAAAAAATTTTCTTGTTCAAGGATTGTTGACCCACTCATTCTACACAACATGTAAACATTTCAAGTTCATATTTTCCTTTTTTTAATAGTTATTAATTTTTTTCTAAGATCATGTTTTCTCGTAATCTAGAAACGTTTAAGAATCAAGTGTTATATCGTTTTGAAGCTTACAATCCCAACAGGTTGGTTAAATTATTGAAATTAGTTTAAGATGCTTTACTGAATGTTAACTGTGAGATACGTTTAGAGCGAAAGGTCAAGCGACGCGTACAGTAACAGGCATGGCGTAGTAGACCACAGCGCAGCAGGTCGGCCTCAGCGCGTTAGGTGTGCTGAATGCAGGGGCCTTCCGTAAGTAGGGAATGCGTTTGTAATCTGTTTGCGGTAAGCCTATATTAACCTAACAAACGAGGCTTTTCAGCCTCCCTGTCGGAGATATGAATAAACTGCCGACATTTTTTTTTATGATGCGCTTTAAATATTTTTCCAACTTTAATTACCCGTGAAGTGCATTATGAATTATTAAAGAAAGTAGTGATTAACCAGCTGTCTGTTCGTATGTTCTGGTGTCTGAATTATGTGTCCCAAAACATTTAAATGACCAGAATTTATTTATTTTAAGACCTACGGCTACATAAACGTTTATAGTTTTGTTAATGTCCTCAATAATATTTTAAATTTTTGTTACGACTTTTTAACATTTTATATTTTATAACAATTAAAATTTCAACGTATTTTATGCGTTATAAAACAATTCAGGCAAAATAAAATTTCTTAAACATTAGAAAAATTGTACTACAGTATTAATTACATAATTATATAGGCTACATACCACAACACAATGAAGGGTACTTAAGGTGATAGTGGCAAAGGTGCGATCCCCTCCAGAATTGAGTCATCGCCAATGTCCATGTCATCCTCTTCTGACTCTGAGGAAGTATTTCCCGTTATGTTTATGACGAACCGCTCTACTACTTCGTCAAGGATTCCCTCTGCTTCCCAGGCTTCCTTGGTCAGTCTCTCCACGTGTCGGACGACGTCTGCCCACTCCTTTTCGCCGATTAGCCCAAACCCTTCATTTATCAAACGCTCCACTTCCGTCAAAGTAAACTTTTTGTTGTTCCTTGCCACGTGTCCTTTTAACTGTGCCCATATCATTTCAATACAATTGAAATGGCAATGATAAGGAGGCAGTCGAATTATTTCGTGGCCATGACGTTTTGCCAGCTCGTCAATTTTGTAAATTGGAAATCTTGGCTTATGAGCCAAAACCATGTCTAATAATTCGCCTTTTTTGAGTTCTGGCCCTGCTTGCACTCCGTGTCTCTCCAACCACTTAATCATCGCAGCTTTTTTTTTACGATAGTGTAGGCGCTTTATCTATTTGCACTGTGTGGTATAGAGCATTGTACATAACTATTACTGAGTTTGGGTCAATGTTCGGCAATAGTTGCTCTTCAAACCACTTATAAAATCTGTTATGGTCCATTTCTTCATGGTAGTCTCCTGTCTTCTTAGACCGGAACATAAGTAAAGCATTGGGAACAAAACCTTTTGATGTGCCGGCATGCAGGACAATGAGCCTACCTCCTTTGCCGATTGGAACGGTCATTGTTCCTTCGAGAGTGTTGTCAGTCCATCCCTTACTTTCGCTATGACTAGCATTCACCCATGTTTCATCAAGCCATATAATTTGTGTAAAATCCTTTTGTTTAACACTACTCAGATAACGGCAACGCCAAGCAATGATGTCTTCCCTTTCCATCAAAACTTTTCTACCGTTTACTTCGGAATAATGGAATCCCAGATCGCGAAGGACTGTCCAGAGAGAAGTTTTTGCACCGCTAAACAATCCTGTATTTGTCGCTGATACCAGCATTTTATCCAGTGTGGGGTGTTCACGACGTTTGTAATACCCTTAGACGTGCCGTCTAAGCGCATCCTCTTGAAACGGGTCTAGTTCGGTAACTTTGGCCGCATGTTTTCTCTCTTTCCCAGGCGTCGAGACGGAGCTTTGGCCAGCTTTAACTGCTGCTGATTTTTCACGACACACTCGTGTCACTGTTGCAGTTCCAATTTGTAAAGCTCGTGCGGTCCTCTCCGCTATTTTTGAAAAAGGTATTACAGGTTCACCAGTTTTTTTTTTCAAGGTAACTCCCGGACACTCACGATCATTTCTCTTCCTTGACTCTTTATCGTACTTCCTTTCCGAAAAACAGTCTTCCCGGCACTTGTTGATGGTAAACTTTCTTCGTCACTCGCCATCTCTAAGATTAAAAAATATAATTGAACAAAACACTTCAGCTATCTCAGACGACAACACTTTACAAAACAGAACACTCCACCAAACTAAAGTATGTTGGTATTTTGTGTATGTGGTGGGTGTGTGATAGCGGTGACCTTATCAGGTTATAGACGGTTGACTCATCAGGTTGTGGCGCGCGGTAAGCAATTCGGCCTACATAATCAGAGGGCAAGCACAAATGTGCTTTCAATCTTTAATAACACTTTTTAATTAATATATTACAAAGTGTAGCTATATACAACCGTAATTAACATTCACTTAACGCCTATAACAATTACTTGGTGACATTTAGTTCTAAGAAGTAACGGCCGCCGCCGCACAGACAGCGGCCATTGTACTAGAAATGAAACTACTGCAATTTTGACATAATTAAGGTATTTCTGTTGAAATGCGATAACCAACACTTGACAATAATGAAATCATCTTATTAATGTTAACATTGTGGCACAATTGAATTTAATTAGGGATCTCGGTAATGTCCAACGACAAGTAAAGGTTAGCATAATTCAAAAGAAATGTCTTAATTTCTTTTAAAATTTTGGCTGTTTCATTAATGGAAAACGTTTCATTATTATAATACCGTACAGCACAAAAACAAATATATACAAAGCACCAAACAAATATATATAAAAACAAATATATACAGTAATACATCTCCGTAAAGACAAATAAATAAAAACAATATTTATTTCGATTTATTAGATTTCGACACACAAGTTATTACAGTATTAACATTATGGTTCGTGTTGTCGTCGGCGCGCGGCTAAAATGGACCCAGTACGGAACTGAGTGTACTCCACGCTTTGTCCATCGCTTTACATTTTAGCGAAAGAGCGCTTCAAATATAAGTTGATGTAACATATAGTAGCTGTTTAAGCTTGTTTTCACTCAACTTGAACTTTCGTTAGCGTTGTCTTCTCAGTGTTGGCACAAATTTCAACTCTAACAGTGCTCCCGTTTACGAGTTGTTCGAGGTCAACAAAAAAATTAATAACGCCTATAAAAATAATCGCAGAGAGTTCAAATCGGAATATGTGATGTAGGATGAATGTAAAAATAATCGTTGAACAGGAAAAATTTGTTGACGTTGTACTTTTTTTGTAATGAATTATCAAATTTGACAATCGTTGTAGAAGGGCTAAAAAACAGTGACTTTTTTAATATATCTCTTAACGTTATGAAAACGAAGAATCAAAAAAATATGAAATGCACACGAGTAACGAATGCCGATTCCAACAATATGCTCATTTATTTTTTGTCTTCGAAAATTTGGAAACGGCAGGCTTTGAAAGTCAGCGATCTTCTTTAGTTGAACGGACTATAGTTTTCAGCCTTTTGCGTACACGTGTAGAATGTAGGCAGCCTGTGACGAAGCTTATAATAAGCGAAAACTGGTTCAGGCTATAAGGTAAAACTTTTACGTTTTTATCAATAAAAACTGTGTGTTTGTGTGTTCCGAGTCGTCGGTAATGATATACTTATATTCACATTGTTTCTGTTACAACTGATTCCTCTCCCCCCTCTCACTCTCTCTCTCGCTCTCTCTCTCTCTCTCTCTGCGGGTTGGCCATTCAATGTTGTTGTCGATGTTTAAGCTGTCCAAGAAAGCAGTTCATATCGTCCACAATCTGTCTCATGTCGGCTTTTCCTGTTACTCTTCCCTTCTACTTTCCCATGAAATATTCTCTTAGAATCCAAGAAAGAAACATTGTATTTTTTCGTTATTATACGGAATGCTTATTGGAATTTTGTAACGCTGATCAAAATATTTTTCCACATTCCTACAAAAAGTTAACAATATTTAAATTACATTCTTGACATTCATCACGCAGACATTTTCCCTTTCAAGGCAGCCGAAAAGGCAATAACGATCGGCTTAATTCGTTGAAATGTCTAAAATAGTCAACCTTATGTTGGCAGTTTATCTGCTGCGCAGGTATTAACAGCAATTTTCAAAGCACTTAGCATATTTTGAGCACCACAGAAAATATCTTCACCAAAATATTCCGAAAACAAAGAAGGCCACTAATCTCGTTTAAATTGTCATCTACTAAAACCCGCTGAATCTAACGTTAGAATCTTGAAGTTTATTCTGTACTGGCGAAGTACTAAACCGACAACACACGTGTTAATAATAAGACGACAACATATCACGAAATTATTAATTTTGAACCAATGCTTGTCTCTGATTTTGTATCGTAACGTAACAATTTAATACCAATTTAATATTTTAACGTGGTTTATATTATAAGCTAGAAGTTATTCACTAACAGGGGCAACACCTATTGGACATGGGTTTAGCACACTCGATGTACCCTAGCTGGATTCTTACCTTGCTTCAACCTGTCTTGGGTGGCGGAATCCCTTTATTTAATCTTTCCTCTTTGGTTTCTCGTGACTACTCTTGGCCTTTTCGTCCCCAAAGCTATTTGGTTTTAAGAGGGCTAGGGGGTATTTCATTGTTTTCATACTTCAACTTTACTACGCAATTCTTGTTTTTTTCGCACTACCCGGTAAGGGCCGTGTCAAGGTTAAAGGTGTCAAATAGTCAACGGTCCTAGAAGCGGAATAGTAAGGATTCCCAACGGCACTAGTGGCGGGAGAACTAAGAATAAGAAGTGGGTCTCCGAATAAAACCCAGAGCAAGGCCATCGACTCGAAAGTAGCAGACCTACCACTGGTCTTACTCTGAAGGCCGCTGGTAACGTCCTTAGAGCACATTTACCTTACTCAAAATTCGCAAAGGTACAAATCGGAGTTGAACATTTTTATTATCCAAAAACGTATTGCAGATAACAGAGAGAGATGGATTGCTCATCTGAATAGGATGCCAGATGGCAGGTTGCCTAAGGACGTTTGGCAAAACAAGACTATTGGGAAACCGAAGTTAGGAAGACCTAGAAAGTGTTGGAAAAGTGGGTGCATTCCTTAGGGACCAGAACAGATCTTTCGCAAATGGTAAAATAGATTTTGTAAAAATTCACGTAATTTTAAATTATTCAGTTTAATATAACGTGTTACACAGTTTATCAAACAACTTTACCCCTCCACCATAAAGCATAACACAAAATAAAAGTTTAGAATTACAACAAAAATAGTAAACCTACATTAACCCTTAAAATAAAAAAAAACAGCGAAGTTTACCTGTATGCATTTTTAATTTCAACAAAACAATTGCGTTATGCTTGCAACATCTTGAAGTTTTATTCGTGTAGTATTATATCCTCAACTGACATATTTGTAAAATTTTGTAATCAAATTAAAGATGGAAAATAATACAAATCAATTAGTTACTTGTTGAGAACAATATGTAATTTACTGTGTATAGCTAATTCTTAAGTGGTGTTTATCTGACCTACGGCAGAAAGGCAAACAAGCCGCAACTGCACTGTAAACAACTGAATTGTTGACTACACCAATGCATGGGGACCTACAATGTACACAGCCAACATTTACTGTTGCTACTAATGCCACTGTTACGGAAATTGTTGAGTACAACAATGCATAGTGACCTACAATGTACACAGCCAACATTTACTGTCGCTACTTATGCCACTGTTACGGCAATTGTTGAGTACAACAATGCATGCTGACCTACAATATAGAAAGCCAACATTTACTGTCGCTACTAATGCCACTTTTACGGCAATTGTTGAGTACAACAATTCATAGTGACCTACAATGTACACAGCCAACATTTACTGTTGCTACTAATGCCATTGTTACGGCAATTGTTGAGTACAACAATGCATAGCGACCTACAATGTACACAGCCAACATTTACTGTTGCTACTAATGCCGTTGTTACGGCTTTATACAGCCCCACCGTAACCGCTGTCTGTAATGGCTATGTGAAACAGCAGTAAAATAATTGCCAGAACATCATGATAACAATTATAAAGAAATGAGTAATAAACCACCGTAAAATTCTTTCGTGTTCACTACCCGATTCATTCATAACAGAGGGTTAAAGAAATAAAATAAATTAATAAGGCTGTGTTAAAAATTTCTCACTTTATATTTTATTAAACAGAAAAAATATAAATAAATTTAACAGTACAAATACACTCACAGACACACAACACACACAATGTAAAATTAATCTTTAAAAAATTCTAAAAACTGAACATAAACTGAAATTTACAGAAAAAGGTCTACACTAAAGATTTTTTGACCGAATCATAACAGCTCCTTGCCCGATCACTGAGCCCCCCCCCCCCCCGCCACATCCGAAACCGGTTTACTTGCAGTCAGTGTATTTTAATGAAATGTATTACAAACAAATGAATAAACCTTTAGATCGGTTTTATTCTTTATAAAGATTAAAATTACAGTGGCATATCTAGAATTTGGCCTTCAGGGAGGGTCCGGTCGTGTGGGGATCATATATAACAGAAAAAACATATTAAGAATAATAAATATTATAATCTTCAAAGTGGCCGAAAAACGTGTGATATCTTCCTGAAATCAATCCCATTAAAGTAAACACTAATAACACAGTAAAAATACGTGCTATTGAAACATTGTTTAGAAGATACTTATTGATATTTTACATTTAAAAAATTATAGCTATAATTTTAATTTTTAAAAAATTAACCCAGAAAGTACATAAAAAATACATAAATACATAAAGAAAGATACGCCGTCAGAAAATGTTTTATAGTTTAGTTCCCCTTGTTTTTTTGGCCATTTCATTAACAACATCTTCCGGGGTCACACACAATTGCTTTTCCCTATATTTCATGTTTCAAACGTATACGCAAACCATGTGCTATAAGTCTGTTTGTATACTTAAAAAAGATTCACTACTATATTAGGGCACACAGTTAAATAATTAGTTTAAAAAACCTAAAAAGTAAGGGATTAACAAAATCCTAGTTAACTTTTTGACCCTCTCGGGAGTGTTCCGGTCTCGTTCCCCCTCCCCTTCCCTGAAATACGCCTTTGAGAAATAACAAGTGTAAGTTACGACAGTTGCATAAAAGGAAATAATTTAACCGTTGGCCTATTACGTGCACCTGCAGCAACAGTGGTCGTTCTACGCCGACCTTTCTTCAGAAAGTGAAGTGTACGAAATATGGCAACATTAGGTCCTGTGTCCGCAACAATGAGTTTGTCACTCGTTGTCCGATATTGCGAGTCCATCGTCATACCACTAACTGTACTTTCTCCTGTCTGCAATACGCGGGTTGTAGACAACAGAGTAACATTGGTCTGCAAGTCCGTAGTAAAAGGCTCAGTCGACGTAATCGTCAGCACACTTTCACCTGCAGCCCCAACGTCACTCACGTTCACTCTATCCAACACGTCGCTGGCTTTAAAAATTGTGACCAGTGTGTATGTCACGTTGTTCTTCAAGGACAAACAGAGATCTGCGACGAACCCTGTTGCCAACATTATGGCAAGAAATTTCACTGTTCCCAACAACTTTTGGCACATTTTAATCACACAACGATGTCATAAACTTTGTTTTTCGAATAACAAGTATAGACTTTAGATGATAATCCTTCACACCTAATGTACCAATTATATACTAATAGGAAAATTAATATTGTAGTAAGAACTAATTTAATGTATATTCATAGCAACGTTCATCCACTATACAAAATATATTTTTGCTAATTATTGCAAACACATAAATTACTATAAAGTTTATTTCAGTTTTTTTTAATTGTATTATTTAAAAAATGTTATGTTTGAGCCACTTGGTATCACTTGAATTACGGATGAACAATTTGTCAAAAAAGTTCTATAAACTCCCAACTTGCGCAAGTACTTTCACCACGAATTTATAGTTTTCAACAGGTTTGTGGAAAAATAGTATCAAAACATTCCGCTTTTAAATGTCACCACTAGAAAATGACCACAAAAATCAGCGACAGAACCACTTCAGCTGAAATGTTCCAACAATCGGCCGCGGCTCCAACACCCTGTAGCCCAAGAGACAGCGAAGCTCGTATACGATATCACATGACGACTGAGTGAAAGTCCGCGCAGAACTGACAAGTCACTGGCATCGGCTGTTTAAACGGAATCAATTATTTAAAACGTTAACAGGTGGCTTTGTTTGTCACGATATCAGGTGCCAATCACAACTGCAGGATTGTAATTGTTGATAACCAGTACTGGTACTTGGAAACAGTCTGTGTTATCTGTTGTGATGTATTTGCGATGCAGATGTTATGCAACAACAATGTACAACAATACGAACAAAGTAAGACAAAGTGTTGACAGTAATTGAACGGCAAGGTATAGCAGATGTGTTGTCTCGTGTACTGTGACATTGTTGAGTCTCTTAATACGATCAACTCTTCTTATTCTTCTTCTTCGTCTTTGTCTTCTTCTTCTCCCTTTATTTCTCCTCCTCCTCCTTCTCCTCTTGCTCCTCCCCTCCTACTCCTGCTCCTTCTCCTCCTACTTCTTCTTCATCTTCCTCGTTTTCTCCTCCCCCTCCTTCTACTCCTCCTCCTCCTCCTTCTTCTTCTTCTTCTTCTTTTATCTTCTTCTTCTTCTTCTTCTTCTTCTTCTTCTTCTTCTTCTTCTTCTTCTTCTTCTTCTTCTTCTTTATAAGACTGTCTACAACAAATTGGTCACCTGTTCTAAAATTTGATCATTAATTATTAATTTTTTCTTATTGGTTCGTTCCTTCGAAATGCCACTTTCTTTGTTCTTGTAGTAGACATTTTTATATTTTATTGTTTGTAAATCTGACGAAGCTTAAACGTTGATTTTTTTAAAGCAGAAATTACAAGTATTTTCAAATTACAAGCAAGTCGACAGAAAAAAACAGCACAGTTTTTCTTTTAAGAAAGTTAATTCCTGACAAATCATATACTTTCACTCACAACACACGCGCGCGCGCACGCACACACACACACACACACACACACACAAGCACACAACCACAATTATACGGCATTCTGTTGTACTAGAGATCCCAGACAGCTATCATTCGTCACTATACTGTACCATGCTTGAGCCTTCATCAGTTCTTACAATTCCCCACATTATACATATGCCATCCAATAGCTTCAATCAATTATCGTCTCTCTTTTCATCTTGGTTTTCAATGTTTCCCTAACACAACCGTTGCTAGTAATCTATTTGTCTTCCTCATGATGTGCCCAATCACAGTGTTAACCAACACTTGTATACTTATTATGATTTTTAACACTATGTCTATGAAGTCTTCTTCCAGTATAGACCGCGTCAAAAATGTCTTGCATCACAACGTTTCACTCATTTTACAATCAATATCCTCAGATCTAAGTGACGATGCCTGGCACGTTAACTCAGTTATACAGTGTAGAAGTGGAGGTGTGTAGTCCGGTAAGTAGACACTGCCCTGTAGGAGTTACGCTGCATGCATTATTTGTGCGGTCAGTCAACTTCCGTACAGTCAAGCAGGAAAGTAAAGTGTACCAAGTCGTGCTGAGCGTGACTGCTTATCTAGTGATGGTATCTTTGTGTTAATTAATTTCTATTGCTTCTAGGACCATTTTGTCACTTATGAAAAATAATTAGTTATGGCTGAATGCTCAGCAGTTGCTGACTTTTCAACTGCCAAGTTCTTCGTATGTCTGACATGTTCTTGCCCTTGTGGATATCAGCCTGCCCGTCTGGCCAATGTTAATCTTTCCGCATGGAATTTTGTAGATACCTTCAGTGATAAAATGAGATTCTGTCTTTGATTGGTTTGAAAATTGTGCCAGTTTATTATGTAGTTGAAGAATGGTTTAATGCCACATGTCCTTAACATATTGGAGATTTTTACAAAATATATTGCAGACGTTTAACGTATAGTTGTTCATCAGTCTACATAAAACTCTTCAACAGTAATGCAACCGTATACCACTAGTGTTGTTTTAGACCACGGCAGCTAAAAAGAGACAAAAATATTTGAAACAAGTTTTGTGAAAAACTAGCAGTGTGTAGACTAAAGGGAAATGTAACCCAAATCAGAATGGTTTAAATTCTAAGCACTCACTGTATGATTCTGTGCTCAAAATTGATATATTAGTAAAGAAATATTTCAAAGGATATCTGAATGAAATTTTATAAAATTGTATTAAACATTTCTGTATGCTAGTGAGACATGGACTCATGGTAAAAGGGACGAGCAGAGGATTCAGGCAGCCGAAATGAAATTTCAAGAGGGACACAAGGTTGTTCTCTCTTAGATCGGAGAAGAAACGAGGATATTAGACGCGATTTAAACATTTATCATTGCACCAGAAGATTGAAGACCACAGAAAGAGATGGTGTGAACACTTGAATCGCGTGCCTGATATCCGTCTACCTGTGGCTGCCTTGGGTTATCAATTCTAATGTGAAGAGAGATGTCGGTAATCCGAGGAGGAGATGGGTTTCGGAACAGGTCTAAGACCTAGTCCTTGGAGTGGTGATGATGATGGTGAAGAAATATTTCATATTTGCTCACACTATTCTTGTATATATTTTATTATTGTTATTATTAATGATAATAAATACAGTAAAACTTTTCTTACAAGAATATGTTTTAGTATCATTTTTTTTGTTTTTAATATTACACTGTTTCGATAGTATAAACTGTTATCGTTTATACATGATAGTTTATATTATCAAAACAGTGTAATATTCATAAAACATAAAAAAATATAGTCTAGTAAGAAAAGTTTTATTTATTATTAATAATACTAAAGAAACAGTGGGCAATCGGTGTTTTAGTAATCTTTCTAATATATTAATAATTATCTAATATCAAAATTATTCCTTTGTAAGTAACTCGTTGATTTTTCTGCAGGTCTCACATGTAATATCTTCATAATTTAACCACACACTGAGTAAACAATAAACATACATTTCCAGACGTTCAAAATGTCAAATTAATTAAAAACGTACAAAGAAGTAACAAAATAAATATCTGGGAAAATCTAAATATTTATAGACACAATAATAATAATCTAGTACTTAAAGACAAATACAAATAAAAACAATACAAAACGATTTATTTAAAATCATACATTTATTAGAATAATAAAATAAACATTAAGTATATAATAAATAGCTGACTACATAAACATTAAAACAATCGAACACAGAATTAAAGTAAAATCGATTGTCCGTTAACTATATTGTAACCAAAAAATTCAATTACAATTCAAACAAACCTCTGAAGATACAGAATAATTTCGGAGAAACGTGCGTCTGGTGAAAATAAACGTACTTGCAGTGTATTTATTTGAAGATACTAATATCCTAAATTTAAGTAACAATAACAAATGTACTTTGTTCTAAATAGTGAGCGGGTTCTGCAGCTCAGGGAGTATAGTAGAAGCCTTACATATAATGTGTTGCTGAAGTGCAGATGGCGTGCTGGTCAACTCCATACCGCGTACAGATGGTCCAGCTGCCAGATGCGGTATACTTACCTTCGCCTCTGTGTGTGTGTGTGTGTGTGTGTGCGCGCGCGCGCGCGCGCGCCAGACCGAGGGTCGCTCGTCGTCGTCGGCGTTATGAATTATTTATTTTCACCAAAGCGGTGGCAATTGATCACTCTCCTCCTGATAGACTTAACTGTCCGACCGAGTTTTGTTGTGACGTTAACATTTATTCAAAATAATATTTTATACAGTTCATCACACACAAACACAGGGCAATGACACTGATATTGTTTTAAGTTGATGATGTATTGTCATTGTTATTCTGAGCTGACTAAAATGCCATTGTCTCTGCTGTGTAGGAATTTCCGATTTTTTCACTTGCTCTCAATTATCGTATCTGTCTGTATCTTCCGGTATTACTGCCTCGTCTAACGGGATAGCTATCGAAAGCACTTGATGTAATAATGTGTTCTTAATAGAGCGGCGGCACTTCCCGACACTGTGAGCCAATCAGATTGCTCCGTTTTCAGTCCACGTTGCCGCTGCGTCGCCACAATTATTACTTGTCGGCCCGTGCTTATCACCAAACCGTCGTGCTGTCGTCACTCTGCTGTCGGTGTATCCGTTTTGTTCGTTGATGTGAGTAAACATGTCAACAATGTAACTGCACTGACTGATGCGAGTTGAAAGTTAATTACTACTGATAAGAGTCGCTTTGCTGCTGACGGGCAACGGTGTAAATGAGAGAGCCATAGGACTACCTATTTCTCATACTGTCAGTAAATTAAATTTGTAATAAATCACTCTACTTCCTCAACGGAGAAGTGAGTTGTAGATACATGAAACACCGGACGAACGTCGGGAGCCTCGATTTACAGGTAAGAGAAACAAATACCGTACAGTCCAGCTAATCCAAAACCCGGTAATCCGAAAGTCCGGTTAATCCAGAACCCATATTTGTGGTGAAATAAAATAGGTTCGAGAAAGGTAACACGCACTTTATAACAAAACTATGAGTATATATTTTTTTCAGAATAATAAGACAGTTGAAAATCAATTTGTTAATTAAGGTAGTGTAGGCCTATGTGGAGTTCCTCACTTTCATCACAATTACTGTATTAATCTTTCAGCTTTTGCTTTTGAAAACCGTCTGTTATACTGTCTGGCGAAGTGACGAATACCTGCAAGCTGATGGCGATATTGCGCCAACGTCTTAAAAACACGTCTGCTGGAGTAGCAGCAACGTGCTGCTCGACATTGCGATGGCCACGCTAAAGGCAGCGGTGGCGTCCGCATAAAATACTGACTGCTTGGTGGTACCGTCTGCTTCGCTTTTCTCTTTTCAGAGTTGTTCCCAGACTCGTGAGTGACCATTTCTACGATTTCCTGGCCTGTGAACACTTCGTCGTCCCCTCACCATCCACTCACCAACATGAAGCACTTTTCCCAAACGTCTTAACAATTCTAGTTTGTCTTTTATCAAAAACAAAGTATTTTTTCGTTTAGTAGCCATTTATATGCTTCTTAAAACGCTCCAAGAAATTAAACTAACGAAAACAACACTACCCCCACACACTAAAAATTGCAGAACGCTCACTGGAGTAGTGAACAATGACTGCGCGCTTGCGCCTTCGTCTGCCACTACCCCCCCGTCAATAGTTGTTAATTAACGTTCCCTATGGGTAAGATCTTACTTATCCCTACAATGCTGCACAAATAACTGATGTACGTATACGTTTGATTTGCATTTTATGCGTATTTTAAGAGCAATTCCGATTGGAACAAATTCTACATATGCCAGACAAGACGTTGTTTCAAGCATTGAACACACAAAGGCACTACACTCCACTACCCAATCCACCTTTGCAAACCACCTCACTGAAGCAAACCACACATACACAAACATAAAAGGCAACATGGATATTCTACACGGACACACAAAAAGCCAAAAACTAGACACTCTTGAACAACTAAAAATATTATACTAACACACAAAAAATACATAAAAACGACATCCTAAACGACCAGACACAATTCAAATACCACATATTATTCGAACATATCACACCCCACACACGCAATATCGATCTTTCAAAAGACGGCGCCGTCGCCAAGAGCAAGACGGACAGCGCTCGCAGTGGCAGCTTATAATAAGCAAAAACTGGTTCAGGCCATAAGATACAAATTTCACGTTTTTACCAATAAAAAATGTTGTGTTCCGAGTCGGTAGTGTTATACTTGTAATTAGTTAATCAACGGACACGTCATGGACAACAAAATCCAACAATTCCGGTTCCTCCGAAAATCTGCTAATCCGAAAAGATTGCGGTCCCAGTTATTTCGGATTAGCGGGACTCTACTGTAATTCAATAAACGCTCTCTAATAGCACAACGCAGCTACACTCAACACGAAAGTAAAGTTTTGGATGTAAAAAAAAGAGCGATGCAATTTGGCGTGCCGACTTTAATGCTGAACGAAACAATCTAGCAGGTCGATTTGAGACTTTTACGGATAATGTGAAATATATTTTGTGTGTGTGTGTGTGTGTGTGTGTGTGTATGTGTGTGTATGTGTGTGTTTGCGCGCGCACTCTCGCGCGCGGAGACGATAGATTAATATGCATTCATCATTGAAAATATTTCCCTCCCACAAATCAACATTCACATAAACCCAGCCGCCATATTCAATTGACGTTCATGAACATTTGAGTCCAAATTTAGAACACAATAATACATAGTTTTTTCCTTTTGCGTTTTATCGTCAAAACATAGTTACTACAGTACCCAAACAAAAATTTGTTAAATTCACGATCTTAGATTACTTTTACCACTCCAAGAACCGAAAATTTCTCAAATTTTTCGGTTTTTGTGTCAGTTTCTGGTCGACCACTCATTATCATTTGTATAATCCTTATACTTAAAGCATTTGTGTCATTATCATTCGTACAAACCTGTATTTTAAATAAATCCTAGTTCACCTGTATGAAACTCGAGCCTGATAAAAGCGTATCGTCTCACTATCTATAGATAATACAATCAACAAACTTTGTACCCTTGTTAATATCACTCGTGTGCTCATACACACACACACAATAAAATTATTCCTATCAATCGCAATAAAATGCTAATCCAATTGCTCCACGCTGTAGATTACACCAACGTTATACCGGTAAATTGCATTAGCTCTCTCTGACTACCACTGGAAACTTTACCTTCATTTTGCATGCAACTAACACAGGCCTGTAACGAATTGCTGAAAATTATTTGTCTATTTTGTTGTTGTAAAACATGATTTACATGGATAAGGCGATGCGTAATGCAACAGACATGAAACGTAAATTAGTAACGTAACGTATTTTTAGCAACAGGGTTCGTCGAGATACAAAATGAATGTTCTACAAAGTTGTGGCACTCTCCGTACTGTCCTATGGGTGTGAATTATTGACAACAACGGAGAAACAAGACAGCAAAATACAAGCCTCGGAAATGGCATTCTTAAGAGGAGTAAAAAGTGTTTTAAACTTGACTGCATAAAGTATGAAGCCATAAGAGAACAACTACACGTATTTAACTTGAATGGAAAAATTAAAAGATTACTAACAACCGTGGAAAGAACACTTGGAGAGAATGTAAGATTCCAGACTGGCCAAACAAATATGGAAATACAAACCTATAGGACACATGTGTGTGTGGGTAGACCCAGGAAAAGATGGCTGAAGGATCTTTGAAGGCGGAACAGGCAACACCTAGCCTATACCGAATGGTGATGATGAGGATAAGATGTGTAGAGTACGACAAAAGATAGATTCATGTAGATATGAAAACATGTTGGTTAAAAATTATTTTTAAAATATTTAAATAACTCTCAAAATTGTCTTTATACCTAACGATTACATTAAATCTGATGCGATTTCTCTGTTAAAATTAGGCCTACTATATACTACGATTTAAAATTAAATTTTGGCTGACTTAATAATAAAAATATAGACCTTATCTCAAACCAAGTGTAGTATACTTACTTTGAACTCCAAAACGACAGCACTATTACATTATAATTTGTCATCCTCACTGTAAAGACTAAATCAAGTAAGTCTTACATTTCTTGTAGGCAGAAAGTAAGTAAGCAATTATTTAATTATATAATTACCTTATTATCCACTCTAGTGATACAAAGTTTCGTCAGTTATGACGCGTTTCGGGACAAAGTCCCATCCTCAGATAACACTTAATTCAATAAACTAATACATTTAAAATCATTAAAATCGCAACCATGATACTGGTCAAGTCAATTAAATAAAATAAAATAAAATGACAAATCGCATGTGATATGTTTTACTAACCACGGCCGGAGCTCCCGCATGCGTTCACCCACAACCGCGATCGTCACGCGACTGGTCAAAGATTAATCCAAACCGATTGCAGTATCGAACAAGTAGTTTGATGCAAAATTTATCTGGTCATTTAGTAAACTGTTTTTAGTGGTACTATTTTTTATAGCTTTATAAATTTCAAATTCCTCCAGACTATCCATCCGTTTACCTTTTTTATAAAAATGCAAAGCTGTTAAATTTTCTTCGAAGCTCGTATATTTATGTCCGCTTGATATTAAATGTTGTGCAAAATTGTACTTAGTATTACTTGGCTTGGGAATATGTTCTAAAAATCTTGTATAAAAACATCTGCCTGATTGACCGATATAGAACGCATCACAATCATCACATTTTATTTTATATATACCACATTTCTTTTTTAAAGGTATTTTGTTTTTGTTTTTGAAATAATTTCCCAAATTATTATTTGTTTTAAATGATAAAATATAATTATTATCTTTAAGAACGGGTCTTAAAATATTTGGCATAATACCTGTGAAATTAGCAGAAAGATATTTATAATTTTTATTACTTGCTTTTATACAGTTTGAATTTTTATTTTCTAAACGTTTTCTATGTCTATTTATTATTTTGTCAACTATTGTAGATTTATACCCGTTATTTATAGCTATTTGTTTGATAGTGCTAACCTCATTCAAGTAGTCCTCCTTTTCGAGGGGAACATTTAAAAGTCTGTTGACAAGACTGTGTCAGTATTAGTGTGTTTTCTAAAGATTTTGTATTTTAAATTATTCCCGTTATGTAGTACAGTTAGGTCTAAAAAATTGATACTTTTGTTGTTTTCGATCTCCATAGTAAATTTTAATTTGTTATGAATTTTGTTTAGGTAATTTTTAAATAATTCTATTTGTCTGGCATTCCCGTTAAAAATAATAAAGGTATCATCAACATATCTGGAATAATGGATGATTTTATTGGCGAAATAATTATCTTTTAAAATTTTTGTATTTTCTAAATGGTTTAGATATAGGTCCGCCAGGATGCCAGAAAGTGGAGATCCCATGGCAAGCCCTTCATTCTGTTTATAATATGTATCTTCAAATAAAAAATAGTTTTGATTAAGAATGGTTTTTAGTATCATCATCAGTTGGTCAACTTTCTGTATTTCCAAAGAACCTTTATTCATTAAATTATGTCTGAGTAAAGTTAATGTTTCATCAATAGGCACATTAGTGTATAAATCTACTATGTCGAATGATACTAGTTTGTGGTTTGGTTGAATTGTAACGTGGTTTATATTTTTGATAAAATCCTTATAGCTTTTTACACTCCGATTATTTTCTAAGTCGGTGTGCTCTCTGATGATTTTTACTAAGGTTTTTGCTATTTTATAACCGGGGGCAGTTGTAAAATTAACTAATGGTCTAATTGGAGTGTTCTGTTTATGTACTTTCGGAAGACCCCTTAAACAAGGCGCACTAGCATTTATTGTTTTTATTGAGGATTGTGTGCGTTTATCAAATAATTGCGTGCATTTATTTATTGTTTTATTCAGTTCTAAAGTGTACTTCTTAGTGGGGTCGGACGTCAATTTAGTAATATTGTTGTCATTTATAAAGTTGTGTACTTTTGTGTGTATTCATCAAGTTTCAGCATGGCTATAGAATTTCCCTTATCTACCTTGGTTATGTAAATATTATTATTAGAAAGTTTTTTATTTAGTTGTATAGCTATACGTTGTTCATGTTGTGCTTTAGTGTAATTAACTTTATTTTGTATATGATTATTGTCCTTGTTTTTAATGATTTTATTAAATTTATTATTTACTAATACTCTTATTTCAATTTGTTTATCTGGGTCAGGAATGTTTTTTATCACTGACTCGGCTTCAATTATTTCTTTAATTAAGTTATGTTTATTTTTGAGGTTGGGGGGGAAATTGTAATTTAGACCTTTGCTGATAAGTTTTGTTTCTGCGTCAGTTAAAGTGACGTCAGTTGTATTTATTACTCTAGGGTAGAATTGTGCGTGCTTTCGATGTTATCATTATATGTACTGTTACTTAAATGGCTGATTTTATTTGCCTGTTTATGTTTGTGAAGTCTAATCTTATTTGTAACGTATCTGTTAATTTGCTCTATGATACTATCGATCAATGCAGGATGTACCATGTTATATAATTCCAATTGAGATTTACACATAGCCAAATTCAATGATATTTTTTTGCTATATAGAAATTTAATTTCTTCTTTGATTTTTAGGTTGATTTCGAGACCTATTGATTTTCATGATGATCGTTTAAGGGGAAGTGGTAGTTTACCTGCAACGTTTTATGTTTTTAATTTTTTTTAACCAGTAGTAAACATACGTTTAGAGTTAGACCAAACAAACAAACATCATTATTATCATCTTCACAACACGACATAGACAAAGTGCTGCCTGTTTCGCCTTACAAAATCCTCCAGCCATCTCTACCTGGGTCTAGCCACACACCTGTGTCCTATGCGTAGGTTTGTATTACCAGAATTGTGTGGTCAGTATGGAATCTGACATTATTTCTAAGCCTTCTTTCTACCGTTGTTTGTAATCTGTTAATTTTTCACTCAAGTTAAAAACTTGTAATTTTTCTCTTATGACCTCATTTCTTATACGATCCAGTTTAGAACACCTTTTAACTCTTTTTAAGAAGTTATTTCCAAGACCTGTATTTACAGTTTTGTTTCTTGGTTGTTCTCTATCATAGGACAGTACAGGGACAGTCATAACTTTGTACAGCTTTAATTTTGTATTTGGACGTGTCTTGTTTCTAAACATTCGGTTGATTGTCCCACAGATCGCCTGGAGCTTACCTAACTTAGTATCAAATCAAAATTCCTATCACAGCCAATATCATTTCTCACCCAATTAAAATGGTTCATCTGTTCTAGAATGCAATCATTAATCATTACGTTTGTGCTTATTGGCTTGTTACCTCGAAATGCCATTACCTTTGTTTTTACAGTGGAGATTTTCATATTGTATTGTTTGAAAATCTGATGAAGCGTACAAACAGATTTTCGTAAAGCAGTTTCTGTATTTTGAATTACAAGCAAGTGTTCAGCAAACAACAGCTCTTTCAAATATCTGCTTCTTGTAACTTAATACGGGGGTTCACTAGATGTTTCCATTTCCTTACCAGATCGTCAGTATAAATGTTAAAAAGTGTCGGTGATATAATGCACCCTAATCTTACACCTTGATTGACAGCTATTTCTTGAGATATTATAACTAACATAACTTCGTAGAATTTATTTTTAGTTTTACAAACAAACAAGTAAATTTATTTTCTAATCAATTTATTTGCACGCAAGGAGAGCGTGCTGTGGGTTTCTCGGCCGTAACCATACAAAACATTAGTCAGTCTCACCGCATCCCGTGTCGTGAAGCATTTTTTATATATTTTAGTTCATTTGAAGAATAGTGACCATAAGAAATTGTCTTTACAGCTTACAATAGGAACAAGCAAATACTATCTTAAAATATTCAGAATCTGCAGTGACAATATTTACAACAACGACAATATTCTGGTCGGCCTCAAAATGCAATGGTCGAAAAATGGTGTGATAAATTCTAATCACAACGGTAACTGTCTCGTCTGGCAATGACATGATAGGCGACACATATTAACCTACAACAATAGCAGTGTCATTCTCCTGTCTGCGCTTTGAAGAACTATTTGTATAAAAAATTAGTTGGAATACATTTCTACGCCATAAAACACGGTTAGACAGTTATTAGGAGGCCGTGATCAATTACCACCGCTTTGGTGAAAATAAATAATTCATAACGCCCGGCGAACGACCTTGCGCTGTTCTGAATAACTCACCGCATACACACACGCACGCCCATTCGAAGTTAAGTGTATGTTTGGAGAGTAGTGGATTGTAAAGTATAATATAAAATGAAATGATGTCAAAGGGTAGCTAGTAACAATCACAGAATGCGTGAAAATTATTTAGTTAGCATTGAATGAAACCGCACAAAGAAACCAAAACACTGACGGCTACGTTTATAATAATGATTTGAACAAAACAATAAAAAAAGAACACACAAAACAAAACAATATTTCTTAATGATCCTTACAGGAGCCTCTGATAAATTACGTTATTACGTCACTGACTTGAACCCGACTGAACTGCTTTGATTAATATTACTTTCACATTATTCAAAGCCCAGCACTGTACAGCGTACAGTGCACCTTGTCCGTCAGCCGGATCACGGTACGCGGTTTAGAGTTGACCAGAGGGCGCCACATGGAGTTTAACAACAACAACAAGCACGGATAGGCGATCAGACACCGCGGCAGTACATTTCCAAACTTCTGGACCTATACTGTAGTGGAGTTGGAAACGTAAAGTGTTTTCAACAAACGCAGATCACCCATCGTGTTAGAGTACAAAAGAATGCGTGTTTATTATTTTCACGGACGACTGTTTGCGATTATTGTGCTGTTCACGTGAAGACACAATTTGTTGTTGTAGATCCCCATAATGTTTGCTGATCGCCCCTTACCCCTAATGGACAAAATAAGGAGGATCCATGGAAAACGTTATGTATTCTCATAGTGAAATGGGGGTGGGGGATCGTCGCCTATTGGGTTTTATCGGGAGTTGCGACTTAATGTTGTAAAGCCCGGTCAGCTGCAAGCGAGCTGAAAATTTGAACCCGGTCAATTACTACCCGACAAATCGTGATAGAAAAAATCCTCTAATTCCTACAGAAAAAACGTCCTATCAATTGCAGCATAGACTGCGTGTATTAATGGCTTCTAAAGGTGTGAAAGCACACGCTTGGAATGATAATGCGTACGGTTGTTTCCAATGTTTATGTACTGTTGCGACCGATTAACTTTCTCGGTGCATATTTTTGCCAATTATTCACTGTACATACTGAACCCATATGGACAGAACTCTGCACTAGAACTACATAGACATTGAAACGGGCAGTGGCGTAACGTGGGTACATAACACCTGTTGCCAGTTGTGATAGGCCTAAAACTTAAAAATTAATTCGAATTTTTTCTTGTACCAAGTATTCTTTTTAGAACATATCCTATTATTCGCTAGGAGAAGAAGAGAGTCCCGGTTCAACAGCATCTGACTCTCATTGTACTTACACAGAATAAATCAAGACACAAATAATCGAATTAAAAGTAATGTAGACAAACAGAGAAACACATGACTAAACGAACGACACACAAATGGGTACGTAGTATCTGCTGCACGTCAATTCCGGAAACGAACATGGCTGCTAACTGAGCGTTTTGCAGGTTTATACAGCGGCAACATATTGTGTGGACTAATCTGTTCCCCCCACACCAGTTTGTACAGTGACAACTAGTACGAGGTCAATGACCGTACGTATTAAAACATTCCGGATGTCTGAGCCAGAAACACAAGAGGGTGCAAACGCCCAGCACTTCGAAAACAATGCTATGCTTTTTTTTTTAATTTCCCTACTAATGTTGATCGGATTTCAAATTATTCAATAACTAAAGTATTTATTCGGTGATATAATTAATATTATTTTATCTTATTTCCAGTAAGCTTACTGTTGCCGCCGATAACAGCGGTTACATGGACGCCACGCTACTGTAACGCTACTGTTTGAAACGGGTTTCTATTTACGGGTTACTAAAAACGTCACTCATGTGTCGCAGACATTGAAGCATTACCTCGCAATCCTTGGCCCTTTAAGAAGCCGTTTCTGCTCGCTACGCTCGCACCTAAGCAGAAACGCACATACCACATGTAGGTCCACCGCGTAACAAAACTTATAATCATGTATAGCAACATTAACGGGTTACGTCACACCGTTACTAGCTACATAACTCAATAACGTTATCTACATAACGACATCTCATTTACAACATCTCTACCGCTCATTGTAACATGCACATTACAGCTACTTTCCCATTGTACACCGCCTTTATAAGGTTCCGTCTTACTTGTAGTCGACATGGACGAACTAACCTGAAAGGACACTAACCTAACCTAAAATAACCTAACAAATTATAATAGAAATTACTTGCACAAATAAAAATGCTACAGAATTTTAACCTCATCGAAACTTTGGTCAGGAACTCAGGTACGAATTTGACAAGAATTCGGGCAGTTGCGATCAAGTGAAAGTGCGGGGTGCAATTTTCCAGGTAAGAAAATATACTGTCGGTATGGAGAACCATACATGACTTCCAAGTTCCAATATTTATATTTAATATCATTTTCGAAATGAAATATTTCCATAGAAACTACTTCTTTCTTCATCCTTAAACACAGTACTGTGGTCACTAACGTATACCACCTCACGTTAGCACATTCGATTTTCACTGATGATGGCAGTCGATGGTATTGCCGAAACGTCTGTTTTGAAGAAAACATTGGCCCACGGCCAAACATCCCGCATAACGTAGTACACATATAAAAAATTATCTCCTCCTCCTTCAACTATCATTATCATTTTGGATAATTTACCCCCCCCTCTTCAACTGCCATCTTATTTATAGATATTTCGTTCTAGAGTGGATTATTATGACCATCTTTTCAGGTTACTTTATTTGTCAAAATTAAGTACTTTACTCTTGTTAAAACATAAAACGTTAGGTAAACTACCCCTTCCCCTTAACCGATCTTCACCAAAATCAACACGCGTTGAGTCCTCTACAGCTCATGCAAATATGCAAAATATTATTTGATTCTGTTTGAATTTGCGGCAGCTATCGTTCGCCAAAGGAAAATTCTGCACATAGGCACATAGACATAGACACTTTTCGGAAAGCGACTTTTCTCCATGTTTTGAGGGTAGTACAATCAGAATCAGCCCTTATCTCGAACACGATTTTTTTCGCCATCACCATACTTCCATTTCCTTATGGAACATGTAACTAAAAAACTTTTCGTCGTAGCTGACCGAAACCTGGCGTTGATAATTCCCTTACGATACGTTTCGTTGGCTGCCAGTAGTTTAGTATCTTTGTGTACATGTAAGTTTTCCTGGTCCAACATTAACCTTTTTTCTAGTTTTTCACTGATAGACTGGATTCTCTGACCGCTGCCTTATGTGACGATCCGACCATTTCATCTAGAAGCGGTTGCAATCACCAGAAGGCACTTAAATGTAGGCCTATTCGTCGTTTTAGGGGGGGGGGCTCTGTCGTTTGCAGCTCTCATAACTCGAAGTTGACAGTCTCGTATTTCCGTAGTAACCTATTCTGCCTATGTCGTCTGTAGTGCCACGGTTTTAGGATTTGCTGGATACCTTTCGGAGAGTGTCTGACTCTGTCTAGTTAATGTACATGTTTGTGTAGCCGATACAGTTCAGGGCATATTTGAGCGTATTCGTCTCTTTTGTCTTCTGATAAGAGTTCTTCAACTTAATTACTGAGTGTTGTCGACTCAGTGTACATACTTGTGACCAGCTGGTGCTGCCAGTTACTACTATGTGTGTATTTGTGTGTCTGTGTGTGCGTGTGTGTGTGTGTGTGTGTGTGTGTGAGAGAGAGAGAGAGGGAGAGAGAGAGAGAGAGAGAGAGAGAGAGAGAGAGAGAGAGAGAGAGAGAGAGAAATGCCTCTCCCATTAAAAACACCCCCCGTTTATACAGATTCAAATCCTGTTAAAGTAATTTAATTACTTTAATTAACATTAAAGTAAAGGTGAGTGCAAGGCGGTGACTTTTGCTGTTTACCCAATATACCATCTTTATTATTATTTCTTTTTTACATTCCTAACAATAATTGTATTATTCAAATATATAATGTATCTTCACAATTAACGATCATTTCTTAAACCTTTCCGTTATTTCGGTAAATATTTTTTTCATTCCAACGATTACCACTTCTGAGTCAAATTGGTGTTTATTTTTTGGCTCATCCCAAAATACATTATAAATTCATTTTGAATGCATGCCAGCTTACCTGAACAAACCTGAAGCCTGATAAAAGCATACTCTCTAGCTGTCCGCAGATAATTCAATCAATAAACTTTGCTTCCTTGTTAATATCACACAGACGCACTCGCAACAATATCCCTATCATCCGCAACAAAATACTAACCAAATTAGGGATTTTGCTAGTCCCCTCTGGTAGCCACACTGTCTTACGTCGAATTTATACCGCTAAATTACATTAGCTGTCTGGATATTATTGGAAACTTTATCTTCATACAGCTGAACATGTGTTGGCAGCATATCGCAGAGAAGTATTTGTTTTATTACTCTGGTAGTATGAGTTATGTGGATAAGCCGCGGTGTATACCTAGTGGACGAGACATACGACTGACGAGTCGTCACACACAAGCGACCGTTACGGAAACAATCGCAAACATACATAAATATCTTGAATCAACATTAATATTTACAGTCGATATGGAAGGATCGAGTGATCAGATCTAGTCCTTTCTCGACTGTCACACACCTGTTACATTACCGGAATATCCTTACCACCTGGTTGATTATGTTTCCATCATCTTTTGTTAACATAGGGCGGCTGTAGTTCAGTCAGTCAGTTGTTTTTGCGGACACTTGGTTGTTTGCAGATTATTAGGTTATTCTATCGGACTCTGAAAACGGATTGCAAATGGGGACCCATTTGTTAAATCGAATCAGCAAGGACTCTGGATTGCAGATATCCACACGTAAGACCAAGGTGATGGCTTTTCGTGGAACTGATCCCACACGGGCAAAATTTGTTATAGATGTGGTACGTCCTGGAACAAGTTAGCAATTTTGAATACCTGGGCTACAGTGTGTCTTATAATGCAAGCAACGACGTTGTGAATAAGTTGCATACGTTCAACCTCATGTGCGGGACCATTAGGCGAACCCTTAAGTCAGCAAGTGAAGAACACGCCTAAAATTCTACATGGTGAATTCTTCCGGCACTTCTCTATGGGTCTGAGAATTGGACTTTAACGAAAGGCCAGGCTAGTCGCATCCAAGCGGCTGAAATGATATTTCTCAGGCACGTGGCAGGGTATACTTTCCATGATCATAGAAAAAAACACAGATAGGCTATACGGCAAGAACTGAATATTATGAGTATACTCGACAGGATCGCCCAGTATCGGCTAAATTGGTAGCAACATCTTTGCCGAATGGATGACTGCCGCGCCAAACAACTCTGGAACTATAAGCCGAGGGGACCAAAAAGGTGTGGGACGTCCGAGGAAGCGCTGAAGTGACCAACTCTAATCATTGCCTATTTGAGACCGGAACAAACCATCCTTGGTTTAATCCGTGAAGATGATGATGATGATGATGATGAGTTCTGAAACTTGTTTTACAGCGCTCAGTGTGCGGCATTAGTACAATCGTTAAACAACACTGTTGACGACTGTTTAATTGTAATTGTTGTATTGTTGTAATTGCCATAATTCATGATTTGTACTATAAGCAAAGTATGTAACAAAAACACCCTTGTGAACATCTCGTAAATTGTATAAACAAACAGAGTAAGCATGTGCTACATAAAGACAGGAAGAGGGAAAGAACGGAAATGTGAGGTAGAAGAAAATGGATTTGGGAGGCGAGCGCGGAAAGAGAGAGAGTGTGTATAAGACAAACAATTGTGCGGACGGGGTCAGGCCTGAAGCAACACCAGATCTGATAACGCTAACTATATTATACAAGTAGTGTTTTCTGTGCCCGAATCAACGTTACGCGTTAACTAATTACTGCCGCGCTTTCGAGACTCCCTTTATTCAAATAAACTTTGCTAACCTTACTATCAGAGTACAACAATCTGTATACAGAATAACACGTCTTCAAATATACAACGTTAATCAAATTCTTGGATCTTTAAAGTTAACTTTGGATAGTACGTAAACATTATCACAAGGGTTGTTTCTATAAATGTTGTGTTGTATTCTGTACATTGTATCTCGTAATCGGTCCGGCTAGTCCTTTAAGTTGCACTTATGCTTTAAGTTGCATAAGTTTAACCTTATGTGCGGGACTTCTTTATAGGTATGAGAATTGGACTTTAACGAAAGGCCAGGCCAGTCGCATCCGAGCGGCTGAATGAGATTTCTCAGGCACGTGGCAGGGTATACTTTCCATGATAATACGTAGAAAAAATACATATGTACGGCATGAACTGAATATTTTGAGTATACTCGCCAGGATTGCCCAGTATCGGTTGAATTGGTGAGAACATCTTTGCCGGACGGATGACTGCTGCAACCTTAAACAACTATGGAACTGTAAGCCGAAGGGACGGAGCGGTGTGGGATATCCGAGGAAGTGATGGAATGATCCGCTCTAATCTGTGCGTATTTGAGACCGGATCAAATTAATCTTTGGTTTGATCCTTGCAGGTGATGATGATGATGATGATGATGTTGTATCTTGTATCGTGTATTTTCCAGGTGTGTATCCAGTGGGTTAGTGTTTTTACATAAGATGCAACATACGACTTTATAGTTCCAACATAAGACGGACATATTTTTGAAAAATTAAAATAACGATATATTTAAATTTTGGTTGGTGTAAAAATGTATGGTCTCGATTTAAAGAATATAAAGTAAAAACATGCAAAACTAGTGTTTTTTGTGTTGTTTAAGAATTGTTCAAGAACAGGCCTCGGGCTGATCTGGGGCAAGCCCCCTTCAGCCAGATGATAGGATGTGGGGAAACGCACGGCAGTGCAGGACGGAAGCGAAGAAGGTGGAGGCACATTGAAGGAAGAGTAGTGCATGTGCGTGTATTTGTGTGTCGATGTAGTTTGTAGCCACATAGGTGAAATAAGTGGCTGATAAAAGTGCCATTAATTATTGTTTATTTTATTCTTCACACAGCGGCCAAGACAGGACGAGTAGCGCAGGTCACCAAAGCTAGAAGGAGGCGACAGAGAGGCATCACGGTAGGCGGGGACACAAAGAAGAGGGGGTTAGAGACTTGGTAAGAAGTTAGGGAAACTTAAATTATTGTGTAATCAGGAAGGATGGCAGGTTGAATATGCTTGTAATTTGGAATTAGGTGCTTCTATATGTTTCTATGTTTCCTCGCTGACGGCAAGGAGTTCCGGGAGATGTCCATCGGTTATGGTAAGGAGACGGTTTATGAGGAAGGAAGGTCTGCGGGGATTGATGGTAGTTCTGTTGGTGGAGGTGGCTATGGATTGTACGTTGTGAAGCGGTTTGTGAGTAAAAACTAGTGGGTTTTCTGTAGTGTAAATGTTAAGGGAGATCAACACAAAATCGTTTTGTTCAGAACAATGCGATGCTGAGTAGTATAACTTCCTCTATGTCATCTGAGACACTCTGCTTACAGTTACAATACGATAAGTCGGATCCAGTAAAGCCTTTACCAGATAGTTTCTTGTGTATCCAACCTACTGCGCATTCGTGTTAGTTTCCTACACGCGAAGTTGTCACACAGTTTGCAAACAGCGCAAGTGGCACGCTCCCTGAGCTGCAAAGCTCATTCAACATTATGAACAAAGTACATTTATTATTATACAAATTTCCCGTGTGGTCTGTTTGAAAATTCCTTCTGTGGTTTTGTTTGCTTGTTTGTTAAACGTGTCCATGCGCACGGGAGTGTGCAGTATTTGTATTACAATATTTTACATCCAAATTTGTATAGGGCACAATGAAATGTGCTAACCACTAGACGATAACGGGCAGATGGTCGTATGAGTTCTGTAAGTACATATATTTTTACATAAGCAGGTTACTGGCCTGCTGTAAAACCCCCAACCTGGAGGACCAGGAAATTTGATTTCGGGCTGCTCTTCCCCTAGAGAGTTACTTTCATGCAGCCGAAAATAAAAATTCTAAGAGGGACGCAAGGTTGTTTTCTCTTGGATCGGAGAAGGAATGAGAATATTAGACGCAATTTAAACATTGTATCATTGCACCAGAAGACAGAAGGTCACAGAAGGAGATGGTGTAAACAGTTTAACCGCATGCCTGATATCCGTCTACCTGTGCTGCCTTGGGTTATCACCCTACTGGGAAGAGAGATGTCTGTAGACCGAGAAGAAGATGGGTTTTGGAACTGGTCTTGGGCCTAGTCCTTGGAGTGGTGATGACGATGGTGATGTGTAAAGTATAAATATATAAAGCATAAATTGTATAAGCTATAACTGATTAGTAACACAATTCTTCTTAGGTAACAGAATGTGAACAATCATAGGGCAACGCTTGTTTACGGAGAACTTTCTACAGTTATGTACAGTTTCCATTACGAAAAGTGAAGAATAACTACGCCAGTTTCTGCCACAAGTACCGTAGGCTTTGCCCAAAAATATTAATTTCTCGATTGTTGACTGAAATAATAACAACAGATAAGAAATTAGACAAGTTGTTTATTTTACATTGGTTAACACCGCATAAATAGTAGGCGAACGTCAGGAAATATTGTTTTTAGCAAAAGTTGCTACGCGACAGTATAGTAGGATATTAATATTCTTTTTAGCAAAAGTTGCTACGCGACAGTATAGTAGGATATTAATGTTATTACGCCATTACAAAACGTTCTACATGTGTCTCGGCTATCCCAGCAGAGCCCAGCTGTAATGTTTGCGTGCGTACGTACTGCTACTTTGAGAAGAAAGACAATCACGTGACACTTAACATGCGTCAACAATCGAGGCTGTTCCAGACTTCACCGGTAACGCACTGTGTTCAAAGCGGCGATCAATATTATGCTCTAGTGTTTATGAGTAGTGTTGACGCATATTATAGATTATTCTGGAACACTTGTGCTATCTGTTTAAACAACGACAGCTGCCGTTTATAAGTCAGTTTACGTGGCGATTTGTTCACGTGAGGTTCCAAGTATTGTGGCGAAATGTTAGTGTGTGCGGGACTCTATTAGTTGACATTATTATTTCGTGTGGACAAATTTTGCTCCGATTATTCTACAACTTGATTATAAACTGTATTTGTAATTAACTACAGCTGCTGTTTAGTAACCTGATTTATGTCTGTAATTTTGTTTTCCACTGCACCATACGACGATTAGGGAACCCGTAGTAACACCGTATAGCCAGTAATTATTTATAAAAGTATGAAATAAAAGTATCTTATCGTCTGGTCTTTGCGATCTGTCAATTATCTTATTCTAAGGTCTGAGAGTACCCATATTTACTCTAAAAACTTTTACATTTTTTTCTGCAGTAAAACAAGTAGAAATGAATTTTGTCTGTTGTATTACGATAATATACCGTCTACAATCCAGTTTTTAATTTTAATAACACACTCTTTTCTTACTGTCATAGACAAAATATATCCACGACGGTAAAAAATATTCATTTAAAAATTAATTGCATTTGCCGTTCCGATAATAATGTTCTACCTCCTAAAAGTAGACGTACAAATTTTAAGACTCCGGACATTAGCCAACGTGAGTTAAAATTAAGAAACACAACGTTTCGACCTCCATAGAATCAGAGGTCGCCTTCAGGGGAACAAAAAATTAATACAAAGACAAATCTGTCACTAACAAGTAGATATCCTCAAACACCAAATCTTAGTTAAACAAATATATTGCTAATAATAATAATAATAATAATAATAATAATAATAATAATAAGAAGAAGAAGAAGAAGAAGAAGAAGAAGAAGAAGAAGAAGAAGAAGAAGAAGAAGAAGAAGAAGAAGAAGAAGAAGAAGAAGAATACCGTACTCACCATCCCAGCAAGGACGGATTCCTCCTGTGGTTGTAACATAACGGAAAGGTATAGGCATATACTGTTTTATTATTATTATTTTTTTTTAGCACAATATTTCTTTATCTAAGACTTGGCGTTTGACGATATCTATTTTTCAGTGATAGATTTATCCTTGTATCAATTTTTTTGTTCCCCTGAAGACAACCAATTCTATGTATGTCGAAACGTCGTGTTTCTTAATTTAACTCACGGCGGCTAATGTCCAAAACCTTATAATTTGTAATGAGTACATCGCGCCATTGATTAACAATAATTTTAAGAATTGCAAGCAGAGACGGACATTTTTTCTTACAAAAAATACAACCGTTTACGAGATTACGAAACAGTTTGATATGAGAGACCTCGCGAGTCGCTTCCTACAGTTCAATGTTTACCAGAGCTACCCCGCCGCCCCAGCTTTATAAAAGTAGTAATCTCTTAATTTCCCTTGTGTACCCTGTCTGCTCTGAGTGTGTTCTGTATCTAACGAGTTACGAAAACCTTCTCTGTCAGACGCCGCACTTCTCACACAGATTGAATGTACTAAGTTAATACACAACAACAAACATACAAATGATTAGGAAGTAAACTAAATACAGTGAAACTCACGAATAACGAGCTCGCTTATAACAAGAACTCGGATGTATCGAGCAAAAGTACGAGTTTTGTATCCTAATTATGATAATTAAACTCGCTTTTAACAAGTAGAAACACGTTAGAGACTAGGTTATATCGAGCATTTTATCGCAGGCTTGTTCATGAGTTAAGGTTTAAAAAAGATCGTTACAATACAACACTTTAAACATTCATTGTTCTAAGGCTTTCAAGGCCGGTGCCAGTTGTATTAGAAGTGTTTACCGGGCTGTTTGGACGTGGTCTACGGTTTACAGACAAACCAAACGTTTTGACAGCACCACTGGCTGCCATCATCAGTGGAATTCAAAGAATTCGAGACTACCTGAACGCGGGTTGTTAACGTCAGGTCCACAGTAGTCTCGGGTAACGCATTCAGGTAGTCTCGAATTCTTTGAATTCCACTGATGATGGCAGCCATTGGTGCTTCGAAACGTTTGGTTTGTCTGTAAACCGTAGACCACGGCCAAACAATCCGGTAAACACTTCTAATACAATTTTAAACATTCGTTTAAAATCATTAACGCAGTTTAGTGAAAATAATAAGGTAAGTGAGAATTCGTGGAATATTTAAATAACTTATAAAACTGTTTTGATATTTAAAGATACAAAACTACTAAACAAACAAAAATAGGTGACTTTCTTAAGGTTAATTAAGTTCTGTGAAATATAATGTGAGTGAAATATAATTTTGACGATTCTATTTAGAACGAAAAAAAAGACAAATGAATTACAGTATATTTTCTTGTATTTTAAAAATAAATATTGTAATTGTGGCATGGACAATTTTTCGTTTTTACCCAGATAGCCGGCTGACTTTTGTAAGTTTTTACTACACAGTTAATTTTTACTATATTTCGCGAATGCAGTGTACGCCAATATTCTGCAAAAAATGTCAGCGGCAAAATAAAATGTTTACGGTCTAAATTTCGCTTTTAAGCGTAGAATGTAAAACACGTCAGCCTCTTCTATAGTAGACTTTTTTTGTTGTTGTGTCCGATAATCACGGTATACAACTTTAGGCTTGCAAGTCGACAACTCGGATGTAGCGAGCACCCAGTTTTATCGAGCACATTTGTCCTATCCCTTAAATCTCGTTATAAGCAAGTATCAGAATTATTACTTATTTTTAAATCAACCTATTTATTCGCAACGGGATAGTGCTCTGAGTTTCTCGGAGTTAATGAATTAAAACGTTAGTCAATCTCAGCGCGTTTCATGTTGTAAAGGATTTAATTCGAGTTTATTTCCTACAATCGAGAGAACAGTGAACATAAGAAACCCTTTTTACAGTTTACAATAAGAATAAGGAAAAGAAAATAGTTACGATGACCTCACGGATCGTCGTCTTCTACGGTGGAAACAAAATACAGCCTGAAGTTATAATTACCAGCTTTAATTCGACACTAAATACTAATAACAATTTTAAATCAACAGCGATATGTCTCATGACGTCACAACGCATCAACCTATTTTAGTAAAACTTGGCATGCGTGTTCACACAGTTACACTACAGAATCGTACTGTTTTGAGTTGATAGCAACCCCAAATAAGGCGGCGGGAGGCAAAAATGTGTGGTGGTCAAAACTGTGAAAAACAGCGTAAGCCCATGTAGGATATCAAATTAAAGACAATTAATGGGTACAATTGAAATATAATGTTAATGTTTAAAAAATTTTTAATTTTTGACGTCAGGGTCCAAATGTGGACGAAAAGTTTGATAAAATTGAGGAAATGTATGCGGGGTATTAAATTAAACAGAATTTTAACTAATTCCAACTTTGTCGTGTTTACTTGCTAAACCGCTACTTGTCATGTTCCGGACGAGGTTTCTCAGAGTTTCCACCATTTTCAAGTCCTTAGGTCGTGGCTTAGGAGTTGTAAATGGTGGAAACACTGAAAGGCCTCGTCCGAAACGCGGCAAGTAGCAGTTTAGCAAGCAAACATGACTAAGTTGGAACTAAAGAGACTACTAATTCAAATAACAAGAAGAAACAATTTTAACTAACATCCGAATATAGTAGGTCTATTAAGTTTCTAAAATTTCAAAATTTGGAACCACAAAGCCAAGAAAACAAAACAAAAATTTTTTAAAGGAATTGTAACCCAAATCTGAATATTCTAACTTTTAGTGTTTATTGTGTATGCCCTACAATTGTTATACAGTAAAGCCCCGATTATCCGCGAGCGGATGATCCGCGGTGCGGATTATCCGCGAGTGCCGTGCCGCGAAAAATTTTTTTAATTACGAACCTCAAAAAAAACAATTTTAATCCAAGCCAACAACAGGGAAAATACAATAGGCCCTACAGTGCGAAAGTCGAAAATTTCTGACAGGTTTATTGTGCATCGTAATCCTATAGGCCTTCTCGGAATTTTGTTTTGGCTCTTGCTCTTTTGTTTTGGTCAAGTTCACTAACCTTCCCCCTCTACGTACATATTCTCTCGGTCTGCCAGTGGTGTCAGTTGTCAGTAAGCGTGCTTAGTGATAGTCGTGATTAGTTCGTTAGTTCCTGAAATTAATAATGGCTGAAAAACGAAAGAAGTTTGTGTTAACGATTGCGCAAAAACTTGAAATGATTTCTAAAATAGAAAATGGCGCTTCAAGGAAGCAGATGTGTTTGAATTACGGGATCGGGGAAACAATAGTGCGAGACGTTTTAAAGCAAAAAGACAAACTGTTAGCCTTTGCATCAGTGTCAGACAGTGCTTCTGGGATGAAAAAACGAAAAACAATGAAGAAATCCACCTATAATGAACTTGACTCGGCATTAGCGGAATGGTTAGCTCAGGTGCGAAGTGAGGGCACCCCCGTGTCTGGTTCTACCATTGCAGCTAAAGCAAAATTCTTTTTTGATTTGTTAGGCCTGGAAGGAAATTTTGATGCGTCGTCCGGTTGGTTACATCGTTTTAAGAAACGTCATGGAATTAGAGAGATTGGTCTACACGGAGAGAAGCTGAGTGGTGATCAACAAGCAGCTGATGATTTTCAACGTGATTTTGAAGAGTTTGTGTTGTCTGAAGATCTGTCATATGAACAAATTTATAACGCTGATGAATCAGGGCTTTTTTGGAAGTGTCTTCCCACTCGTACTTTAGCATTTGAAAGTGAATATCAAGCGGCAGGTCACAAAAGTAGCAAGGAAAGAATTACAATCTTTCCTTGTAATTACATAATTTTGTTGTAGCACTACTACAACGCTGCGGGTAGTCACAAACTTACGCTTCTTGTAATAGGTAAATCTAAGAAACCGAGGTCTTTTAAGGGGACAAGAGCAGAAAATTTACCAGTTGATTATTTCAACCAAAAAAAAGGTTGGATGAACCAGCAGATTTTTCAAGAATGGTTTGAAAACATTTTTGTGCCTCAAGTACGTAAACATCTTGACTCAAAAAATTTGCCAAAGAAGGCTGTTTTGTTAATTGACAACGCGCCTTCACACCCAGCTACAGGTGTGCTTAAATCTTCTGACGGGCAAATCTTCGCAAAGTTTTTGCCCCCAAATGTTACTGCGCTGATACAACCTATGGACCAGGGAGTCATTGCAACCATGAAGAGAACATACAGAACAAAGTTGTTACTGTCAAAAATCGAAGAAGGCTGCGATCTCAAAGAATTTTGGAAGAATTATACAATTTTGGATAGCATTTACGATATTGCGTCTGCATGGGATTACATCAAACCCTCAACCCTTGTTAAATCATGGAGAAAACTCTTTCCGAGTATCGAAACAAATGTCAACCAAAACATTTGTGAAGAAGAGAATGAAGTCATGCCGACCGCTACACTTGTTGACCAAGTGACATCCGTTCCGGGAGGTGAGAATGTCGATGAAGAGAACATAGAAGAGTGGCTGGAATGCGACGCAAGTGAGCCGGGGTTTGAACGACTGACTGACGTAGAGATAACGAACAAAGCAATGGGAGTGAACGAGAACGAAGAAGAACAAAGTGAAAGTGAAGAAGACGAGGCGCCTGCGCGGATGACACACGAAACTGCTTTGCAGCACGTAGACGGATTGCTTCAATATTTAGAGGAACAAGACGACGACGCACATCTAGCAGAAAAACTCATGTTAAGGAAAGTACAATCTAGAATAAAGAAAAGGTGTTTCCAAAGCAAGAAGCAAAAACGAGTGACTGATTTTTTTTAAAAAGGCGTAACTGAACACTTTTTGTTAACAGGACAGTATTGTTTTTTGTTTACTGTTCTTTATTTTAGTGATTTAGACGTAGAGCAAAGGTTTCTGCTGTACTGTACATATTTTAAAAGTTTTACATATTATGTTTTTTGTACAATGAAACATAGTTTTTATGCTGAAATATTTTTTTTCGTGTTTACACCTCATTTTTAGTCTTTTTTCGGGTTATCCGCGGTGCCCTTGCCACCCAATTCCGCGGATAATCGGGGCTTTACTGTATTACTAAAGAAATAGTAAAGCAATCGGGATTTTTGTATTTTTTTTTACATTATCTAATACAGAAATTTAAATAACAATAAATATACTTTGTTCAAAATAGTGAGGACGTTTTACAGCATACTAGTGATCCTAACAATTATCTGTAATGCCAACGTTATACACATGGGTGAGAAGTGATGTTTGTTACAGTGAATGCCAACACACGGAATGAAAAAATCTCTTGCTAGAGTTAATGGAAAGGTTGGCAGACCACCTGTGTTACATTTTTTTAAACCTCACCCCATACAGCCGCATATGTAAATTTTTTTAAATACAAACAAACCTTCGTGAGCACGGACTGGCTTAACAAACAAAAAAGCGCCGCAGGGAATTTTCACTGGCCCAAAGGTCATTTGGTAACACTTGTTTTTTTATCCCGTTATTCAGCTCTGCCTTCGTAATGTCAATTATAAAATATTGTAAAGTGAACAGGGGGGTAATGATGACGGTAATGATATTACAGCCATATAGAAAAATGAGTAACTGTGGGTTGAAATAAATACTACAGTGGCACAGCAACAGGAAGGAAAACACTGGGTATAAATCTGAACAAAATAACTTACATATTGGTTGATGTGACAACGAGATATTCTACGAGACAATGATTGAAGAAGGAAACTGTTGGAAAAACGGAAATGAAAGGTACTGGTATCAGAAAGCAGTGAGACAATTGTAAAGAAGACACGAGCTTGTTACTCAAGATTTGAAATTTTACACGTGTAATAAAACAAATAAATGATGATTGATGTATTATGTAGATAAGAAAAAATTGTGTTGTGTCTATTAGTTTAATAAAAAAAAATTTTATTAATGTTTTATAGAGAATCTTTTTTTTCTATTTTGATTAATTAATTAATTAATTGTAAATGTTTAATTACTTTCGAGTGAGTAATTTAGTTATTGTGTTTTTGAACTATTTGTTCACTAGAGATAATCTTGTTATGTAGTCGGATCAAATATTCTCTTTTCTAACTTAGCTCCTCTTCTTCTTCTTCTTGATATATTTCTCTAATAATTCTAAATTATGTTTAGAAGAAAGAAAAAGCTAATATTTATCATACAAATAATTATGAACACAAAGTAATTGAGTAATTCTGATGTTTATTTCTGAAAATTTGAATTTGTGCGCCAATCTTACGCGCATCGCCTATGGCATTGGTTGAGATTCGCTCAGGTCGATTGTGAAAAAAATGACAAAATATAATGTTACAAAATTAATTATTTCGAGTTCTTTTAACTGTCGAAATGGTCAGAGAGGGCAAGGAACAAGATACAATACATACAATTATCTTAAAATAAATTATTATTCGTTGAAAAATAACAGGATTCTGAAAATTGTCAATTATTAAGTAAAGATTCGAACCAATTCGTAGAATGACGTCACTGGCTCGTGGAGGCTGTGCCTATGCTGGTCGCTATGCAAATGAAAATGGCTGCCGTTCACCTCGTGGATTTCTGCTACACAACGCTAACGCTATATTCTTCTCCCTCAAATATAAATGCGGATTCCTTCCTCTGCGATGTTGTAGTACCTCTGGAAAATTGTGTGAAATGTTCTTCCCTCCTCGGCGATGTTGTTCTGTGATAGTTTATTGGTGCAGTGTTCTGTGTTCAAATCTGTTGAGTTCGTGTCCAGATAATATTTGTTGAATTTTTCTCAAAATGGTGGTTGATTTCTCGTTCTCGTACGGAATATTAGTATTGCTGTTGTTCTGGTTCAGTTTTGGTGTTAGTTATGGTGTAGTGGTGTTATTTTCCATTTGGTAACCGCTGTAACATTTTTCTAGGTTGTACGTCAAAGTTTTTTGCATTATTTATGTATTTAGATCTTCCGTCCGTAAATTCTGATCTGTACACATTCACGAGTAACAATAGACTGATGACTTAAAGTCGTCGTTTCGGTAGTAATTTATAAAATGTCTTATTCCTATTCCCATTGTTTTTTACAAATTTACATGTCTTGGATTTTATTTCAACTCATAAAAATACATGACAAGTTTTCCTATTTATTGCTGTAACTTAATTATTTATTAATTTTATGAAAATCTAACTATTCAGCAATATTCTTAAGCTAAGTTTACATAATTTGATATATAACTGGGTCTGTTTTAAGTTCAGATAACCCTAAAATTTACAATTTTTGATATTTATTATAGGCCTTGTATTTTTTACAATTTTAGTAATTAAATGGTTTACAAGTGATTTTATGTTAATATTTCCTTTAAATAATTTTACTCACTCCCTGATTATTGCTTGTTGTTATAATACTCCAATATTGATTAATTTACTTTTTATCTGAGTCGAGTACCCCTTAGGCCTAGTATTACATATTTCCAAATAAAGTTAATTTTATTCTTTTGTCATTTCATTTGCTAATATTTGTTTCTGTACTGGTTACATTTTCATGTCTTTGTTTTGCATGGACTAGTTTCTCTTCATTATATACAGTTTGACTGAATTTATTTATTTGGGTTCGACTCTATGATAGTTGATTTTGGTTTAAAATGCTGTTTTGTGTTTCTATTGGGGTTTGTTATTTATTTTGCCCTATTACTTATATGGTTTACAGTTTAATAATAATACAATATTCATATTATCTACTTGCCTTCTCTGCCTTAACAAACTTGGAAATTATTGAACATTATTTCAAATACAACAGAATATCTTATATCTACTAATTTTTTTATATCACTTAATTATAACAAAAATATCTTATGCCTATTATTTTTTTATTTATATATCATAGAATTATAATGGAAACATCTTATTATTAGCAATATTTTCAGTCATTGACTGTCCTTTGTTTTTATGTTTCCTTTTATAACAAATTTAATCATATTAAAACATCTTATTACTAATAACACTTTCAGTTATTAACTGTCTCTTGTATTTACTATACCTAATTTGATAAAACAATAAAATAAAAACATCTTATATTTATTAAATTTTTATCACTTAATCTTTAAAGCACTTTTATCATTAAAACTATTCTTAGTCATTAGACTGTCTTTTATTCTTAGGTTTTTTTTATAGGGTATTTTTCTACACTGATGGTAGCCTTTTTAAGTGATTTCTATTTCCTACACTATTCTTTATTATAGTGTGTCACTTATTATTCTCTACACTCACTGTAGTCTCTAACTTGTATTGTTTTTATTATGGTATTTCACCTTACATTTCCTACACTAATGGTAGTCTTTTTAAATAATTTTTTACACTAGGGTAAGTTTTGGTTGGTTTCTACACTATTGGTAGTCTTTTGGTTTGTTTTCACTCTGTTCTTAAATTAGGCTTACATTTTAGTTTACAATTTTATTTTAATTGCATTGTATCCTGTAACTTGAGTTATTTGCTCTGACATTTATCATTAGTTTCAATTATGTAAAAATTGGGTATATTCATTCATCATAATGTTTTAGTGAATATCCTTTCTTGTTTCTGTATTGCTTTTAGGAACCTTGACATATTTTGTCTCTTTCTTCTCATTATGTAAGTATTTTCTTATCTGGTGGTTTCATGTCCTTATATTATTAATTCTATGAATCTGATTTGATTATTCGGTTTCATTCATTTTCTCATTTACAGCTCCTTATGAATTTGTTATTGGGTTTGTATCTTGGGGTTTCTGTTTCTTAATTTAATACATTTCCTCTTATTAATATTTTGTTTACTTTTTACTTTTGTCTTTTCATTTACTGCTCCCCAACCTACTGGGTATACTGCTGTTGTACTGGGGTTTTATATAGTTGGTTATTTATATATGGACCCAGAGTTTTCTTTGTTATTCAGTTTAATTTTATTAACATTTTATCGACTTAATGATCAGCTTCTTTAGTTTATTTTTTAACCATTTATTTTTTCTCACTCACTATTGACATTTTCTTCTTTATTCATGTTGTATTAAGTTAAATTTTAAGGTGATAATTCTGTTATGCTACACGTCAGAGTTAAACGACCGTTTTTATCGGTGTCTTGGTGTAACATTATCAAAAGATGACTGAAGTAATCAAGATATTAATACAAATAAGGGATAATTGTGACACGGGAGCTGAATTCTTTGTTTTAGATTAGGAAAATAACCTACAATCTATGCTTTGGATTAGGAAATTCATCATTATGATCATCATCATCTTCAGCAAGGATTAAACCAAAAATGGTTTATTCCGGTGCCGAGCAGATAGACATGCACCGGTCATTCTAACGCTTCTTCGGGCGCACCACACCTCTCCGTCGTTTTGGCTTGTATTTCCATAGTTTTTTGGGGATGCGGCAGTCATCGTCAAGATGTTCCCACAATTTTAGTCTATATTGGACAATTCTATCGGCCATACTCATAATATTCAGTTGGTGTCGTACATGAACACTTCTTTTGAGATCTTGAAGAATGTATCCTGCCACGATGCCTGAGAAATGTCATTTCGTCCGCTTGAAAACGACTGGGCTGGGACTTCGTTAGACCCATAGAGAAGTGCGGGAAGGAGGCCCGTCACCTTGTGGAACGGCAGCCGTGTTTCTTTAGAGTTCTTCTGACGGTCACACACACACACACACACACACACACACGGTGAACTTGTGAAAATTCTCCACCACATCATTGTTTGTAATGTACGACACGTTACAGCTGAGACATTAAAAATTGATGATTTGCTCCAGAACAGTACCATCTGTAGCAAGTTTTTGCTCCTATGGGATCAGCTCCATGAAAAGCAATCACCTTGTTCACTGATCTACAAAATTAAGAATATTACTAACGCTGCCATCGTAGGAAGCACAGTCACCTATGGCTTTGAAAATTGGAAGATTATCATCATCAAGTCTCAAACCAAGGATGGTTTGTCCCGGTCTCAAATAGGCAATGATTAGAGCTGGTCACTCCAGCGCTTCCTCGGACGTCCCACACCTCTCCGTCCCCGCGGCTTATAGTTGCATAGTTGTTTGGGGATGCGGCAGTCATCCATTCGGCAAAGATGTTTCGACCAATTCAGCCGATACTTGGCGATTCTGTCAAGTATACTCATAATATTCAGTTCCTGCCGTATATCTGTGTTTCTTCTATGATCGTGAAGAGTATATCCAGTCACGTGCCTGAGAAATCTCATTTCAGCCACTTGGATGCGACTGGCCTGGGCGTTTTGTTAAAGTCCAATTCTCAGACCCATAAAGAAGTGTGGGAAGAGCCATCACCTTGTAGGTATGTGCCTTTACTTGCTGACTTAAGGGTTCGCCTAATGGTCCACCACATGAAGATGAACTTATGTAACTTATTCACAACGTCGTTGCTTGCATTATAAGACAAAAATGGAAGATAAATCAAGAGACTACCGTTGGCTCAAAGAAGTAGAAATGGAATTCTAAAGAAAGTTTTCATGGACGACCTGTCCATTAGAAATGAGAACTCCAAAAGGCAACTTTATGTTAACAAGACAACTTTATACACGGTAAATACAAAACGGTTAGCATAGCACGGTCACGTCGAACGGACGCCTGATGACCGTTGGCCTAAAAGTTGCTAGACTGGGTTTCACCTAGATGTCGGAAACTGGGTAGTCCCAGAACACGATGGTAAGAAGGCATACTCGACAAGACGGATACAAGAGGTTTGCAACGTCGTGAATAATCCACAGGACAACCATTCAGTGTGCAGGACGAAGAGACGAAAGTAACTGTAGAAGATTCCCGATGGACGGATAGATGATTGGTTGAAGAGAAAAAATACAAACAAAACTACAAACGAAGGGTTGTACAAGGGAGATAGTTTACATAAGAAGGACAGTAGGACAATCGCTGATTATGATATTGTCCATAAACGATAATATTCCCTGGAAAAATATCGCCTGGAATTGTCGCAACATCTGGACAGAATGGAGAACAGGCGGTAGAATAAAGTAGTCTATAGATACAATCACTTTGGAATAAGGGATGTAGGAAGATCAAGAGCAAGACGGGAAGATGTACTGTGAAGACGGAACAGGCAATATGCCTGCTTCGTGAAGAAGAAGAAGAAGGAGAAGAAGAAGAAGAAGAAGAAGAAGAAGAAGAAGAAGAAGAAGAAGAAGAAGAAGAAGAAGAAGAAGAAGAAGATAATGATGATGATGATGATGATGATGAAAACTAGGCCTACTAGGAGAAGGAATTGTAAACTATTGTAAACTACATTCAGAAAGCAGTGTAAACGCAGAGATTACTACTACGAATTGGGGGATTACACAAATATTAAAGTTAAACGAACGCTTGAGCGTCATTGACACTACTACTACTACAAAAATCTGTTTTCTGCAAAACGTATCTTTTTAATGTTTGTGATCAGTCAACAAGCAAGCGATCCTTTTAAAGTAAATAATGACTGCTAATCGGATATCAAAACAGAACTTTTGTCTTCTTTACTTATTCAACTTTTGTGACTTTGATGAAGTTTCAGATTTCACAGTAATTAACTCTGTCTCGATAGCTTTTTTAAACTTTAATTAACTGTTATTATAATTAACTCACGATCCTTTTGTCAGTATCTCTCTACCTTCCTTTAAACACAGTCGAAAGGTAAAACAAAAAGCTGGTCGCTTGGATTTGTACTATTTGTTGTATTACAATACAAAATTATACATTTGAAAATAACGGGCTTTACCTATCGCTGACTTAATTTTAAAGTAAAATAATATTTTGGCTACACTAACAATCGATACCAGGCTTCGGACAAATAATTGAATATTGGAAGCGAGTTCTTAGCTTTAACACGACCGTTGGCATTTGTCTGTCTGTCTGTCTGATTGTCTATTATGTCTCACGATAACTACTGAACGCAACAAACCGGTCTTCGTAAAACCTAACGGGCGTGCTCGTGATTTTACCCTACAGAACCCTGTTGTTTTCGAGATTGATCTCCTATAAAACACGGGGGGGGGGGCTGGACGCAGAAATGTGAGACGTTAAACTTTTAAAAATTCCAAAAGTCCGTGTAGGATATCAAATTAAAGGAAATTATAACAGAAATATGAATTTAATGTTCCTTTTTTTTAATTCATAATGTTTTGACGCCGTTATGAATCTCTTGGTCATACACTACTCCTACACTTCAAATCTTCCAGTTCGCATCTAATATCTAAAAGTATCTATAAAAAAGTATCTACAAAATAAGTCTATAAAACTGTATTAAGTGTTTATTTACTAAACTCAAGTATTAATAAAATATGACCTGGCTACTAATCTAGAGGTCCCGGGTTCGATTCCCGGGCCCGTACCATAAAATCAAGGTGCGTTTTTCATCCCCCAGGTCGCCTCAGCCTGTTGAAAATGAGTACCTGGGATAACGTCCTGGGGATAATAATGGGCGGCTGAAGCGTAGTGCCGGCCACACTGCCTTCCTTGTATGCCGTACGGCTCGCATAAGGCAGCCTTCCCTGCCTGACTCCTAAGCTGCTTCGGTGGTACTCATGGGAGCCATTATTATTATTAATAAAATATTCTACCAAGTGCCGAGCTATCACTCGATCAGTGTAATAAACATATCGTTACAATCATTATAATTCCATATGCTGATTTGCTGAAAAAATTGTAATTTTTGTGTATTTGAATGAAGAATTACTTATTGTGACATGTCGTATGTGGTATAGCAGCATGTTGTGGTGTAGTATACCACATATTGTGATACGTGGTATGTGGTATAGGAGCATGTTGTGGTGTAATATACCACATATTGTGATACGTGGAATGTGGTATAGCAGCATGTTGTGGTGTACTATACCACATATTGTGATACATAGTACGTGGTAAAGCAGCATGTTGTGGTGTAGTATACAACACATTGTGATATGCGGTATGTGGTATAGCAGCATGTTGTCTTGTAGTATACCACATATTGTGTATGTGGTATGTACCAACTTCATATATTACACATTGTAAGCACTACATTACATTATAATTGTTAAACTTATTTGCTATGCTGTTACTGTGTCTTTAGGTCGTATAATAGAAGAATACGTAGAATTTTGATGTGTTTTCTACATTCAATTTATAGATTACCTAATGCTTCTGTTTTCTCAGCAGGTCTCTTAAGTCAGCAGGTCTTTAAGCTTTGCGCGCGTGCGCGTGCGCGCGCGTGTGTGTGTCTTATTGGCAGCCATTTGTTGGTGGCTGGTTTGGGTTTGAGAAGCAAAGTAGTGTGGCAGATATTTCAGAAAGTCAATACCGTTGACTCCACTGAAACGATCAGAGTAAACAGTAGGCTAGTTAAGGCGATTGAACTGCTCCACAGTAATAATGTCCTGTCTTACTACATTTTATACATGGTTAATCAACTGGTAACCGCTTTTTGAAGACTTCTGTGTCCTTCGTTATTAAAGCGGTATTAGTTTCCCGATACCAATTTTACGGGCTCCACTATTTGTTACTGGCCAAATATTTCTACAATAAAACGTCAACGTTTCCAAAGTTGATATTATATTCTGAATAATACATGAACTGCCTTGTCTAGACGGTTGACCCTCAGACGGTTTACTGGGAAAACCTTGCGTTTATGGCTGTTTCAAACTTACCAACAGCTGTAGGGTCATAAAGAACCTCCGTATTATACACAACGAGAACTGTGCTTATCTATGTTACAGAAAACAAGTCAATATTATTATTATTTCCAGCTGTACAATACATATAAAAGAGAGAGAGAGAGAGAGAGAGAGAGAGAGAGAGAGAGAGAGAGAGAGAGAGAGAGAGCGTGTGTACAGTGGAAACAGAATAAATGACACCAATAAAGTCACTAATTACAAAATTTATTTATTATTTAGTGTACAAGGCTGTACAATGTTTACACATTTTCCGGAACCAAAGATTACACAAGTGATTGAATTCTCATCTTCCACTGCTGCTTGTCCATCCAAAGATCTTCTTCAATTTCTCCTTCCCTCAATATAGTCTGAATTTCTTCTATCCAGGTGATAGGTAGTCTTCCTCTTTTCCTTCTTCCTGGCGGGGTCCATTCTATAACTCTCCTTGGCAATATTTCCTGTACCATTCTTTTCGTGTGTCCTTAACATTGTAATATTTTTTGTTTGGATAAAATCAACAATTGAATTTTTTACATTAATTGTGTCCTTAATGACTTCATTTCTAACTTCCTCACGTCTAGATACTCTTGCCAAACCTCTCCAAAAGTCTGCCTCTGTTGTCATTAATATTGTTCTTGTGTGTTTATTAGTACTCCAAACGTCTAAGCCGTGATTAAGCCATCTTCTAACAATAGTTTTAAATATTTTGGTTTTAGTTTCTGCTGTAATTTCCTTATCCCACAGGACTTCATTTAATGTAGATATAACCATCTTTCCCAAATTAATTCTGGATTGTATTACTTTACCTTCCTTCCCACTGGCCGTAATTTTCACCCCTAAATACTTGTATTACAAATCAATATTTATAAGTAAAACTCTAAACCCACTGGAACATTCAGCACAATACTATTCAGTATTCGTGTCGCTGTGAGAGTGCCAGAATACAATGAGACATCATCAGTGATTCAGTGTCAAATTTGTAAACACGCGGCTATTAGAAGGTAAAATACAGAGGCTATTTTGTCTTTGCAGAATCAGAGTGTAAGTTACAAAAAGCAATATTATATCTTCAGAATGTGCCTCAGAACTATATATTCTAAACTTATTCACCGGTCCAAGATAAATACTCATCACCATCATCGGCCGTGGCTCTACAACCCTTGGTGGGTCTTGGCCTGCTCAAAAAGGCGATTCCCCTGAGTATTCACAACGATAGCTTTTTAACAGGGTGAAGTCGTCACCCTCACGCCCCACCCCCAAACTGGGAGACCAGGTGTTTTATTTTGGGGTGTTCTTCCCCTAGATAGGCTGCCTTTACCTAGGTTATAGAGTCCTATCCACCCTCGCAGTTCACCTGCCGTACCACTGCCCTTCAGTTCCGCCAGATGATGTTCAGCTATGGGCCCAGCTGACTATTACCATCTTCGGCCCCATGGCAATACTGTTGGGTGCTGCCGCCCTCCACCAATCATGTTTCTCGACTTCCCAATCTAGATTCGTAATGTTCTGCGAAAACAGGGTCACCTCGAGTAGGATGTGGCTCTTCACCACGCAGTAGGGTCTTGGTTGTGTATACGCTAAGGGCTCCATTGGGGTGCCATCACTTCCTCCAACCCTGAGACTTGTGAGGACCAGTGCTCAGTTAACCCGAAGCAAAGGTGCTACCTCTCCAAGATCCTTCGACCCCAAGATAAATACTATCTCAGGGCAAAATAGAACTAGAAAATAAAAACTGGAAAGAAATAAACATTCCATTTCTAGTTACTTAGATTTTGATATTTCCCGCATCTCATTTAATCACTACGAAACAAAAATACAATTCTAAATATGAATTTAGAATACCAAAGGAGGAAATAAAAACCATGCCTTTCTGGACAAAAATGTCTTGTAAGACCAAAATTTGGTTTTTAAAGGAACAGTGAACCGTTTTGAAACAGTTCTGCTAGTTTAGTACTCTAGGTTGCGATATAGTGTTAGCAATGAAACTGATGTCATGATGTCAATGTGTCGATATGCCACTATGAAATTATGGATCTTTAAGATGATGTGTGGGATCATATATAAAACACTAAAGAGTAAAACAAGGAAAGAAAGAAGGACTAAATCTTATAAAACAATGGCAGTGATTGTTTTATTATGTGGGTGGTTTGAAGAAGATTATAAACAAAATTCAGAATTGAACTTTATTCCTTTCTGATACAAACTAAGGTTGTACACGACACCTTCTTCTTCTTCTAATTCTTCTTCTTATTATTATTTTCCTCCTTCTCCTCCTTCTCCTCCACCACTGCCTTCTTCTTCTTCTTCTTCTTCTTCTTCTTCTTCTTCTTCTTCTTCTTCTTCTTCTTCTTCTTCTTCTTCTTCTTCTTCTTCTTCTTCTTCTTCTTCTTCGTCTTCGTCTTCGTCTTCGTCTTCGTCTTCGTCTTCTTCTTCTTCTTCTTCTTGTTCCTCCTCCTCCTCCCCCTCCTCCTCCTCCTTGTTATTGTGATACACTAAAAATGAGAGAAACAAAAAAGAGCTGAGTCAATTTAGGGTGATAAGCCCACTTTAAATTTACGGTCCTAGAATAGAACCCGGAATTTCTAGGTTAGTAGACCGGCGTCGTACATATTTCTAGGTCAACTGAGCTACTAGAATTATTATAAAAAATAAACTAAATATCAACATAATAAATTTATACAGTTGTTTTAAACTGAGCATTACTTCTATTATAGTTCAAACGTAAGATGAGAAGATAATTACACAACAGTGCTGCAGTGATTTAGATGGCAGTGGATTTTGTTACTAGGTACCGACTTCAAGTTGGCAGCCTTTGTGTACAACGCGCGGCTTCGATCCTGTAACGAGAGCCGTGTAATTGTAAACGTTGATTACACAAACAATGCGTTACCATGGTAACGTCTGCTCCGTGACTCGTCTTCTTCGTTTGATCCACGTAATCGACTTAAGAACTGTCTCGTTCTGTTGATCTTATGTACTTTCTGAAACTCGAGTAATTTAACAATAGAGTGCATTTTCTTCTTCTGAGACAGAAACGTTGACTCGGGCTAATATATTTATAGTCACAGAAAGGACAAAAATACATAGGGCAACCTCTTTAAAACATATAAGGAGAAATATTGTAACGTCACAGAACGTTCCATAAAGGAAATTATTTGCATAGTAATTTATCATAAGAGGAAAGTGAGGTGAACAGTATCGAACCCAAGTAATCCGAAAATTGTTGTAATATTGTCTGATAATTAATATCATTAACATGAAAAAACGACAAGACTATGACTAAGACTCAAACCCCATATATATTATTTAAGTGAAGAACAGTGTAAAACTAATAATATACTATAAGAGAGACAGATAATATCTGAAATAACCAAAATGAGGTCATTACTTATTAAGAAATGTAACTCTGAATAGGGTATAAAAAACTATTTATTGTGAATTAATGGACGAGATCCATTATTATACTTTGTAATATAAATAAAATAAATGTATTAAATGATTTGAATACATTATTAAAAAGGATGTAAGTTAAAATAAAAAAATATATAAATGTTATGACAAAAAATCTATGTTTAGGAGCCGAGTCCAATCACTCAGATTGTATGTGAAAATTAATTATTATAGAATTAATATAAAAACTATATGTAAATGTCAATTAGACAAAGACGAACAAATTATTTTAAATAGAGAAAGCTGTAAAGTGATTAGAAATCAATTAAAATAGCCAAAAACAGTATTAACTGAAAACATGTAATGGACCTATAATATTGTAATATTTATGAATTTAATGTTGACAAAATGCAACCAAATTGTATTATAAAGTTGAAATACAATATAATGTGACTATACTTATATATGTGACCAACTAAAACACTTTAACAGTCGAGTTAGGAAACTATTTACCTATACCATACCAGGCTGAGGCCAAAAACAATCACAAAAAACAGTCATATTTGACAGAATAATTGCAGAATATTAGCAAAAATAAAGGAAAAAGGTACAACCCTATAGTGTACTATAGAAACAAACTTACTCAGTTGAAAACAAGCTTAATTCTTAAAGGATTTGAAATATGAGAGTGAAATTTTTCACACCAAGAAAATGAATCACTTATGCAAAACAATATGATGCTAAGTAATCTTACAGTAAAAATAATATGTATCAGGATAAACCAGGTATTACCAAGGATAAACAATATAACAAACTCTCAGTGAATACCCGAAAAATCCCATATATGATACCGAAAAAAGACAAATTATTGTAAAGAACCAGTGACAAAAAACGTAGGCCATATGTGAGGCCTATACAAAACTGAACTTATTTATATGTTATATGTGTTAATTTTTGTTTATTTTGTTATAAAAAGATGATTATGTTATGCATTAATGTTGTAGCAAGAACCAAACAACTTCACAACATTTTTATAAGTAGAAAATTGGAATTTTATGAAAACATTCCAAGGTAAGAGTTGTATTTTATGTTATTTTATTAGAGTTAATTTGTTCAAAACCAATCGTAATTAGTATCATTAGATTCAGTTGAAAGCAGAGAATCCAAAAATAGTAATGGCATGCGGATTGTAAGTAGTTATGTAAAATTGTTTGACAAATACCAGAATAATTTCAGTAATATCCTTTAGTGTGAAGAATAAGGTTTTGTTCTAAAGCTTCTACGGAAGTCAAATTTGTTCCATGATGTTCCATTTGATTATTCTCGAACGTTCTAGAAGGAATTTTTACACAAGTATACCGGAAGTTCATGTCAAAAAATTAAAACAATACCCCTTACAGAGTATAAAAGGAAGACGAAATTTGACCAAAAAACACTTTATGCTTTGAATCCAGAAGAGACACATCACCCACGAAACTGATCATCACGTCCGAGGCGAAACCGAAGAACGAGAATTCTACACGAGAACACAGAAAGGCTTTTCCCGTACATGACAAAAGACTGAACTAACCTCTACAAGAAGTATACGCCAACGTGTTGTTGAATAGAGCAGCAACACGCCATATTTAATAGAACGCACGCAGCCAGAATACTAGGGGCCCTGAAAAGGACCAAATTTTAATAGAGAATCAATTCTGCTGGTATTCGCTAAGACAAACTGACTTTGACAAAATTCCCAAACAATTACTGACACAAGCCTATCAACGTTGAGTCCGGAACTGGCGCTGCGACGGCCGAATCGAGAAACTACGCAGACAGCTGATCACCGCCGGCAGAATTCAAAGCATAGATTCAGTGCGAAACTTATTTCAATCGTGCGGAGTTTTAAAAAACCGTATTTTGACTTACAAATAATTATCAGTGCACGAGGAACGTCTACACGAAGAGGCGAGATTGAAAACGTCCCCAAGAGAAGTGTCCAGTGCAAGAAATAATTACCCACCGGAACGTGAGTTGTTCAAAAGTTAAAGTAATTTTTACCTGGTATCATTTGTCACACAGTTGTACTACACATGTCACACACCTTCAAATCACACAATTTTTGTAAAGCATCCTATTGATTTGTCTTGGTAGTTCAAAGGAGTCACGTCCTGATTATAAAGATTTTTCATACACTAAACTCATGCTTTTCAACTGAGTAAATAAAATGTTTATTAGCCGATACTTGATTGAAAGAACTTGTCAATAATAATTTTTTGTAACTCTGCAATTTTATTTAATACGAGTGTTAGTCCTTCAGACGATTTTTAAGGTTCATTAAAACATACGTTATTTTCAAATTCAAACTGTCTTGTTGACATTTTTTCATAGAATTAATTTAACAACTAAGAAATCAAAATTTAATTTTAATAATAATTTCTTGGAACAAAAAATCCAAGTGGCGCCCACATACACATAGTAGCTTAAGTTGTTTTGCAGGACGACATCATCGCAGAGGAACCAGTCATCAGTAAGTATCAAAAGTGCGCGGAGTGTAACACCCGACATATAACAACACAAACAACATACACAATCAGTATTTTATAATATACAACTCAAAGTTTGTCTCTGTACATATATAAAGTTTTACAGCACACAAAAATTGTTGGTAATATAATTAATTACTGACGTTATTGTACAAATTAACTGCTACTTATGTTAGGACTACGTTTTTCTTCTTGCCTGCTCCTCCTGTTATGCTTTTGAAGGATATAAATTATAACTTCAAATAAGTAAATTGAATAAAAATGAATATCCAGGTTTGATGACAGGTTAAAATATGTTTTTTTTTAACATACATTGTAACGATCCTATTTACTGGGTTTTATTACGTTTGTATAAAAGCCTTATTTTGTTGTAGTTTTATTTTTAATAAGCCGATCTTTCGGGTTTCTTAAGCCCTACGACGATAGCGTCAATTTGTAATATTTCGTAATTGCGTTTGTTACGTCTTATAAGCCCTACTTGGTTGTCGTCACTTTGTAACGTGTCGAATATTACGTTTGTATAAATACTTACTGATGTCGAACGTCTACTCACCAGTTCGGCCGTTCAATTCGAATTTACTGCCTCGCCGTATGGTTGACCAACACTGCTTAGTGAATCGACTTCGTCAAATTTATTTATTCTATATTTTTATTGCTCAAACTTTTATATTACGTTGAATAAAATCAAACATACAGTTTAAAGTGTGTACGAAGTTTTATTAACAGTTATTGATATGGTTCGATAATTACAATTTCTTCAAAATATAATGCTTAATTTTGCGCCAGCATGTTTACTTTTTCGCGGTTGGCTATTCTGTCAGCTCGCTGTTGTGGATACTCGTGCGTACCATTGACAATTTCGTTTATGTTTAATCTCAGGGTGAAGTTCTTGTGACTACAGAAAATGTTGTTATACAGACTAATAAAAGTACGAAATCTTACAATATACATTATAAATATTATTGAACAGGTGATATTCTTAAATAATGGTGATAAATTACCGATGTGAGAATTAGTGTTTTATAGGTTATTGATGCTTATCAAACCTTCCGTTTTTAAAACATATTCATGAAAAATCAAATTTGGATTGATATATTTATTCTAGTTAAGGTGTTTGTGAAATAAAATTAAGTTCAAAAGTTTATTAAAGTGATTAGTGAAGTGAAAAGTTTAGTTCAATTATTGTTGATTGTCTGGTGTTTTCTCGGTGAAGTGGTATTTAAAATATACTTAACGCTCCTTCGTCTCTGCTTATCATGCGTAACAATTCTCGCGAATACTGCTGCTTGTCCTTTCTTGTGTAGTTCGGTGAATTCCAAGTTCAATTTTCGTTAATGGTCTGGTTATGGTGTTTAAACTCCCTCAGTCCTGCTGACTAATGTTGGTTTCAGGGTTCAGTTAGGTGTCCATATATATTCTTCCTATTGTGGGTTGTTAATTCTTCACTGGGACTTCTTCAGCAATTTCTCCAGATTATTTTTTATCTCCTTGGTTGAATTTATTTATTTTTTACTATTAATGTTATTATTGTTATTATGTTTATCTTCTTAATCAGTGCTTTAGATAAAATAAGCTGATTTACTTCTTTTATGTCTTTGTGGGCTTCATACATCCACCCTACTCAAACTTCAATAATAGAATGAATTTATTAACAGTTTTGAATGTAACAAGGTTTCGTTGTCATGGCAACTCTCTGTAAAAAACTAATTCCCATTGGCTGATAATTTATAATATTGTTATATCAAACTAACGTTTTTCTATACAAAATTATTAATATCATTTAAAGTATTATATCTTCCTTATACTACTTGTAATATTAAATACAATAACACCATTATTTTGCTTTTTGTTTACACATTATTTTGATACCACTCAAAGTTACCTTTGGTCAATTTATAACAGATTACTAATTTTTAGTTTGGTATTTCTTTTGTTATTTACATTTAAACTAATTATTATCTATTCAGTTTTGTACCCTACACTTTCACTTTGAGACCTAAACAGATTATACACTTTATTTTATTATTGGCTATTGTTTTATCTTAAAATTCACAAAATTCTGCTCATCAGTTTTAAGCCTAATGCCTAGATTTCATAATTCACCTACCTTATACTCTTAACAATTGTTTATAGTTATTTATGTTAATTTATTAGGTTAGTAAACATTATTACTGAAACAAACTAACTTAACTCATAACATTTGATTGTTTTTAATCATCACATAACATTATGTAATTATTTAATACCTCTTTATAGGTCCATGCCTGTAGCTGAATTTTTTACATGTTTTAAAGGTTTTGTTCTATCATAAGTTGCCATCTCACAATACTTTGGTTATTTACCATCAAAGAAATCTATAACAAACTTGAACATTAACTATGCCCTATTATTCCCTTATAAACTCATTTAAGAGAATATAGTGTCTAACTCCCCTCTGTTTTCAATCTAACGTATTACCTTTTTATATTTATTTTCTATGTGTTTTATATATAATTTTATAACATTCCTTAACAATAACACAATATATCTTTTATCGTACTTATACTATACTAAAAAATTATTATAACTGGGTTACTATATTACTTATAGTTTGTTATTACCAGTTTATTATTTTATAGTTAATTACACTGCACTTTCTTTAACTTGTGTTTCTGTAGTTTATTCGACTATCACTGGCTCCTATAATGGTTTTATATTGATTATTACTTTTTATTCACTTATCACCTCTTTAATAATAACTATTGTTACTCAGGTTTATTTTATTTTAGTGGCTTTTGCTCGCTTATTATTTAACATTGTATATTTTATTCATATCTTTGATTTTACATTTCCCTTTCTTTTATATTTTATATAGATTACAGATCACATATAGATTACATACTATTTATTATAGATTGCATATTATTTATTGCCCTATCTAATTTTGTACTTTTATTTAATATACATTATTTTAGTTAATATGTGGGCTCTCATAATTGTAGTCATATTGTGGTTTGGATTATTGTTTTTGTCTCACCTTATCCAATCTACTAAGTTTAGTCCTTGTCATTGTCTAAGTCAAAAATTAGTTAGTAGTGTTGTGCTATCATTCTTCATGTTATAACCTTTTATTTTCCTTTAGTTTTCAGCCTTTTCTTCCATTAATTAGACTAGTAAGTTTTGTGCGATATTATGTCACGTTACAACATACGTCGTAAGGCACAAAAAAAAGTCTCAATACCTTTCCTGGTCATTCAAAAAAGAAGCAATTAAAAAGAAAACATAGCTGATAAGTCGGTCTGAGACCTAACTCCCATATTACATAGATACGGTACACCAGTCTGAGTGTATGTTTAGTTATGTTAGAGACAGATGCTTCAGACACATTGCTTGGAAAATAGTCTAAATAGGCCTAATGTTTAAGTTTAAAAATTGAAGTTTTTAAAGTTTTAAACATAAGGTTAAAAAGTTGTAATATTACTGTTTTTATAACATACTACAGATTTTTTGTTTGTTGTCTTTTTTATATTTATTGATTTATAAGATCGCTGCAACAGCATCGGTCATTAGCGACCACAAAAATTATAAAAATGAATTTGTAAATCATACAGATGTAGTAAAATATATTAAACTATAAGGTGCTTAGTGAACACAAACATTCCAACAAAATACACAGAAACTGGTACGATTTAAAAACTGCATTAGATATTTGTTTAAATACCAGCAATAATGTAGAATAAAATGGTAGGCTAATATTGGTCCACACAACACAAACATTATAAATACACAGCATGCAGATATATAATTATTAATTTATAACATATTAAGCGTATATATATAATAATAAATATAACACGTAATAACATATACAACGACAAACAATATATAACAATAAATTTAATAACAAGTTACATAGTAATAATTATTATATAATAAATAAAACAGTAATATTTATTGACGTAATAACAATCTCGACCTCATATCAATCCATTAACTTGATCGTTCTAGAAATTAGAAAATTTTTAATGTTCTTATAAATTAATTAGTCCGTACTTACATTTTTGCTATCAACTGAATCTCCTTTATGAAGAGAAGTATTCCGGCGGCTGCTGTCTTGTCATTTAAACTTCTGCTTACATCTGAAGGGATAATAAATTTGGCTCGCAGATGATGTAGAGCAGGCCACTCTGAAACGAGATAGAAAGCTGACAAAACCGTGTCACAGTGATTGCATCTAGCAGGAGGCTCGTTCGTGAAGATGTGCTTGTGAGAGGCCGATACGGAGTACACTTATGACCACTTGATGTTTGTTGACTTTACTTTGCCATAAAATTGCTTATTAAGTTATTTCAAGTAATCGCAAATATTCCAGGCCAGACGCGAGTAGTTGTGCAATTTTTCTCAATCTCTTAGGTACGCTTTCTCTCAAACAAACACTTTCATGAAATAATTTGCTTCTATCGTGAACATCCTACACTGGCTTCCACTTTCTTGTTACGTTCAGCCTACTGTTAGATTATGATTCTGGTCGGCTTATTCCTGTAAGGTTCTTTATATATTTATAAATTATATTTAACAATTATATTGTGTTAATTAGTGCAACACTGTAACAAGGTGACATTTATTGTTGTGTATTGGACAGATTCAACTGGAGTTATTGTAAGAGTTCTTTCTTAATTTATAACATTTAGACATTTATAAACTGCCGTTTATGTCTAATTAAAGCTTGTAATTAGTGACTTCATTGGTGTCAGTTATTCTGTTTCCATTGTACACTCTCTCTCTCTCTTTCTTTCTCTCTTTTATATGTGTGTATGTTCTTGTATAATATAAATAATTAATAACACACACAACTACTTTTGTTGTTGGATTTTAGGAAGGCCATTTTTTTAATTTTTGCATAATTAAAAATATTATTTAAGTTTGTATCGATAAACTATAACTTGATAAGCGAAACATTCAATTACAATTCAAACAAACCTCTGAAGATACAGATAATTTCTGTGAAACGTGCGTCAGGTGAAATAAACCTACTTGCAGTGTATTTATTTGAAGATAGTACATAGGAGACCTGCAGGAAACTCAGCGAGTTACTTACAAAGGAATAATTAATAATAAGATATTGTAAAGGAACTAAGGTAATGTCTTTAATTAAGTAAACGTAAAAGTATAAAAACTGTTTATTTAATTCACTTAATCTCTGTGTATTTATGCAATAATTTGTTTAGGATCGGTGAGTAATGTTGAATTTAAAATTACACACATCAACTCAGTAATATTTAACATCAGATGTTTAAATCTTCGTCTGATCTAAATTAAACGATTGAAGGAAGTCGTTACCTCGACTTTTGGCTTCAATGTTTCAAACTATATTGTCAGACACATGATAGATTATATCTTCTGTGTGTCTAAATTTTGTGACTCTCACTGAGCAACGTGTCGCATACACTATAATCTTTAAACGTGAGGCTTTAGCAGCAGTAGTAGTTTGTTGTGAGGGGGGTCGGCATTGTGGAATAAAAATCCACGATTCTTCGTCTTCAGTAGAATTAATTTAGTCCAGGTTCCCAAGACCAGACTCTGTTATGCCGTCCTTAAAATGGAATACGTTCCACTTATATTCTGGAAGCGTTGGATCCGCGAACACTTGCTTTACCGTCTTGTATCTTGTAGCGTCCGGTGTCACGGGCCTGTCGTTTCTACAAAGCAACATAAACAATGCTATGACGTAAGCAGTAACTGCCACTGCCACTACGATCACATGAGTCACTTTCATTACAATATCCAAATAGTGTAGTAAATTAAATGTTGTTTCTAACAATAAACGCTTTGTTGTTGAATTTTATAAAGTTCAGTATTTATTTTTTCATAATTAGAAATATTATTTAAGTTTTTAACAATAAAGTATAACTCAATGAACTTAAAAACAAAAATTACGTTGCAAAGTACACACATTCGTTTTGATAACAAAATAAAATAAATTTTCTTCCGTGTGTCTACTTTGTAAGATATAGAAATATGTGTTAAAATGTCTAGTTCTAAATAATAAGTCGGTTAAACACAGATAAGTTGGCCACAGGTCCAAAACCTACGGTCACAACGGTTCAAAATATATTCGATTAGTCGTTAGTAGTTGTTAGTCGTTGTTTGAGGTATGTTTGATTAAACATTTAATGTAAATTGACCTAACCTAAATATTTATTTGCAAATAGCACAAATGGGAAGCAAAGTAAAATTCACTTAAGGAATAGAATATTGTTATATTTTTAATAACCGGCTGTAACATGAACATGTCGGGCTTGATGATTTTGTGGTTACTTGATAAGGGTATCCAAAGACAAACTGCAATACCAAACAAAAAACGTTCTTGTTTTTTTATAAACTCTTAACAAACTAGCTGCAGAGCTCGTGTCAACATTTTTTTTTTTAGTAAAGTAACAATTGTAGAGCAATCGTACATAAACTCTAGAACTCCCAAACAATAGGACTTATGTTAAAATTCTCTTTAGACAACCGGCTGGATTTTTACAATTTTTCAAATTTTGTATCACATTTGTGGCATTAGGGTAAAAAAATTTTGAAAGTCTAAATCTGTAAACTATATTCAGATGCTTGTTAAAATTCTCTTTAATTTTATATTCCACATGGAATTTGCAAGTCTATCAAACTTTTACCCCACTTTTTAAGCCTTGGGGTCTCTAAATTTTTAATTTTCAAAAATTAACACTGTATTCAGAGTTTTTTAAATATTCATTTTAATTTTATGCGCCACATAAATTTTTTCGACGCAATTTTGGTCAGTGATTTTTAAAAATTTTGAAAGTTTAAAATATATACTCTATATTCAGATCGTGGTTAAACTTCTATTTTCTTTGATAGCCCACATGGTCTTTTGCAATTTTTTCACAATTTTGACCTTCTCACACTATTGCCTCCCGCCATCTGTTATTTGGAGGATCAATCACAAAACAGGTTCAGTAACAGTTGTAACGAAACAAAATGTTACAAAAAGAATTGTAAATATAAATGGAAATCCGATCCAGAGAGGGAACAATAAATAATAATTGATATCCAATTAAAGGAAACCTAGTTGGTTTGACTTATTTAATATCAACAAGAGACCCAGAAATAACCCAGTAGAATAGGGCAGTAAACAGACAACAAGTTAAATAAATAAACCTAGTAGGCCTAATCAACTTACCCTGAATAACAACCAAACCCAATAAAGAGTACCTATCCATATAAATAAAATTGTATTAAATAAAATTGTATAGGCCTATAATTAAGGATAGAAAAAGGGACACAAACCTTTACAGTGATATAAGTGCCATAATATAAATAGTGACACAGATTACCGTTAAACAGTGTTAATTATTTTTTATGAAAAGTGTTTTATTGTTATTATTAGACAGAAATTTAGTTTATCATACAGACAATAGTTTAACAGTATAAATAAACTAAAACTGTCAAAAACAAGTATTATCATTAAGAGTTTTGTTATATGTTATAAGATTTTATGTCACCAGTTAATTTATTTAAATATATTTATCTCAGGGAGTCAAGGTAGAAATTACAATCGACCATAACAAATTGTTCCACCACATATCAGAGAAATTCAAATTAATAAGGGTTTACAGTTATAAACTGAGACATGTTTAGTATCAAATTGTTTATAATTATCTAATTAATAATTGTATAAACATTGCATGTATCATTAAAGTATAATAATAAAATTATCTATTAAAGGTAATTTATAAAATGTAAAGTAATTAATGGGTATCGATCATATAACATTTAACCTGTACATAAATGGCCAATAAAAATTTAAGAAGTTTGTATGAGTTCGGTGACTAAAAAAAAGAAGAAATAACACTTAATTGTTAATTGTGATGAAGAACAGTTGAATAGTGCGTGTCGAGATGTTATTAATATAAAAATATAAAATTAATAAACCGTTTGTGAAAGAAGATTTGTATGACCACCATTGAAGATAAATAATTCCTCCACTACAATCAATACACTAACCAGGAACACACACCATCAAGAAATTATAAAGAAAACCAGGAGACGTTTAGCAATATCGCCTAGATGTGTAAAGTATAATTTGACTTAATCATTGACAATATTTTTATCCAAAAAGGAACAACCACTAGACAATACACCAATTCACACCAACACTAATCACTAGTAAACATTTTAACAAGTGAAAACAAATTCCATATCTGAACGAAACAATGATTACAAGGAAAACATTTATTTGTACACATTTAATAAACTTCATTATTCTGTGAAACGGACAACGGCAGCAATGATGATGACGTCACTCTAACCTACATGCTTTTTACGAAGCGTATTGAATATCGTCAAACTTTGTATGTTATTTAATATATAATTTTTGTAATTTTTTTGATTATAAGTAATAGATGATTTGTAAAGGTACTCTATACTTTTAATTATCATGTAATGGAACTTTTCGTAGCAGCCACAAGAATTCCCACGAAATATATTAACCTTATATAATTATTCACTCCTGAGATAAATATCGATTGTGACAACCGTATGTATCGAATGGAATTTTCTAACAATTTGAACTCATATTACAGAGATTAAACAATTACGTTAATAAATCATATCCATGCGTTATTATTTCATGAACATAATATATTACCAACATTTATTTTATAATTAACAAGGATAAGAAGACGTCGGGGAGTCATTGGAAGTACGTAAACTACAAAACCAAGATTAACCTCAAAGAATAGGTTAAAGCCTAATATCGAAGGTGACTTGAGAATTGTTTGGGATGACTCGACCGCTATTTTTGAATTGATTTTGGAGTTCTAACTGCTGAATTGGAACAATTATAATTCTGTTTATTAAAACAAGGCAGAATAATTCATTTCTTCTAACTTAGATATTAAATCACATTCGAAAACACACAACATAAATATTCCACGATCAACTGATACACTATTTACAACTATTTATTACGAATTAACATACGGTATACAAAACATAACACGGGCAAATTATTATACCATTACGATACTACGGGTACACGAGAAGTACTATAAATTGGTGCACCAACTAGTGAGGCTGAAATTAGGGAATATTAGGTGAAGAAATTGAAACAAGCAAATTAATTTCCTAATTTTTAGCTGGCGACTGCTATAAGTTCCAAGAAATAATAAAGATGCGTAAGAGGGCGACATCATTGAAACGGACGAAGGAGGCAGAGAAAGAAGTCAGGATGGAAGAGAAAGTAGTAACATCGGTGGAGGATGTGGAAACGGTAGTGAGAGAGGAAGCCAGAGGAGGCCTGGATTTACAACAACTATGGGAATTAATTAAAGAAGACTCTAAGAAGCAGAAGGAAGAAATGAAGGAAGATTTGAAGAACATCAAGGAAAAATTCACTGAAAATTCAAAGACACAAAATGAAATTTTGAGTCAAAACTTATTAAAACAAATGGAGGAAAAATTTCATAACATCAAGGAAGATAACAGACAAACAAATGAAAAAATTGATAGTATCAAGGAAGATAACAGACAAACAAATGAAAAAAAAATTGATAGTATCAAGGAAGATAACAGACAAACAAATGAAAAAATTGATAGTATCAAGGAAGATAACAGACAAACAAATGAGAAAATAGACGGTATGAAGGAAGAGATTAACGAGAACTCAAGGATACAAAATGAGAAAATGAGTGAAAATTTAATAAAACAGATGGAGGAGAGATTTGGCCAAAACAAAGAAGAAACTAACGAAAATTTTAGGAAACAAAACGAAACCACTAATGAGAGTTTAAAACGGATAAATGAGAAAATTGATAGTATTAAAGAAAGTACTAATGAAACTTTAAAGCAAACTATAAGTGAAAATAATAACCAAATGAAGGAAGAGTTCAGACAAATCAATGAAGAGAATTTAAGAAGAATTAATGGTAGAATTGAACAGGTCAATAATACAATTAACCAGAAGATGGACAAAATCAATGAGGAAAGGAAGCAAGAAACAGCGGACACTAATGAGAGATTGAGAAAAGCTAACGAAACCATCACACAAAACAAAGTAATGGTAAATGCTAGAATAGACCAGGTCCAAGAAAATAATCGTACTCAAGTAGAAGGAATACAGAAGGAACAAGAAAATTTAGTAAATTTACAGAAACAAACCGGAGAAAGGTGTGACCATATTAACACTACAGTGAACAATTTAACTGGTCAAGTACGCCAAAATCAAGAAGAAATTGAATTAATTAGGACCAGTCCAAATAATATTACTCATGTTTCCACAAATGAAACCAGAGAAGGGATTAATTTCAAAAATTATCGTAGAAACCCCATGGAATTCCTGGCCAGAATCGAGGAGCATTTTAATAAACATCGAATAACTATCTGGAGCTCGATTAGAGAGATGTTGGATGAGCATTTTAGGGAGATTACGGACAACTGGTGGACAGCAACCAGGAATGAAATAGTGGACTACGCTCAATTTAAAAAACTATTTAAAGAAAAATATTGGTCCGAAGCTATACAAAATTTTATCAGGGACAACATTTGTCAGGGAAGATATGATGGAAATAGAGGTACATCTCCAACTACTTACTTCTGGGAAAATGTGTGTTTGGCGAGACACCTAGAGCCAAGAATACCAGAAGAATCCCTAGTAACTAAAATGGCATACCATTATGACGCAGGAATTGCCAGAGCACGCCTGGGAAGCCAGATTAAAACGGTCCACGCCATGGCTGACTTATTAGAAAATTATGAGAACGAGAGTTACTACAAAAGAAGCAGACAACGAACTGATCAGTGCGGTTCAAGAAATAATAACCATGGTATGAATAATAATCACCCTAATAATTTGAATAACCGGAATAATTATAACTTTAATGGAAACGATCGAAATTACAACCAAAATTTTACCCCAAATAATAACCAACAAGCAAATTTCAATAGAAATCCAATTAACAACAATAGTAACAACAGGCCCAATCAAAATTACCATCCGGGTAATAGAAATAATAATAATTATAATAACTACAGAACCAACCGAAATTATAATAATTTTAGAAATAACTCAGGAGTTAATACCAATAATAATAACCAGGGTAATTATAATACTAATCGTCAGTACCGACCCCGAATAAATTATATTTGTGCAGAAGAAGGGGATTACTGGAGATACCATCAACCTCCGAGGAACAGTTTTAATAACGGTTATTCTGCAAGAGGAAATCCCAGAGGGATGAATCACCATGACAACCGAGTAAGAAGTAGAAGCCAGGAGGACTTCCGAGAATCAAGGGGGAGTGAACAATTAGACAACCGAGAGGTTGAACAACCAGGAACCGGCACACCATTCCAGGCATATCAACAGTCATGCCCGGAAAGTAATCATGATGGCCTTAATTTAAACGGAGTGAGGCAGTAATAAACCCTCGCGACCCCTTACTGCTCCTATCTACTGGGTACAAAAACCACCAAATTCAAAAATATAGTAATAACAAATTACTACCAACTAATTATGAAAAACTAATTATGGAAAGTAAAAGAATTTTGAAGTACAAAAACAACCAAAGTTTAAGGACGGATAGTCAAAATCTTACTATTATTTACAATTATTATTTGAAAAATCTTCGAGAAGAACTGTTGGAGGAAACGGTGACAAGTAGAATCAACCAGCATAATGAAATCTTATACATAACCGCTCAAATTGAAGGAATTCCTACACGAATAATGATAGATACTGGTGCAAATGTATCACTTATTAACAACGCTGAACTGGAGAGAATACAGAAACAAAGTAAAAATATAATACCTACTTTACCTGTCAATAATGTTATTTTAATAGGTGCCACTGGGCGTCAAAATAAAACAGTGAGAAAACAAATGTCATTGGAAATAGAAAGCAAAGGTGTTACAATTAATATTATATGTTTGGTCGCAATCGGCCTACCATTCGAATTATTAATCGGATGCGATATGCTGAGGAAATACTCAGCCATTATTGATTTGAGCAAAGAGAAGGTGTCCTTGAACTCAGAAGGTGTTATGTGGACGGCAGAGTTAATAGGAAGCGATGGTGCCCCTCTGAACCGTACCCATCACCAAGTTAGGAAATTAAATTTTTTAAAGAATGACACCCAATGCAGAAAAATAATCTATAATATGACAAATGAAGACCTGTGGAACAGTAAATTACAGGAGATAAGAGAGTTTAGACACCAAGGTACAAATAATTTGACAGCAAAACAAGTAGAAGATCTCATTATGATATACAAGAAGTATAAACATATATTTTCAGAAAAACCAGGAAAAGTAAAAAACTATCAGTGTAGAATACAATTTAAAGAACCAGCAGAATTCCACAGAAAATCCTATCCTATACCATATTTATTGAAGGAGGCGGTTAGAGCTGAAAATAATAAAATGTTGTTAAATGATATAATTGAGCATAGCCAATCACCATATACTAGCCCAATAGTAGCAATTCAGAAGATTATAATCAACAATCCATGAAAAAATATCAAGAGGAAGAAAAGGAAAAATAACATAAGTAATTATGTCCTCAAGCCTAATGAAGTGTTCAGAAATAATTACTTCTGAAGGGAGGCAATTTGTAACGAAACAAAATGTTAAAAATAATTGTAAATATAAATGGAAATCCGATCCAGAGAGGGAACAATAAATAATAATTGATAGCCAATTAAAGGAAACCTAGTTGGTTTGACTTACTTAATATCAACAAGAGACCCAGAAATAACCCAGTAGAATAGGGCAGTAAACAGACAACAAGTTAAATAAATAAACCTAGTAGGCCTAATCAACTTACCCTGAATAACAACCAAACCCAATAAAGAGTACCTATCCATATAAATAAAATTGTATAGGCCTATAATTAAGGATAGAAAAAGGGACACAAACCTTTACAGTGATATAAGTGCCATAATATAAATAGTGACACAGATTACCGTTAAACAGTGTTAATTATTTTTTATGAAAAGTGTTTTATTGTTATTATTAGACAGAAATTTAGTTTATCATACAGACAATAGTTTAACAGTATAAATAAACTAAAACTGTCAAAAACAAGTATTATCATTAAGAGTTTTGTTATATGTTATAAGATTTTATGTCACCAGTTAATTTATTTAAATATATTTATCTCAGGGAGTCAAGGTAGAAATTACAATCGACCATAACAAATTGTTCCACCACATATAAGAGAGATTCAAATTAATAAGGGTTTACAGTTATAAACTGAGGCATGTTTAGTATCAAATTGTTTATAATTATATAATTAATAATTGTATAAACATTGCATGTATCATTAAAGTATAATAATAAAATTATCTATTAAAGGTAATTTATAAAATGTAAAGTAATTAATGGGTATCGATCATATAACATTTAACCTGTACATAAATGGCCAATAAAAATTTAAGAAGTTTGTATGAGTTCGGTGACTAAAAAAAAGAAGAAATAACACTTAATTGTTAATTGTGATGAAGAACAGTTGAATAGTGCGTGTCGAGATGTTATTAATATAAAAATATAAAATTAATAAACCGTTTGTGAAAGAAGATTTGTATGACCACCATTGAAGATAAATAATTCCTCCACTACAATCAATACACTAACCAGGAACACACACCATCAAGAAATTATAAAGAAAACCAGGAGACGTTTAGCAATATCGCCTAGATGTGTAAAGTATAATTTGACTTAATCATTGACAATATTTTTATCCAAAAAGGAACAACCACTAGACAATACACCAATTCACACTAACACTAATCACTAGTAAACATTTTAACAAGTGAAAACAAATTCCATATCTGAACGAAACAATGATTACAAGGAAAACATTTATTTGTACACATTTAATAAACTTCATTATTCTGTGAAACGGACAACGGCAGCAATGATGATGACGTCACTCTAACCTACATGCTTTTTACGAAGCGTATTGAATATCGTCAAACTTTGTATGTTATTTAATATATAATTTTTGTATTTTTTTGATTATAAGTAATAGATGGTTTGTAAAGGTACTCTATACTTTTAATTATCATGTAATGGAACTTTTCGTAGCAGCCACAAGAATTCCCACGAAATATATTAACCTTATATAATTATTCACTCCTGAGATAAATATCGATTGTGACAACCGTATGTATCGAATGGAATTTTCTAACAATTTGAACTCATATTACAGAGATTAAACAATTACGTTAATAAATCATATCCATGCGTTATTATTTCATGAACATAATATATTACCAACATTTATTTTATAATTAACAAGGATAAGAAGACGTCGGGGAGTCATTGGAAGTACGTAAACTACAAAACCAAGATTAACCTCAAAGAATAGGTTAAAGCCTAATATCGAAGGTGACTTGAGAATTGTTTGGGATGACTCGACCGCTATTTTTGAATTGATTTTGGAGTTCTAACTGCTGAATTGGAACAATTATAATTCTGTTTATTAAAACAAGGCAGAATAATTCAATTCTTTTAACTTAGATATTAAATAACATTCGAAAACACACAACATAAATATTCCACGATCAACTGATACACTATTTACAACTATTTATTACGAATTAACATACGGTATACAAAACATAACACGGGCAAATTATTATACCATTACGATACTACGGGTACACGAGAAGTACTATACAGTATATACAGCGTGCCAAGCTTTACGAAAATCGGTTGAGGTGTTCAACATTTATTGTGAGACACGCCCCAAAGTGACAGACAGACAAATGCCAAACGGCGAGTTAAAACTGAGAACGCGCTTAGCTCGTTCAGAAACGCGACTATTATTTTCTCAAGCAACTGGTATTCTAATATTTTAAGACCACTGTTCGTGGGAAAGAAATAATTGTTGTTTGTACTAAATAACAAGCTTAAGTAAATAATTAAAACAATAATTAATACACGATAAATGACATACAGTGTGTGATTATATTTTGTACAATAAATGAATTTTAGTTAAGAAAGTTGTGTTGGTGGTTATAATCACAAACAGAATTATCACCGTTGCACACCACTATAGAAAATATATTCCGATTAATCCTTTCAAGCTTCACAGCTCATCGTCAGATCGAAAATAACAAAAATAGGACAAACAACTTCTTCATACCCCTCCCCCAATAATGTCATTCCAAAATACGTGGAAGTTAAAAGAATGCACACACACACACAACTCAACATACATACACACAGAATGTCCTAAAAAAGATGTAACAGGACAGACATGGGTGACTGAAATCGATAGTTAACAATAGCCAGAAACGACATTTAACTTATAGCTTGTTGCGAAAATATGTACGGGCGGTAAGACATGTGGGGGCTATGAAGAAGTTGTTTGTCCTATTTTTGTTATTTCCGATCTGACGATGAGCTGTGAAGCTTGAAAGCGCTAATCGGAATAATTTTTCTATAGTGGTGTGCAACAGTGATATTCTGTTTGTTAATAAATAAATTGTAAAACCAGGTTTATTTACTAAATATAACTTACTTTACTGTTAATCTGAATTTACTTAATTCTATATTAGATATTTTTCAATACACAACATAAAATTTTTATCGTAATTTTAATTTGGAACTGTTTATAAATTTAGTCGCTTTCTCCACTGTAGTTACCTTCAGCAGAACTGATCTCGTATATTCTGCGCATCTGTAATCTCCTTGTTTTAGCTTTGTTAGTAACACTAGAAGCATTAGTAGTATCAACAGCTGTTGTGGCGGCGACAGTTGAAGGTTGAGAAGGAGACACGCTCGTGGATTTTGTTAGCGGTGGCGGTGGCGGTGGCGGTGGCGGTGGCGGAGGCGGTGGTGGCGGTGGCGGTTTGGGCGTGGCAGTGACCACTTTCTGCACCACTTCCGTCGTCGCTTTCTGCAACACTTCCAATCGCTGTATCACGTCGGCCATGGATTCGGCTCTGTCCAACACATCCGACACGTGGCTGTACAGTAGCATGTACAACGTTGTGACGTAAGATATCAACACCACTGCCATTATGATCTGACATTTCATTTTCGATTGCCCCGTGCGCGTGCGTACTAATTCACCGGCACCAACAACATACCAGATTTTTTAATAAAATTAATAACAATAACAAAATTTTATAATAAATAGATAGAGAATATAATTTAACCACTTTCTTGCAATGTCGGTGCTTAATGTAAGATTGTTGAAACACAAAATATTTCAATCCCGCTTGTTATATGTTTCAGCTGCCACCTACAGCAGTAACAGTTGTTCACTGTGTAAGCAAGATAAGGGATGCTGTCGTTATATCACTCAATTCTATTTGTTTCGATTCAATATCAAGTTTTTTCCAATGAACATGTTTATTGGTACTGTTTAATCAGTGCCACATGACAATGACATGTTTCCGTCATTTACCGTTATAGGTTACGTGACGAGTACTTCACGTGTCGCTGTGGAACCCACTCGTGATGTCGTAGTTAATATACTGTTCAATACTTATATCCAAGTCAGACTCTGCTTCAGCACTTCCCGCTGTCTCTACCATTTGTCGAAACAGTCTTCAAAGTTCTCTTTCAGATTGCCTTGTCTTCCCTTGTAGCATGCTCCTGAATCTTATCCACCAAATACAATCTCCTCCCTTTCAGCGGTGACAGGTTGTGGAACCCGTATGATGTGATGTTTTGCCAATAAATCCTGTACAAGTGCGAAGAATGTGTAGTTACACTGTCATGGTGAAAGTGTCATGTTCCTTACTTGCCCATAGAAACTATGTTACCATTATAGTGCCAATAGTAATGATCTGCAGAAAAAAGGAAAAGTATAGACAGTTGTGATGCTAATGGACAGTAGTCATACAAATGAATTTTGGCAGATGTTGTAAATCATATTAACATAAAAATATCAAAATTAAAACTTTGTTCAAGTTACTTTTTACCATAGAGATGTTTCCAAATATTCACATTAAAATTCAGATAATAATAACTATCACAGGGTGTGAAAGATTATCTAGTAGTATGAGGAGAGAAGAAAGTATTCCAACCATTTGAGACTTGATGCTACAGAGGAATGCCAAGATAAGCTGGGGAGAGTAGATAGCGAAAGTAGATGTTCTTATAAGAGCTCAACTGAAAAGAAGCTTCCTAGGTGTGAAAAGATACGTTAATAAGGCATAGGCTCTGACACAATGGGGCAGTGAATGGAATACCTGAAAGAAAAATGGAACGGAGGACTCATAGAAGAAGACACCATTTAGACTAAATGAGGCAGATTATGGATGATATGGACTGCTCGCCATACTGTGAATTAATGACTAAAGCAGAGACGAGAGAGAGAATGGCAAGCTGCTGCCAACCAGCCTGTGGGTTGCTAACCCAGACGGAGAACCTTGAGTGGGACTCTGTCTTGCTGACTACTTCCTTGCTTCTGATCTTTATTGAGTTTTTCTCCTCCAACATTTAAAGGACTACCCAATTGTGAATTTCACATCCGGTGTGGATATACGGTGTGCACATCTGATGCTCATAGGTTTGTTTCAAATGAAGATATTCGCAGAGATCTCAACAATTCTTTTGGGTTAAATGAGACCAAGAGAGTGCACTGCACTGCCTCAGACGGGTTTGAGAGAAACCGGTCTCGGTTGTTAGCGACGAAGCGATGTGATTGTACCTATTCTTACCCGGTCAATTGCACCCCGTACTTTCACTTGGTCGCCGCAACTGACCAAATCTGTGGCCACTATAGGGTGTTCCAAACCGGATGGCACCTAAGACCCTTACTGTCGCACGCGCACACACACGCACGACCCGGGCGAATCAGGTATAAGTATAAAATAATTGGCCGGTCCTATTCAAAACTATAACATTTTTAATTTAGCTTGTAATCCAAATTACGCTATAATTTTTGTAATCTCCGTAAAGTTGTGAGAAAAATGAGTCCAAATAACACATAGTTGCGAAAAATATGAGTATTTTCGGGATTTCTAAAGCAAACGCAGAATTGTAGTACTGCTTAATAAAGATAAACTTAGTTGTACATCTTAAATATATCACAACCACGTCGTGTTTGCTGCATTTTCTTTAAAATTGTATAGAGATTACAAATAAGCTAAGCTCGTTTTTAAAAAAAATTCATATTATAAAAGTTGCAGTTACGTAGTGGACGCCCCAGTAGATGATTCATACCCCAAGTGTGCGGGCCAGCTACGTTTGTGTGTGTGTGTGTGTGTGTGTGTGTGTGTGTGTGTGTGTGTGTGTGTGTGTGTGTGTGTGTGTGTGTGTGTGTGTGTGTGTGTGTGTGTGTGTGTGTGTGTGTGTGTGTGTGTGTGTGTGTGTGTGTGTGTGTGTGTGTGTGTGTGTGTGTGTGTGTGTGTGTGTGTGTGTGTGTGTGTGTGTAAGGGTCTCCTAATCTCTCAGGTGCCATATGACTTGGAACGCAGTATACTAGAAACATTCCTGTTCTGAACTTCGATGGGTTTTCAGTTCTGTAACTATTTCATTTATACGAGTAACCTCTTCCTTCCAATATTCTTGATACGTTAGTTTAGGTTTTGTCACGTTAGGTTAGGTTAGGCTAGAAATGAATAGAATTATAACGCTAATTTGTGTATTATTATAATAATAACATGACAATGATAGTAACGATTGGCACCACCGTACGACAGCGTAAAGTTAAGTTAACGATAGAGAAAGTTAATTGTTCATTAACAGTAGACTAAATAGACACTGGAAACTGATGTAGCGCATTAGCATTCCAGGCGTGAGTCTCCATTTCTTCACATGTCTTTGATAGATGCAGTCTGTGTCTGTAGCTTATAGGACGATATTTTCTACGCAATTGGCCGGGATCAAATTTCCACCTCGGTCTCGACTGACCGTGTTTTATACAATTGCGCAACTGACCGCGGTCCTTTAAAACAATCACTGTTTGTAGAGTAGTGGACCCTAACGTAATAAATAAAATAAAATGATATTAAAGGGTCGCTAGTAACAATCACAGGATGCGTGAAAATTGTTTATTTAATCATTGAATGAAAACGCACAAAGAAACCAAAACACTGAATGAATATTTTCCAATTACAATAATTGACCTGACACAAATTAAACAATAACTGTTAGTGATCCGTAGAAGGAACGTCTGACAAACTATGTTAATATGTTATGACTTGGACCCAACTGAATTGCTTGGGTTAATATTACTGTCTCATTATGCAGAGCGCAGCACCGAACAGCGTACAATCACAACTGAGAATCTTAATTACATGGAAAAACATTATCGTATAACGTCTCTCCTGTTAAGACATCATAACATAGGGAACCAGTTTAATTGTTTGCTGTTAATTAAACTAGCTGCAGTAGTTAGTAAAAATTACTTACCAACAAATTATGACAATGTATATATCAGGAATTTGTCCAAGGTTACATGAATTTATTCACTCTCTGGATATTAGCGAAAACATCTCTTTATTAATGTATCTTAACTACGGATATAAACATAATAGCTTTAATGGTCATCTTTTTGTTGAGGTTGTTAAAAACAATGTATGCACAGAAGTTATGGTTTAGTGTCACCTGAGTATAACGTGAGTCTGCGGCTGGCGGTCGAGATGATCCTCTTCAGTAGGTCTTCCTGGATGTAGTTCGTTGTCCATCTGGATCCTCAATTTAGTTGGTTGTTTCTGTATTGTGGTCTAGGTCATGACGCTGGGATTCTGCTACTTGGAGTTCGTACAGTTGTTGTCGTAACTTCTCTCCTGGCGTTAGTGTTCACTTTTCACATTTAATTTTTTTTTAAAACAGCACTGATGTTACCTTTTACATGGTATGGAACATATCTTACCACTTACTTTTCATAAAGAGATGTGTCGGCTAAGTTTTTATTTATTAATAATATTTTCTCAACATCTGAACTACATTACTAGTTTTAAGTTTCATTTCGCTTTAGCTACATGTGGATTAATTAAATGAGAAGCACAAACTTCTTGTTACATCGGTTTTAGCGACATAAACGTAAGTTTAACTTCACGACACATTTTCGAGCTGCTTACATGTCAGAGATTCTCGGTAGACTGGCGTTAGTTTAGCGGCAGGGAGTATGGAAGCGGGCGCAGTTTACACGCCGAGAGAAAAGTAGTTCGTTCCTTTATTATTATTAATTGTCCATTAAATAACTACTATAAATTATCCTACCTTTTCTTAGTTAGGAGTTAGGTATTTCAATTATTATTATTACATCTTTTATTTAAATAGAAAGATTATTAGTTTTCGCTTAATAACAGTGCACTTTGCATGTTCGTACTAGCCTTTTTACCAGTTGATACAGGTATCTGGGTACAGAGGGAGGGTGGATTATACTCTCACTTGTTATAAGAACAAAAAAATTAATTTGTGCTATTTAAATTGCCTTTAAATCGTCACAATCGGTTACATTTAAATGTAAATGACGGACTGTTTCCATCACAGAACATAATTATTGCTTCGTTTCGGCCACCCGTCTTTATAAGTAATAAATAATACTCAATAATTATAGAAAAGACTGAAACTGAGTTACAATGTTTAATTAAGAAAGTTGTGTTAGTAGTTATAATCACAAACAGAATTATCACTGTTGCACACCACTATAGAGAAATTATTCCGATTAGCGCTTTCAAGCTTCACAGCTCATCGTCAGATCGGAAATAACCACAGCAACAGAATAAAACTAATTCTTCATACCCCCACCCTCTCCACTGTCCACACACACATACCCTCAAACAAGCTATAAGTCAAATGTCCCTACCCAACCTCCCAGCCCTGTCACCTCCGTCTGTACAGTTACATATTTTTCTAGCACATTCCGTGTGTGTGTGTGTGTGTGTGTGTGTGTGTGTGTGTGTGTGTGTGTGTGTGTGTGTGTGTGTGTGTGTGTGTGTGTGTGTGTGTGTGTGTGTGTGTGTGTGTGTGTGTGTGTGTGTGTGTGTGTGTGTGTGTGTGTGTGTGTGTGAAGAGAACCATTTCATAGAAGAGAACCATAAGTTTGTTAATCCTTTGGAAGGCTATGCAATTTTAAAAAGTAGTAAATAACACAGAGGAAAGAAAGCTTAGAGAGGAGTTAGAAATATTGAAAGACAGAGAGAAAGGATTAGACAATTTAGTGAATACTAAAACTAAATTTGATAATGAAGAAATATTTTATAACATAATTAAGAAGTAAAAGGTAGAGGACGGATAGATAACATTAAGAATTAAATTGCATATATGTATGTTTTTGAAATAAGGGTGAGCGACCGCGCCCAAAAGTGTGAATGAGGAAGGCTTTACAACCTTAGGTTTGTAAAATAATGCACAGACACACACACACGGAATGTGCTAGAAAAATATGTAACTGTACAGACGGGGGTGACAGGGCTCGGAGGTTGGTTAGGGACATTTGACTTATAGCTTGTTTGCAGGTGTGTGTGTGTGTGTGTGTGTGTGGTCAGTGGGAAGGGTGGGGGTGTGAAGAATTTGTTTTATTCTGTTGTTGTGGTTATTTCCGATCTGACGATGAGCTGAGAAGCTTGAAAGCGCTAATCGTAATAATTTTTCTGTACTGGTGTGCAACAGTGATACTGTTTAAGTTACAATGGTCTATTTATACCTTTGATAGAATCTGCCAGAAATACAACTTTAAGGTCTCAAATACTAAGACAAAACAATGGCCTTTTTAGAGAAGAACTGTGAAACAGCAAAAATTGTAATTGATAATACTGTTTTGAAGAAGACATCAAATTTTAAGTATTTTGGATGTGATATCTCATATAGGAAGGAAAAGGATAACGAGAGAAAGTTAAATAAATTTAGTTATACCTGTGTAACAATAAGACGGCTACTGAAGAAAAAAACTCAGAGGGAGACACAGCTAAAGTTGTATAAGGTCGTGGCTGTGCCGACTTTAATGTACGCATATGAAACATGAACTCACTTGCAAAAAAAAATATTTCAAAAATACAGGCCTCGGAAATAAACTTTTTAAGAGCAGATAAGGCATGCAGTTTGAGAGATCATCTACGAAACGACGACATAAGGAAAAACGTGAAGTTACAGTCGGTTCTGGAGAAAATAAAGGAATACATGCAGAATTGGAAGTCTCATGTGGAACGCATGGTAGACACGCGTATTCCTAAACAAGCGTTTGAACATATACAAGTGGCAACAAGAGATCGTGGAAGACCATGGAAAAAATGGTCAGAGACGCTGTGAAGTCGGAACGGGCTATAGCTCAAGCCATGTGGCGAAGAGGAAAAGAAGAAGAAGAAGAAGACAATCTACTGTGGTAGATATTTCACATCAAAATATAACACCGAAACTTTGATGTTTTGTTTCACAACAAAACTAAACAACTGCTCTATTTATCTCTGTTTTAGTACTTCCTGAATATTTTTCCCATAAAGATTATTATTTTGTTTGATGTGGTGATATTGTCCATTCCGTATTATTTTTCATATATTTTTCAAAAAGAGTACTCCCCTTTGTAGGAGGGGAAGAATAAGAAGAATTTTGTATATTTAAAGTGTAAATATGATAATCCTGTGAGACATGAAAGTAGACGAAAATAAGTAGAAAAAGGAAGACTTCGTAAGAAACAGGAAGTACTAATATTAGTAACATCTTATGTTAACAAGTATTTTATCAAACACAATTTTTTCATGTAGTAAAGAAGAAGAAGAAGAAGAAGAAGAAGAAGAAGAAGAAGAAGAAGAAGAAGAAGAAGAAGAAGAAGAAGAAGAAGAAGAAGAAGAAGAAGAAGAAGAAGAAGAAGAAGAAGAAGAAGAAGAAGTATTCTACCAACGAATGTCAGACAGTCAAAAAAATAAATAGTAATAAACGTATACACATACACAGTATAGTAGTATATCATCAAAACACTAACAAAAGTAAATACTTGCTAGAAAAACACACAACACACAATGCTCACCAACAAAGTAAACAAACCACTGCAACAGGGACGCTGACTCTTGCCATTCTCTACCTCATCACTAGGGCGAAGTGACGGACACCGTGCCAATTGTTTTCGGCACTGAAGATGACCTCCGGTGGTGGGGCCAAAACGTCTGCGCTGCATACAACCATTAGAATACGGCCTCTAACAGCTCGGCAAGTAGTGTTTCCAATCATTTTTTATGTCTTACATTTGTTATTGTATAGTAACTGATCAGTAGCGTGGCGTCCATGTAACCGCTGTTGCCGGCGGCAACGGTACTGAAAATAAGAGAAAATAATATTAATTATATCACAGAATAAATACTTAAGTTATTGATTAATTTGAAACCCGAACAATATTAGGAGTGAAACTTGAAGAAAAGCGTAACATTGTTTTCGAACTTCTGGCCACTTGGCACCATCTTGTGTTGCCGGCTCAGACGTCGGCAATGTTTTACTGTGTACGGTCATTGACCTAGTAGTAGTTGTCACTGTGCAAACTGTGTTGGTGGGGACACACTCGTCCGTCCAATGTGTTGCCGGTGTATAAACCGGCAAAACGCTCAGTTAGCGGCTACGTTCGTTCTCGGAACTGACGTGCAGCAGATACTACGTACCTATTTATGTTTTGTTCGTTTAGTCATGTGTTTCTCCGTTTGCCTTTATTATTTTTAATTCCATTATTTGTTTTCTGATTTATTCTGTTTAAGTATAATGAGAGTCAGATCCCGTTGAACCGGGACTCTTTTCTTCTCCCAGCGAATGATAGAAAATGCTCTAAAAAGAACACTTGGTACAAGAAAAAATTCGAATTAATTTTTAGGTCAAGTTTTAGGCCTGCCACAACCGGCAACAGGCGTTATGTACCCACGTCACGGCGCTGTAATTGATACGTATAGAACTAATTGTGTGTGCAAGTTTTAATTTCATATATAGATGTTTCAAGCAGTAGAGCTGACTATAAATTCATTATTAGACGCTTAAAGCAATTCATTTATCTCATTTTCAAATTAGTATAAACGAATCAAAGTTAATACAAAAATTACCGTGTCCTCAAAATCGTATTTTTGAAAAAGTAATGTATATTACTAAATATAATATTGTACTTACTGTATCTATGAGACATATAATATTGTACTTACTTTATCTATGAGACATATATTATTGCACTTACTTTATCTATGAGACATATAATATTGTACTTACTTTATCTATGAGACATATAATATTGTACTTACTTTATCTATGAGACATATATTATTGTACTTACTTTATCTATGAGACATATAATATTGTACTTACTTTATCTATGAGACATATATTATTGTACTTACTTTATCTATGAGACATATAATATTGTACTTACTTTATCTATGAGACATATATTATTGTACTTACTTTATCTATGAGACATATAATATTGTACTTACTTTATCTATGAGACATATGTTATTGTACTTACTTTATCTATGAGACATATATTATTGTACTTACTTTATCTATGAGACATATAATATTGTACTTACTTTATCTATGAGACATATATTATTGTACTTACTTTATCTATGAGACATATATTATTGTACTTACTTTATCTATGAGACATATAATATTGTACTTACTTTATCTATGAGACATATATTATTGTACTTACTTTATCTATGAGACATATATTATTGTACTTACTTTATCTATGAGACATATAATATTGTACTTACTTTATCTATGAGACATATATTATTGTACTTACTTTATCTATGAGACATATATTATTGTACTTACTTTATCTATGAGACATATAATATTGTACTTACTTTATCTATGAGACATATATTATTGTACTTACTTTATCTATGAGACATATATTATTGTACTTACTTTATCTATGAGACATATAATATTGTACTTACTTTATCTATGAGACATATATTATTGTACTTACTTTATCTATGAGACATATATTATTGTACTTACTTTATCTATGAGACATATAATATTGTACTTACTTTATCTATGAGACACATATTATTGTACTTACTTTATCTATGAGACATATATTATTGTACTTACTTTATCTATGAGACATATAATATTGTACTTACTTTATCTATGAGACATATGTTATTGTACTTACTTTATCTATGAGACATATATTATTGTACTTACTTTATCTATGAGACATATAATATTGTACTTACTTTATCTATGAGACATATATTATTGTACTTACTTTATCTATGAGACATATAATATTGTACTTACTTTATCTATGAGACATATATTATTGTACTTACTTTATCTATGAGACATATATTATTGTACTTACTTTATCTATGAGACATATAATATTGTACTTACTTTATCTATGAGACATATATTATTGTACTTACTTTATCTATGAGACATATATTATTGTACTTACTTTATCTATGAGACATATAATATTGTACTTACTTTATCTATGAGACATATATTATTGTTACGCCATTGCAGATCGTTCTCCATGTTTGTCGGCTATCCCAGCAGAGCCCAGCTGTAATGTTTGAGTGCGTACGTGATACTTCACATGTGTCTACAATCGAGACAGTGTTACGTAACACGGAACAGTCTCGTACATTCGATAATGTTGGTCGACAAGCTTCACAACCAGCCCAAGTGTTTCTGCCAAGGACGCGCTGATGTATCCTCTAGAATTTTCGATTGCTTGTTAAGAACGCATATTACGAAACCCTGCAGACAATAAATACTCCACGCCTTCCGTTTAGAGTTCAGTTTTATGTTGTGCGATTTACACAGCGCGTCTCAAATCGTTATTAGTGATAAGTGATTATTGTGCAGGACTCTATTTGTTGACACTATTATTGCTGTGGACAGATTAACTTGAATTGTTGTACGAGTACAATTTTGTTCAATAACGTGTTGATTACAAACTGTTAAATTGTGATAATTAAAGCTGGTTTTTAGTTACTTCATTGGTGTCTTGTATTTTGTTTTCCACTGTACCATACGACGATCAAGGAGACCGTCGTAACAATATTGCAACATTACAACATTGCAAAAGTTGCATAATATTATCTTGTATGTGTAAAAATTTACATGTAATTTATGTTTGCGATGCCCCACGTTGGAAGCGACATATTTATGATCTCGATAACAAATTGCAAATTTAATATAATTTAAATTTGTGGAGCCCCACGATCTTGGAGCGCCAAATTTATGCAACGTTACATATACATAAAATAGGCGTGACCGGTCTCACGTTCAAGATTGACAAATTACGTAACAATATAACATTTAAATTGGGTTTCAGGTGTATCTGCAATAAGAACTCTATGTAACTTGAAACGGTAATTAAAATTTATTTGATACTATTAAAAATTGTGCACATGGCACTGACTTCGATTTAAAACATTCGTTATTATTTGTTGTTATGCCGTAAGGCTTAAGCTACATACATCCTTACTGACTAAATATTCTATTCTACTAATTATTGTATAAAAGAAAAATCTCATTTTCAGACTACTCAGTCAATTAATGTGTTTCAAAATATCAATATTTAAATCTCTTTTTCTATATTGTAATGTACTCAAAATATTAATAGTTATTGAATTTATCTTTTGTTTCTCAGTACTGTTTTCTCAAATACTAATTGTTTTCATTTAAATGCTTTGTAATCATTTTATATCATATTAATTTGAGCTCTTGTTACGTTAATCGTATTTCTAAACATCTATGAATTTAATTCTACTTTACAAGAAACATTGCTCTTACTTTTAAATAAAATAGAAATGTCTTTAATTGTCTTTGAGTTCTTTGTATGATTAAGATATAAATAAGTTGTTTATCACCTTATTGTCGTCAATCATACTCGATCATCTTTGATCCATCGGTATTCGTCCTCGTCTCGCGTCCAGCGTCGGCTGTCTCTCTTCTCCTCTTGTCCAGCGTCGGCTGTCTCTCTTCACCTCTTGTCCAGCGTCGTATCACTCTCTCTCTCTGGAACACTCCTCTTGTCCAGCGTCGTATCTTTCTCTGGAACTCTCCTCTTGTCCAGCGTCGTATCACTCTCTTGTCTAGTGTCGAATCATTCTCTGGAACTCTCCTCGTGCTGTTTCTGACATTAATGGATCTTCTTATGTAGTTCTTCTTATGTACTGCTGTCATTAATTAAAATGATTGTCTTTACAACTTAGTTACATAGTTGTACGTAACTGGAAAATTTAAACTATTTACAAAAAAAAATAAATACGCCGTGCTGACGGGCATAAGCTCCCGCTGCACCGTGGATGATTTAAGAAAGAGAACCACTGTAGCTTGAGTGTCCTATTTATACCCATGTCTTGGTCGACACCTGCAGTGGTACGAAATCGACATGTTAGAAACTGTCTCTGGATTCAGTTCCCCCACTCTTTGTCAAATTCGCTATTTTTTATATTTCTGCTAATTGCAGAGTCCTGTAAGTATACTCTTATACTTATCTTATAACTATTTTTACAACACATGTTCATTGTACTTTTGGACATTGCAACTTAACCCTTTCGATTTGTACACAGTTATTTCACTATTACACTCGTACGGTGTGTCACTTTCGCGTGGTTTTCGTACACAGTATTTAGTAATTTTTATTACATTTTATTGTGCTTTTGGATTTTAATTCTTAATTATAGTTTATGAATAATTACGGAAAAACAGTAATTGTGCAATTCTTCATCTTGGGGTGGCAAACTCGCCTGCAGAGACCTGCGTTCACACACACTAGCAAAATACTGGTGTACACACTTTCAGTTACATTTGTGTGTGTGTGCACGTCGATTCAGGTCGAAACACCTGTTCATATTTTTGTCTGAGCCAAGCTTGCAATCCCTGACATGCTTATTTCTAATATATTATTAATTATTTACAGTTTATTAGGTAAATTTAAATTTTTATATTCCATGCTCAGTACATCACTTATTTGTGCTGTCGCTATATATATTGGAACGATACAAATTAAAATTGCATAGACAGGTAATATTGAAATTATTACAACACACAACAGAGTCTATATCTGGAGGTAGGAAAATTTATTAAATTAAAACCTTAAGATTTACTATTATCTTATTAAATTATAATATTAAATTGTTTATAAAAAATTTGTCTTTCAAAATTGAGTCTATGGGCTTGTTTTACAATTATGTTGCTTGTTGCGTTGAATTCCACTGTTTGCGTAGCCACTCGACGCTACGCGCAAGCAGTTCGACTGGATCGCTGCAACTCTGCACGTCGGCCGTTCGAAGATCACTAACGCTGACAATTTATGTTGAAACTTCACGTCTTTGCGCACACGCACACTGCGACATGAACTGTTATTGTTTATGATTTAATTTATTCAATCTCAGGGATTAAAACTGGGTAAAATAGATCGTGTATTGATCTTATACAAACTCCGGTTTCTTGAAGTGTTCTCGCGTAACTATCAAAATATTCCGGTAGATATTTTGCCCCTACTCCGGAAAAATCTTCCACTGTACGCAAAAAGCACTGGAATGATCTATTTTTTATTTGAGTTCTCTAGTGATAATGGTTACGAAGAACTCGAACCGTGAACCAACTTCTAAGTGTAAATAAAAACGACCTGTCTTGTCCCGAAAAACACGTGAAACCGAGTATGTGTTTCTATGGCAATTCCTAAGAAGAAATTGAGCGGTCCGTCCACTGAAAGCGTCCGTCTCAAAAAAAATTTTAGACCTTTTGATTGGTTGAAACTTTAACAACGTCACAGATGAAAACACAGATAGACTGAAATCAGGCTTAAACTCTGTCCGATTCTGCAAAGGCCTGTCTAGATTTAATCTACAAATTTTATTACTTTCTAGGAGATAACGAGAGTAAAAGACGACTGATTTCATTAAAAAAAAACCACATAAAAATTATAGGTGTGGTGAAATGAGTATATGGAAAATGTAGCTTATAACCATGAGAATACTCTGTCTAAGTTTCAGAACGAAATGTTAATTTTCCTCGAAGTTATTAAATAAAATGTAAATCACCCGCGCACCCTCGCACTTACACACAAATATTTTACATGACAAAAGAGAATAATGTTATGAACATTTTGACATAACATACTTTTTAAACATAGCTTGGTTCAAAACGTACTGCTTTACAAAGGGAGAACAAAATCAATTTAAAACGTGTCTATGGCCATCAGAAAATGTTATATAGCATTAATATTCCACTTAAATGAACTTCATATCCTGTGTACTGTTGCAATATATATGTACACAGAAAGTGACGTATATGTTTGTTCAACACCTCTTGTTTAACAACATTATTTTGTATTGTAATTTAGTTATTTATTTTATTTGTTACATCTGAAGGCAACAGTCAAAGTGAACGTTGTCGAACACTGCAAGTACATAAGTAAATAAACCTATTAGTCTTTTAAAAAAATACAAGAGAAACAAAAAACAATGCAAACAGCTACTATCCCACATAATAAAATACACAAAAACATAACCTTCACTGCTGAATACGAATACAACAATAGCATAAACTTCCTAAACCTCTCCACTACAAAATTTGAACACAGACACAAATTCAGTATATACAGAAAACCCACTACAACTGGCACACTAATACACAACTCCTCCAATCACCCGATACAACATAAATTAGCTGCCTTCATAACTATGATACATAGACTTAACAACATCCCACTACATGAAAGAGACTACAAAGACGAATAAACACGATCAAATATCTAGCAGAAACAAACGGATACAACAGAACAATAGTCAATAAACCTCTACACAAAACACAAAACAAACAACAGACAAAGACAGAAAACAACAAATTCATAACACTAACATACATCAATAACCAGACTGAAAAAGTAGCCCACAAATTTAAAAAAGCATGATACAGAATCGCATACAAAACTACAATCAAAACAGAACGCACACTATGAAAACACACACACAAAGAACAAACCAAATTTTATTTACCTGGTGTTTATAAACTGAATTGCTCAGACTGCAGTAAACTCTACATAGGCCAGGCAGGACGTTACTTCAAACAAAGATATATTGAACACACAAAAGCACTACACTCCACTACAGAATCTACCTTTGCAAACCACCTCATTGAAGCAAACCACACATACACAAACATCGACAGCAACATTGATATCTACACGTACACACAAAAGGCCGAAAACTAGACACTCTTGAACAACTGGAAATATACAAACACACAAAAACACATACAAATGACATCGTAAACGAACAGACACAATTAAAATCACACATATATTATTCGAACATGTCACACCCCACACACACAACATCGATCCTTCAAAAAACGGCGCCGTCGCCAAGAACAAGACGTACAGCGCTCCCAGTGGCAGCCTCTGACAATGCTTATAATAAGCAAAAACTGGTCCAGGCCATAAGGTAAAACTTTTACATTTTTACCAGTAAAAACTTTGTGTTCCGAGTCGGTAGTGATAGACTTATATTTAGTTAATCTACGGGCACTTCATGGACAACAAAATCCAAGAAGAAACATTTTTTAGCCACTGCTAAAGATGAGATACGTAGGAATTAGCAGAAGCCCTACAGGATTAGTTTCCTGATATATGATAAGTGCCAGATGTAGAAAGAAAATAATTGTTGTCGTAAGTTCACACGGCCGGTGTCAATATTACCAAAATTATTATAAACCGGCTGTTAGGCCGTGGTGAGTTGCTATTTACTAGTGACGTCGTCGGCAACGTTTCGAATCCCACCCCAGGGATCTGCTTCAAGCGGCAAAAAGCGACAGAGTGTTGGAAAACAGTTACGGCGGATCATGGGCCTAACGATACCCGACAGGTTCATGTTGCTCTTAACCGAAAATGTTGTCCGGTATCGTTCGGCCAAGATCCGCCGTAACTCTTTTCCAATACTCTGTTGCTTTTTGCCGCTTGAAGCAGATCCCCGATGGTGGGATTCGAAACGCTGCCGACGATCTCGCTGTTAAGTAGAAAACCGATCACGGCCTAACAGCCCGGGTTTTAATCATTTGTTTAAGAAACGTTATGGCTTTCTCTGGGGCAAATCATATTAGAACGAAGATTGTCATACAGGACTCGCCAACAGAACAGGCGGCAGATTTCAAGTATCTAGGGTGTAGCATCACATACCAAGATCTTAAGGAGTTTGAAGGCAAAATTAGTCTCTTCCAGTCCCTTTGTGAGTCTATCATTAAACATCTAAAGAAGAAAACAAGGAAAGTGACACAATTGAAATATTATAATGTTTATGCCATAGCTCAAATATTGTACGGTAGTGAGACTTGGCTTAGTAAGGCCAAAGATATGTCTACAAGGGGCGGAAATGAGGTTCTTGAGGGCTGTAAAGGGTTGTACCAGAAGAGATCTTATCACAAGTAATCATATTAGAATGAAACTACGCACAGCTGAAAACATAAATGAGAAAATCTCCCGGTACAAAACGGAGTGGCGCTTACACGTAGAGAGAATGGATCCAACTAGATTTTCAAGAAGAGCCCTTGACTGTCATCCAAGGGAGAAGAAAAGTGTTGAAAGACCCCGTAATCGATGGTTGGATGACTTCTATTGAGACTGAAACAGGCTACTAGCCTAAGCCGTAAATGGTGACGACGACGACGACGGTAATCGAAAGAAAATAATTTTATGTTAAGCAGGCTGTCAATGAGGGAGACTAGGGGATAAAATTCTACACAGAAAAGAACACATTACGCGAAACGTGAAAAGTTACAACCGGTTCAAAACGAGTAGAACACAAAAATAGAATATGTAAAAAAGAAAGACAGAAAGGGAGGGAGACAGAGAGAGAGGAGAGAGAGAGAGAGAGAGAACACGATAATATATTCTGTGGTAATAAAACGATGGCGAAATCAATTCTATTTTAATTTTTATATAAACAATGCAGACAGACGGTATTATAAAACACATTTTCCAGCCTTGCCTGTAATAACCTACGCTATTGAAATTACTGCCCATCCGTTATAACGATAACAAGCTCCGGAATTCTATTCCGGAGACAGACAGACAGAGAGAGAGAGAGAGAGAGAGAGAGAGAGAGAGAGTATGTGGGGGGAGAGTACGCGATAATATATACCCAGTGGCAAAAGTTAGCTGGACAACTCGATTTTATTTTAATTTTCATAAAAACAAAAACATTTTCATAAAATAAATTTTCCAGCGTTCCCTGCAATAGATTACGCCTCATCAATAATGCCACGTCAACAAGCTCCGGAATTTTGTTTTAGACTATGACAACATTTATAACTAACGCGACAAAGGTTTTTACATTCAAAATACCACGCTGAAGCACTAGACTATAAGTAGATACTATTAAATCTTAACAAACGTATCTGTATCTTACTAGCAAATGAACTGATACAAATTGAATATTCTAGAATAAACTTTAAACTATAAATACTATTTTTAAACTTTAAACTATATAAACTATTTTTAGAGACAGAAAATACAGGCCTCGGAAATAGCGTCATTAATACGATTTAAAAGGTGTTCTACACTTAACCGTATAAAGAATGAGAATGAGTCCATAAGAGAAGTATTTTAAGTTTTTTAAGTTGAATGAAAAATTAAAAAATTATAAACACGGTGGAAAGAACACTTAGAAAGACAAATGTCAGATTCCAGACTGACTAAAGAAGTCTGGAAATACAAACCTATAGAAGAGATGATGATGAACTTACTTTTTAAACAACCGATAACAATTAGGTACAAGGAATTTGATTAAATAAATTAATGTTTAGTGTTTCGTGGGCAAGGGTTGTCCAATAATCTTTTATACTTATTACCTTTTTGAAATATATTTAAGTTAATTCGTTTTATATTATTAATTTGGTTTCAAAATTTATTGAACATATGTATATTTAAATGAATAAAATTAATTGGATATAGAAAATTTAATGTTTTAGTTTATAATGAGGACGGTACTCACGCATTTTACCCGTTTATGGTTGCATTATTATTTATTAATTTATGTTTTGTTATTTGCAAATGTTTTTATTTTAATTTTATTAATTAATGCTTAAATATGTTAATGATTTAGTCATTTCTACAACGTTTTGTTCTTGCTTCATCTTCAGAGGGTTCCTCTAAATGATGAATAGCATTCTCAGTCTCGGTGATTAAATTTTCAATAGAATTAATTATGATATTCTTGCTTTTGGTTCAACATGCTTTAGTTTGCTTAAACTGTGTGTCAACATTATAAATTTAGGATGCAGATTATCATTGTTTTTAGTATTTTGCTTATTGAAAAGTATTTTATTTTAACCTAAAAATTGTTTATGATTAGTTTTATAAAACCTTATTATAAATCTTAATTTATGAATATTGTATAAGAACGTTTTCTGGTGTTAGTATAAAATGATGTGTTATTTGCCAGGCGTGTTGTTTTGCCACACGTTGGATGCGTCACTTTGTAATCAGTCGTTTGTGACGAGTCAGAATGTAACCCGTTGTTCCGTTCGCTTCGTCACAGAAAAGAAGTACTCCCGGACCTGTCCTTACCTTAATCCCCACTGTTGGGATCGTCACTTTGTAACTATGACGTTTTGCCGGGTGTTTATTTAAATTATTATTGAATGTTAAATTATTTATTAGTGTGTAGCTAGCCGTTTTATACTTTGTCTCACTACATACTGGTCGACCGTATTTCTCGTCGTTCCGTTCAAATTTTCCGCCTCGCCGCCTGATTGGTGCTCGCTGTCTGGTCGAGTTGAATTCGTTAACTAAAATAATTTTTGTTGTTTGTGTCACCCACTCAGTTATTACCTTTTTAAAATAATTCAAACATACAGTGGATTTAATTATTTTGAGATTTATTCTTCTGCAAGGGTTCCATACATCTACCCTCTATGCTGTTCAATAATGGAATGCTAAATTTTCAATGGCCTAAGCTTGTAACAAACTCAGTTGTCATGGTAATTCCTCAAGATATACTATTTCTCATTGGTCAATATCTTATATCATTGGATTATCTTATGTTATAATCTAACATTTTATTTCTGTTCAATTTTTACTAAAATCCTTTAAATTATAATTACTTCCTTATGCTAGCAGTAATCTCAATTACAATAATGTCATTGTTTTGCTTTTGTGATAAGGTTTAATTTGATACCCCTCATGACTACCTTTGGTACATTAATAACATACTTCTTATTTTTACTATGGACATTTCTTTATATAACTATTTGGAAACTAAATATTATTTATACATTTTTGTACCTGATATTCTTAATTAATTACATAAACATATCATATACTTTAATTGCCCCTTTTTATACTGTTTTGTTTTGAAACTTACTAAATCCCTTCATTCTTGCTAAGCCTGATGCCTAGTTTCTCAATACTTCTATTTAAACATTCTTTACAATCCTCTTATATCGGATAATTCTATTTACTTGTTTATTGAACATTGTATAAAGAAACAAACTAACTTAGTAAAAACATTGCTGCTTTGAACATCACACATTTTATATAACTAACATATTTTTCTTTCTAGGTCCAATGCCTGAAACAAATCTTTTACTTATTATTATTTACTAATTTCCACATCACTTGTCTTTTTAAACTTATTAATACTAGGGTTCATTTAGTAACAAAACTCTCATAACTATAACTTTTTAACATTACTAATCTTCTTATCAACAAATATAAATTCCCTTAACAAGGTTCAATGTCTAAATCTCACTGTTTCCATTAATATATTACTTTTATCACATTCTTCAAAATTTTTATTATTTATATATTAGTTAGTGTTCCTGTTTTAATAATATAACAATTCTTATTGGTTAATCTACTATTTTAACATTGTTTGCTATATATTTTATATAGTCTTATTTAAATAGTACTTCACAATGTGAACACTTACACTACACTTTTTCTATTCACATGGGGTTTATTTCCCTGATGTCACTATCACTTTTGTTTTTATGATTTTATTCTATGTTATTTACATAGTTAGTGTTTAGTAGTTTCTACTTATGTAGTTCCATACTTCACTTTACATTTCATATATATTGTTTATTTATTTACTATATCATCATTGGGTTATCATTGGTCATTAAATTTGTTTTTATTAATTTATTATTTGTCACTTCTGTATTAATTATTACATATTCTAGGCTTGATTATATTGTATTTGCTTTTGCCTATTTAATATTTAATAAGGTATTTTTATTTCTACCTTCCTATCTTAGTTTTATACAACTATTTTTCTTTTCTTCTCATTTAACACATAATATATCTTTTATTTTTTTTTATGGTTTATACATTTACATTTCATTTATGCCCTATCTGATTTAGTGCATTTGTTATACATATTATTTATTTATCAGCTACTTTTGGGATTATAATGATTGTAGTCATACTTTGGGTTGTATTATGGTTTCTTGTTCCTTCACCTTCTTTTATTTCCAATTTATTGGGTTAAGTCATAGTCAGTTTCTTAGTCATATGTGGTTTCGTAGTTGGGTTATCAATCTTCATTTTATAAGTTTCTAATATTTCTTTCTATCTTCAGCTTTTCTTTTTATTAATTATTATTGGTACTTTGTGCTGTCTTATGTCATGTTACAATATTTATAATTATTTATAGTTATTTTACCTCAAGATGTTATTTTTCCCTTATTTGGAACATGTTTCGGGATCCTTAGTGATCCCATCATTAGCCTTTCTAATTTTGAATCTTGTGGAGTACCTGTGTGCTGGTTGGCTGTTGTTATGGCTTCCCATTGGTTTTTGGTTTTTTAAATTGTTATTATTGAGTGTGACTGTGGTGTATATATTAGTATTTTGTGTATTTTCGATGTTAAGTGCTTTGAAAATTGTATCATATTTCGTATTGATTTGTATTTGTTCAGGTATTAGTTTGTTTTGTGTTTTGTGTTTTTATATTTGTAAATTTTCCCAGATGTTCGTTATGGTGCCTTTGTGAGGTATGTGTTTTATTAGTATCATGTTGGTTATGTCTGGGAATTCATGTCCTGTGTTTATTGCATGTGTGGTCAAATTAGATTTATATATACGTTTTTTTGTATGTGTTTAGATGTTCAAAATAACGTTTTTTTGGTTGTTTTTTCCTTTGTCCTATGTAACATTTATTGCAATCTTGGCGTTCAATTTCGTATATACCATTGGTTGTTGTATTATCTTTGTTGTGTGGGTTATTTAGTTTTTGTAGATTATTTTTATTAGTTTTGTATGCTATTTTAATGTCTGTGTTTTTAAATAGTTTTGTTAGTTTTGTCATTTTATTATTTATGTATGTGAATGTGGCCCACTTTTATTGTTGTTATTATTTATGTTTTGTTCATTTTGATTGATTCTTAATTATTCAGTTTTTATTTTATATTTCATTTTATTTTTTATTTTGCTTACTATGTATTTTTGTATTCATTTTCATAAGCAATTTGGTTTATTATATTTTTTTCTTTGTCTGTTTCCTGTTTGTTTAGGGTATTTTGTACATTCTGTTAAATAGTGAATAGAATGCTGCCATTTTATGTTGTGGCGGGTGGTCAGAATGATTAGGTGGATGTTAGTGGAAGTTGGTTTTCTGTATATTTCATATTGTAGATGATTTTTGTTTCTTGTGATGGCTATGTCTAAGTAGTTGATTTTATTGTGTTTTCTTTTTCTTCTGTGAATTGTATTTTTGGATGTATGTTATTGATTTGTTGTAATATGTTATCTGCATTTATATTTATGTTATTTGATACATACAGCCCGTCATCTACATATCTCATTCATATGCTATTTGGATCAAATGAATTTATAATATTTTGTATTTTGGTATCTATGTGTAGTAAGAATATTTCTGCTTTTATGCTAGGTAATGGAGATCCCATTGCCAAACCTTCTTGTTGTTGATCAATTTTGCTCTTGAATTCAAAGTAATTTTGTTTAAGTATTAGTTGGAGGCTATTTTTTATTACAATTATATATTGTGAGTCTTCATTGTGTTTTTCAAGTTTGTTTATTATTATATCTATTGTTTCATCTACTGGGATATTGATGTACATATTTGTAATATCATATAATGTAAAAAAATGTATTTTCATCTATATTTGTTACCCATAATTTGTCTATTAATTCGTATGTATTTTTTATGTTATGATATTTATTTGTTGGGTGGTAACTTTTTAGTTTTTGTGCTATTATTTTTGCTATTTTGTATGTAGGTGCTTTTTTGAAGTTGATTAACGGTCATATTGGGTTGTTTAATTTATGTATTTTTATTAGGCTATTCATTTTAGTTGCTTCTGGATTATGACTTATATAGGCATATTATATCTGCATTTTTATTGTTGAAAATGTTTTTAGCAGTTTTTACTAGTTTTATTGTTTGTTTAAGATATTTTTCTGTTGGATCTATATTTAGTTGTATGGATTTATTATTGTTGATAAAATCTGAAAAACTGAAGATAAAGGAATAAAGGATAAGGGAAAAGTAACATCTTGAGGTAAAGTAAATATAAATTATAAATACATTATATACTGTGAACATTATATACATTATACATTGTATACATTATACACTATATACATTATACACTATATACTGTAGTCAAGAAATAGAGTGTAGCAAAAAGTGTTTGAATTTATAATTATTTATAATGATTTATATTTATGAATCACTCATAAATCCCTGATGTTACTGATGTGATCAGCAAAACGTACGCCAGGTGAAAATACAATAATAAATTTTACTTGCCAAAGTATTTATTATTTGAAAAACTATTCATAATATAGAAGACCTGCAAGAAGTATTGAAGAGTTAGCTACAAAATAAATCATACTTTCTGTATTTTGTATTTACACAAATGAAGATGACAATGAAATCATATTTTTTTAATCAGTTCAGTTTAAATCTAAAAATAATTCAGATACATATTATAACGTTGCAGAAATCAGACCCTATAGGGTATCCAGAAATATTATATAAATAATAAAAAGTAAAATAATTTAAAGAATAATGAACAAAAATATAAAATGGTATTGAGAAAATAAAAGAAAACTTGTAAACAAGAATAATAAATAAGTGAATAGACTAGACTGACAAACAAATGACTATGACCCAACCCAGAGATTGGCCAGATAAAGACAATAAAATAAGAAAAGGTAAATTAATGATAAAAAAGCACAAATAAGTAAAACAGATTTAGTAACGAGCATTAAATAAAATAATACCAAAGGAAGTACACTAACCATAAGAAATGAGTGAAACAATTATTAATAGATAATATATGTTATTAATAGCCTTATTATGATAAGAAAGTAAAACATAAAGTGTTGAAAGACTAACTATAAATGTGTGTTTAAAATCCAATAAAAACCCAAGAGTGAGAGATAGGTAGGAAGTGATAGTGATAAACAGTGAAAGTGTTAGAAGTGATAAGAATAAATTAATATAAACAATTCATGATTTTAGAAAAGAAAAGAAATAGACAAAGGTAATAGACCAAAACAACAAGCAAAACGTTGATAGACAACTAATTTCATAATGTTAAATAGTAAGAAACATGAGTTGTGATTGCAATGATAATAAAACACCCTATATTAATAAAATAATCAAAGGGATGATTATCACGATAGAATAGATGGTGTTAAAATAATATTCACCAACGTTGTTATTTGTTTAATTAAAAGAATTGTGTTTATAAGAAGGAATATGGCTGGAAAACGAACAGACCATAAACCTATTTTTGTGTTATGTTTTTATAGTAGTATTAAGTGCTAAAAAAGTGGGTAAGAAATAGTAATAGATATAAGTAAGGAGATAAATTTTACAATCATCATATTAATCATCAGAGTAAAGACAGAAAAAAAGAGAATAACACACGTGAAATGAGTTTGCAAAATTATAATAACTTTCGTTTATTGTAAAACAGCCCAAAATAATTCAAAAAGTAAATAAGTAATAAGTGACAGCAAGCGAGACCTATGTAAATGATGAATAATCTTTAATTTGTGTAAAGTAAGAAGTTATAGACAATTACAGCTATAAAATGCCTAACTGTATAAATTCAAAATAAACAATTTGTAAGCAAGTAACTATTGTATTATAAAATTAAGACCAAGTAACTCATTAATTACAATTAGTTGACAATAATAATATGTCAGAAATAGAATAAACTGATAAAATAAGCAAAATATGTAATAACATAACATTAGCAATTTTGTCAAAACATTAAAACATGACCAAGCCCAGCTTTGTGGGATATCAAAATACTCTTTGAAAGAAAATAGAGACATTTATGTTAAGATCTAATGCATTAATAAGGAGACCAAGGAATAAAAGCAATTATAAAATATTTATTCATTCTGAACCAAAACCCAGGATTTATAACAATAGATACAAATGTATTCAACTAATAAGAGTAGAGGTGGTTACCATAACAACGTAACGTTATTATATTAGAAACCGTTATAAAACGATAGTCCATTATTGACGATCAAGAGAGAAGAAGCCAAACCATATTCGACTCAATTAATAATTAAAATAGGAAGAAATACTATCAAATTTAATAAGATATGGATTCAAGAAGTTGAACAAAGACCCATTAAAACACGGAGAGCAAATAAACCAGATTTTAAGAACTAAAAATAAATACAAATTCTAATTAATTGAAAAAGAAGCCATATGAAGCAGAAAAACCAAATGACGGAAAATTAATGAATGTATCAACCCACAAAGGAAGGAATACCTGTGACTCATCACAAGAATCGACAAAGTTTTGTTAAGTATATTTGAATTACCAGCATTTGCGACCTAAATTAATTAACTTTTCTCACAACACAAGAACTCTCACTCCGAAATTGGTAACTCAATTTTTTTCAAGGATTGATTGATAATAATTATTAAACTCGTATGTAAACGTAAATTAACCTATATATGAAGTATGAAAGATTAGCACACACTTTTTAACACTCAGAAACGAATTGTATTTAAACCTTAATAGTATATAAGTACCATTGATGTAAGGTGGTGTATTTTATTAACATTTTGTTTTAATTTTTTCGTAATCAAAAGAACTCGTTGACTGAATGAATTGTATAAAATAAACAACAACGGCAGCCATGCTGGTGTAGTAAATCTGTTCAGCCAACATAGCCAACCCTTGAGATATTATTTGTTTCTAGCCGGAGCAACGTTGTTTTATAATAATATATTTTGTATCTGAATGATCAATAATGAACTATTTTGAGTATTAATAAACTAGTACTGATTATTAATAACCGTCCTTCATTTTATTTGAATTGTATTATAACATTTGTGCACTTTAGCGGTGAATAAAATTATTTACCAGATTTGGACGTTGGCAACACGACGAACGGCAAGCGAGATTCGAATTCCTGCCAGTCTGCGAGGGTAATTCGAATTTGTTATCACCGCACAGAAGATAACCTAGTTTGAACTTTTTAATTGTTTGAATAAAACAATTTGGCTCCTATCGGGAAATAAATACATCGAATAAGGACAGGTAAGGATTATCACTGTGAAGATTTCGGTACTGGTTATTCGTGCGTTCGCGACGGACATCGTCAGCGCGAGAAATAAGAAAAAGTACGATTTCGTTCCTTTATAAAATTGACGCCAACAACGGGTGGCATAATATTCATACGGAACACGTCTAGTTACAATATTCATTTATTTTAATTAAACAAATTTTAATTGTTATTTTTTTTCATAAAATGTATACAATTTATGTAATATGACGTTAGTATTCTGTAGTGAAAGCCTTCTGACAGAACACTCAAAAAATAAACAGTTGAAATCACAGACGATAATAAAAAAACTTTCATCAAAAATTCACATTCCAGGAAGGTTCACATGCATAATTTAAAAGGCTGTGATTCGTCAGTAAGGGTCACGGGTTAGCTTACGACCGGACTTTGTCCCAAAGAGATAACATTTGCCAAACAAATTTAACGTCGTGTTTGGTCAGATGTCCACGTATCCCCCGATATTCCCCAACGTATTACCTGTTGCAAATTACGTCTGCCCTGTTTTCCTTATCGTCTGTCGACCTTTCACTTGGTTACAAACAACAACGTCGCATATAAATTAGCTCCAAACGAATATCCCGCTAAATTGGGGAAGGTAAATTTTGTACGCACAACGTGGATTACTGTTACAAATGTCGCACGGTCATCGTATGTGTACAGTAAAAACCAAATAATTTACACCAGATGAAATCGCTGATTACAACTTTAATTACATTAAAAAAATAAACCTAGACGGTCATATACAAAAAACGTCTTCTAGCTAAATTTTATCCAAAACACGCCTCAATCCCCCAGCCTAGAGGTCTGGGTCAATTGATTTTGGGGTTTCCTTCCCCTAGATCAGTGGATTCCACCACATCTTCAAGAGCCTGATCTGCCCATGATTTTATATCGGAGTTCTTCCACCAGGCAGTGGCTGCACTGACTCACCATGCCACAGCTACCGTGATGAGGACCCTTGCGATCTGTTAAACGTGCACACGAAGGGATAGACTCTACAACGAAGGCTCTACAAGCTTTAGTATCCAATATCGCATTGCAGAGAACAAAGAGATATGGATTGCTCATCCAAACAGAATGCCGGATGTTGGGAAGTTTGGCAGTCCAAGCCTGTCGAACGTATGGGACTAAGAAGCGTTGGTGAAGTGAATGTATTAGCTTTGGGTCCGGAACAGACGATTCGTCTATTCTCTCATGGAAGAAGAAGAAGAAGAAGAAGAAGAAGAAGAAGAAGAAGAAGAAGAAGAAGAAGAAGAAGAAGGAGAAGGAGAAGGAGAAGGAGGAGGAGGAGGAGGAGGAGGAGGAGGAGGAGGAGGAGGAGGAGGAGGAGGAGGAGGAGGAGGAGGAGGAGGAGGAGGAGGAGGAGGAGAAGAAGAAGAAGAAGAAGAAGAAGAAGAAGAAGAAGAAGAAGAAGAAGAAGAAGAAGAAGAAGAAGAAGAAGAAGAAGAAGAAGAAGAAGAAGAAGAAGAAGAAGAAGAAGAAGGTGGGCAACCGACAAACCGTTGCACAACAAAACCCCCGTCCACGTTACACAAAGGATTATAATGTTCTCTGTGTTTATACTTAGAAGTTACTTGACTAACTGCTGAAGGATTGGACAATTGTAGGTAACGAATTCATGAAATGTGGATTTCGATTTGTTGACTTGTAACGGTCTGAGAATTCCAAGCTTTGGCTAGTTCTACTTTCTATTGTCTGCCTAGTCTACTGTCTACGTTTGTTTGCCCTTAAAGCAAATGATACACGAAGAGACAGACTCTACAGTGAAGAGTTGAACATTTTTAATATCCAAGATTGTATTGTATAGAACAAGAAATATAGAGTGCTCACCTGAATAGGACGTCAGATGACAAGTAGTCTAAGGAAGTATAGCAATAGGGGCCTATCGAACAAGGAAGTATAGGAAGACCTAGAGGAAGCGTTGGTGAAGTGGATGTATTAGCTATGGGACCGAGACAGACGATTTTCCTGTTCCCTTATGAAGAAGAAGAAGCTATAGACGGACATCCGACAAACCGTTGCACAACAAAACCCCAGTACACATTACATAAGGCATTCTGTGTTTGTGCTTAGAAGTTACCTGACGAACTGCTGAAGAATGTTCCGTCGTAGGCAATGAATTCATGAAATGTGAGGTTCGATTTGTTGACTTGTAACGGTTTGAGGATTCCAATGTTTTTCTGCTACTGCTTTCTGCTGTCAATACCATATGTTTTTGTACCATTAAACCAAATTATTATCTTATTATCGGACGAGGGAATCGAAATGTTGGTACACCAAGAAGGAGGAGGGTTCCGTAACAGGTCTACAACTGGGGTCTACTCCTTAGAATGAAGATGAGGGTTGATGATGATCATCATCATAGTACAGCCATGTAAAATAATTAATAACCGTGCACTGAAGCAGGTCTTACAATGGCAAGCGACAGAAAAACATACGTTGTGCAGACTAAGAGAATAGAATAACTTACGGATATGGTGTAACAACAAAACATTTTGCTTGAGATCAATGCTTGAGCGACTTTTTATCCGTCCGGCTAGTCTTTATTTGAGACAACTTAGTAATGAATATTTCCCCTGGATATGTTACTAGCATATCGCAGGGTAAGACGTATGGTGAGGCTGCCACCTTCAGGCTTAACGTCCAGCCCGATATTCGGTCTGGTTGTTCTCCCATAAACTGGCTGTCTTACCAGATTAATGAGACCAGTTTTCCCTGTTGGAATGTCCATAACGATCTTTAATGTGGTAGTTGCTTCTTGCCTCCCACATCCTACGTCTTTAACCAATGGAAGGTCATTCGTCTTTATAGGCAATTTCCCACCCCAAGGGCAAGAGTGTGCCCTGACCTCTACTTGGCAATGACAAGTAGAGGAGGGACAGCTTATACCGGCTGTCACTCGGTCTCCATCCGACAACTATGGAACTATAAGCCTAAGGGACGGAGAGTGTGGGACATCCGAGGAAGCGCTGGAGTGGCCAGATCTAGACTTTGCCTGTTTGATACCGGAACAAATCATCCTTGGTTTAATCCTTACAGATGATGATGATGATGATGATGATCAATGGTTGAGAAGGAAAAAATTGTCTGAACGGTGGAAGTGAAAATTTCTTTTATCACAAAACAGTGGGAATTACAGTAAAGAAGAGAAGAGATTGCTACTCTGCGCTGGAAATTGCACAGATGTCAAAGTTAAACGAGCGCTTAAGCATTACTGACATTACTGCAAACAAGATGTATCTTATAAAGCTCTGTTACCAGCTAGCAAAGAAACAGTCCTATTGAAATAAGTGCCGTCTGCTATTCGTAATCAAAACAGAACGTTTATCTTCTATAGCCGTCTCTGCTTTTGTGAAACTTCGATAAAGTTTTTAAAGAATTTTACAGTAATTAATTCTGCTATCAGTCTAGTCGTGTTCACTCTCTTGCAGTATAATTAAGTACAATAATAACTATCTGATGTTCCTATTTATAATCTCTTTGCTCTTTTTTAAATTAGTCGAAAGGTAAAAAAACCTGTTACATGGATTTAGTTACGCATTTTATACTTCACTGCAATATGAAATTTTAAATTAAAAAAATGGACCTTAGCCATTGATGACCAAATCGTAAAAGTAAATTAATGTTTCTCATTATTAAATTGTTGTAAATTCGGGCTGTTAGGTCGTGGTCGGCTGCTGACATAGTGCGAATTTAGTCGGCTAACGTGTCGATCCCACGGGTCTTTTCTTGTTGCTTATACCCGGGAAAGACTCTGGTATTGTTCGGCTAACTTTGCCGCAAGTGTTCTCCGTCGCTCCGCAACGGGTCTGAAGAAAATTCCCTGCAGCTGGAATCGAAACGTTAGCCGACTAATGTCGCGCTATATTGGCAACCGACCACGTCCTAACAGCCCGGATTTACAACAAATTTAATAATGTTGACACCGGGGCCGCGTAAGCCTAAGTAATCGTAATGTTTCTCAGTTTGTCAGTAATGACTTTTCAGGTTTAATTCGACCGTCCGGCAGATTAGTCTGCCTGTCTATCTATTTATGATCTGTTTATGGATAACTGTCGATGGAATCAATCAACCAAATTTAAAAAATATTGGCATGCGTGACCACAATTTTACCCCACAGTCACTTAATGTGTTTGAGAATGATCCCACGCCCCCTAAAAAATGAAGCAAAAACGTGAGAAGGCATCACACTTCTTCTTCTTCTTCTTCTTCTTCTTCTTCTTCTTCTTCTTCTTCTTCTTCTTCTTCTTCTTCTTCTTCTTATTCACTTCAAGGTTTAGGCTTACAGCCTGTTCCGTCTCCACAGCCACCGTTTACTTGGCCTGCCTCAATGTCGTTTTCCAAGAGGTTTATACTAGATTATCTTTTTGGTATTCTCGAGTCACCCACTCTATTTATGTGTTGTATCCAGTTTCCTTTATTTTGTTTAATTTTATCGTTTATCGAGTATATATTTAGCTCTTGCCTTATTACTGCACTTATTATGTTATGTCTTAGGGTGCATCCTTTGATTCCCCTTAAGAATTTAATTTCAGCAGCTTCAATTCGTGTTCTCTGATTTTGGCTGACTGTCCACAAATCACTTCCGTAAAAATACTAGTCCCTAGTCCCGCGATTATTTTATAAATCAATTTTGTTTCTTTTCGTACTTTCCTTCCCAGAGTCTTATGAATTGTGCCACACATCCTTTGATATCTGTTTATTTTTTATCGATATCGTTTTCATATTCGTAGCTTACGTCGCACCCTAGATAGCTGTAGTGGGATATTTGTCCAATAAGTTTATTGTCTACTACTATTTTGGAGCGTACTGGGAATTTTTCTTTAAACGGCATTATTTTAGTCGGAGGCTGGTTACCTCTGATAGGGAAACTACGTCTACTCATAATCTTCACAGGAATAAGCCAGAAGGATTTTATGGCAATAGATAAAAAGCAGTGTATCAACTCAGTAAAAGTTGCCATAAATTTAATTTAAAAATTTTCATGATAATTTTTTGTAATCTTAAAAACTTTTGTGATGTGTCAAATTAAAGAAATGTTTCTCAGAATCTGAATATAGTGTTTGCTTTTGGAAATTCCAAAATTTCGAGTACCAATGGTCAGTGACGTAACTAGGAGTTATTCCTGCGTGGGGGATGAGACTAGAGACTACCTTCTGGGTGAGGGATGAGACTACCTTGAAGGTTGCGCTTTCAATAATTATATTAATTTATAAATACTCTAATTCCTTTTATTTCTACAATTATTGATAAGCCGTATTATTAATAAACACATCTGGCTTAGAAATAGGCCTATGCTAAGTGAATATGGAATTTTGCTGAAATTTCTAATAGTTCTCTTGGAAATTACACTGTCTTTACTATAAACCATCCATATACGAGGGTCAGTTGAAAGGTTCGCGGAGCGACATCAAGTACTTAGCGATCGAACTAAAGTTCTTAGTACGTTGTAAAATTCTGTTAGAAAACAACGTAAGGCATAACTCATTTCCTTTGTTTCAGCTAAAGCTCTCCTGATCGCCCCCTTGTTACGCCATTGCCAAGGGCTACATAAGGATCAAAATATTGAAAAATAAAAATCCATTGGAATATCAAATTAAAGATAATTTAATTTTAATATAATTTTTAATTTTTGATTTAATGAAAAAAGTATAAATATCGTGTTCAGTTTTTAAAGTTTCAAAATTTTTGGACTTTATTGTTTTTGGAATAGCAAACAATGGTAAAGAAGATCTCACTCCAGGTGACGATCGGAAACAGTGGTGTGTGTGTGTGTGTGTGTGTGCGTATTATTCAAAACAGCGTAGCCGGGTCTCGGTTTTATAGGGTCGCCACAAACCTATGAATTATTTATACCGTGACAATTGTTCACACATAAGTCTATCTATCACGGCGCGCCGACTGCTAGGACTGTTATTCCGACAATTGTTTCTGCCAAAAACATTTAAACACCCGGATGATAGAGATGAATATGATTGCATATTACTGTTAATTGTGTGTTGACTATACCGTTGTATAGTCTATAGAATTTATTATTGGTTACTATCTCTCTCTCTCTCTCCCCCTTCTTTCTCTCTTTAACACATGCCCGTGCGCGCGTGCGCGCGCGTACACACACCCATACACACAGCCTCTGTGCTTACTATAAGCCATCCATATATGAGGGTCATCTCAAGAAGCACGAAATGCCAAATCTACAAAACACTTATCAGGCCAGTGCTGACATACGCTTCGGAATCCTGGACAATGACAAAAAATAGCGAGAGACTTCTAGGTTGCTGTGAAAGACAGATTCTAAGAACAATATTTAGAGGAGTACAAGAAAATGGAATTTGGCGCAGGCGCTATAATTATGAACTATACCATCTTTACAAAGAGCCAGACATTGTCAGGATAATCAAAATACACAGGCTATGGTGGATTAGACACATAGAGAGAATGGAGGAAGGACACCCTACGAAACATATTTTCTAGCAGAAACCAATGAGTAGTAGAGGACCTCGGAAAGCCAATAGAATAGAGAAACTGGAAAGCCAGGGCATGCAATAGAGAAACTGGAAAGCCAGGGCATGCAATAGAGGAATGGAATCGACTCTTGGGCCAGGCCAAGACCCACAAAGTTTTGTGATACGAGGGTCAGTTGGAAGGTTCGCGGAGCGATATCTAGTGCTTAGCGTTCGAACTGATGGTTTTAGTACGTTCTAAAATTCGTATTTCATGTAAACTCATGTTAGTGTCCAAAACTGTATGTGAATTTATTCATTCACTGTTTGTCTGACAAAATTCAAATATGGTTTTGAAAGGGTACCGACAGGAGAAGGAAGGTGGTACAATTACCACATAAACTAGCACAATAGTCAAATCACGAAACTTGAATGCAAAGAATGAATAACATACGATGAATGTGGAATTTAACCTTAGTGCTATGTATACAGCTGTGGAACAAGATCTAAAATTTTGGTTGTTGGGAAATAAAATGTTTCTAAATGGTCATAAAAGAAAATTGTTTTACTTGATTTAAAAAGTCAAACGCCTTTCCCAGTTCCTACAAAACTGCCTACTGATCAATGTAGGCCTAATATAATAACATATTGTAGTGGGTGCTTATAAACATATAGGTGTAACGGTGGATAGTCAAATCACATAAACAATATAAGCGAAAAGGGTAAAAGTTCCGAGTAACAATCTCGTTTGTAAAAGCCACAAAACCTCAAAAAAAAAAATTTTTTTCTTTTTCTACGTAAACTACAGGTCAAAACTAGGTGCGGAAGTGAAACACGTGGAGGCCATCTTCAGTGAAACACGATTTGTGATACAATTGACACGGCGTTCGTCTGTGGCAAAGGCCGAAACGTCTGATAACAACATCTGTCAGAATGGTGATTATAACAGACCAAGGTTAATAGCCCGGATCCTAATTTCAATAATTAATAAACTATAATTATTTCACTACGACTCGGAACACAAAACTTTTTATGGGTAAAAACTTAAAAGCTTTACCTTAAACCTGAACCGGTTTTCACTTTTAAAAAGCTTCTTCAGAGGTTGCCGCTGGTAGCGCTGTGCGTCTTGTTGTTGGCGACGAAATCGATTTTCGAAAGATCGATGTTGTGTGTGTGAGGTGTGATATGTTCGAATAATACGTGTGCTTTGAATTCCGTCTGTTCGTTTAGGATGTCGTTTTTATTTGTTTTCGTGTGTTTGTATATTTCCAATTGTTCTAGAGTGTCTAGTTTTCGGCCTTTTGTGTGTACGTGTAGAATCTTCATGTAATTGTCGATGTTTCTGTATGTGTAGTTTGCTTCAATGAGGTGGTTTGCAAAGGTGGATTCTGTAGTGGAGTGGAGTGCCTTTGTGTGTTCAATGTATCTTTGTTTGAAGCTACGTCCTGTCTGGCCTATGTAGAATTTGTTGCAATCTGAGCAATTTAGTTTGTAAACACCAGGAAGATCGAATTTGTTTTGTGCTTTGTGTGTGTGTTTTGATAGTGTGTGTTCTGTTTTGCTAGTAGTTTTGTAAGCGATTTTGTATTCTGCTTTTTGAATTTGTGGGCTATTTTTTCAGTTTCTTTGATGATGTATGTTAGTGTTCTGAATTTGTTGTTTTATGTCTTTGTCTGTTGTTTGTTTTGTGTTTTGTGTAGGAGTTTATTGACTATTGTTCTGTCGTATCCTTTGGATGCTGCTAGATATTTTATCGTGTTTAGTTCGTCTTTGTTGCCTTTTTCATCTAGGGGGATGTTGTTAAGTCTATGTATCATGGTTCTGAAGGCAGCTAGTTTGTGTTGTATTGGGTGATTGGAGGAGTTGTGTATTAGTGTGTCAGTTGTAGTCGGTTTTCTGTCCTATACTGAATTTGTGCCTGTGTTCAAGTTTTGTGATGGAGAGGTCTAAGAAGTTTATGCTATTGTTGTGTTCGTATTCGGCAGTAAAGGTTATGTTTTTATGTATTTGTTTATGTGCGTTAGTAATTGTTCACATTGTCTTTGGTTTCGTCTTTATAGTATTAGAATTTCATCAACGTATCTGTGCCTTTATAGTATTTTATGTGAGTGTCTGTCGTTGTTTGTGAGGATTTCTGTTTTTTTTAAGTATTGGAAGAAGACTTCAGCTAGAATGCTGGATATGGGTGAGCCCATGGGTAAACAATCATTCTGTGTGTAGAATTTATTGTTATATGTAAAGTAGTTTTGTTTTGTGATAATGTTCAGAGTTTCTGTTATTTCGTTGATAAGTTCGTCTGGTGTGTTGTTCTGTTTGAGTTTGTTTTGTAGGTTGGTGATTGTTTCAGAGATGGGGATGTTCGTGTACAGGTTTTTAATGTCAAAGGAGCTAATGTGGCATTATGGGGGATGTGTATGTCTTTTATTTTTGTTACTAGGTCTGTGTTGTTTTTTACTGCAATATTGTTGTCTAATTGTGTGTGTTGTCTGATAATTTTGTCTAGATGTTTTGCGAGTTTGTATGCAGGGGCATTACGGTAATTGATAATGGGGCGGATCGGAATTTCTTCTTTATGGATTTTGGGAAGCGCTTGGAGGGTAGGGGCTGATGGTCGGATTTGTCTCATGTAGGGTTTTTGTTTGTGTGTCATTATGTGGTGTTTGGCTGTGTTGATTATTTGTTTTAGTGTGTTTTGGTATCTGTAGGTGTTTTAGTTCTGTGATGTTGTTTTGTTCCATGAAGTTTTGTACTTTGTTGTGTAGGTCGTCTGTGGAGATGATTACAGTCGTGTTGCCTTTGTCTGCTTTTACTAATGTGATGTTGTGTTTGTGTGCCTTTTCTCTCAGTTTGATGGCTGTGTGTATTTCTGGGTTGTGGTTCTTGTTGTCTGGTGTCTTATGTGCTCCTATTATATTGTTTACGTTATGTCTTAGTATGTCTTGATGTTCTGGTGCTGTGTTTTGTATATTTGTTTCAGTGTCAACTATGAGTTTTGTTAGTGCTTGGTTGCTTTGTTTGTAATGTAGGTTATGTTTTAGGCCTTTATCAAGGAGTGTGTGTTCGTTTTTAGTGATTGTGACGTTCGTGAGGTTTACTGTACGTAGGTAGAATTTGTGTGAGGGAATTATATTTGTGCTGATTGGTGTCAGGTTTTTAATTTTTCTCTCGCGTTTTGTCTGTATGTTATGTATTTGTTTTTTGTCCATTCATTTTTGTGATGTATTAGTTCAGTCATGTAATTGTGTCCGTATATATTGGCGAGCTGTAGGTGTAGCGTCAGTGCGTTGCGGTTGAGAGCGTCTTTTTTCTTGTATAACTGTTTTATGGATTCTTTTATGTATGTCCTTTGTGCAATGTTTTGTGTTATTTGAGCGGCCTGATTGTTGTATAATAACGAACAGACGCAATTCAAATCACACGCATTATTCGAACATATCACACCTCACACAGACAACACCGATCTTTCGAAAATCGATTTCGTCGCCAACAACAAGACGCACAGTGCTACCAGCGGCAACCTCTGAAGAAGCTTTTTAAAAGTGAAAACCGGTTCAGGTTGTAAGGTAATGCTTTTACGTTTGTACCCATAAAATTTTTGTGTTCCGAGTTGTAGTGAAATAATTATATTTAGTTAAGAAACGGACACGTCATTGACAACGAAATCCAAGAATTAATAAAATTTTGTTCTTTTTTGTAAAACTATTCTTGCCTCACACAGATCCAGAGAGATCCTATACAGATCTCTTAACTTCAGTTGCCATTGTAAGCAACTTGATTTCTGTTTACGTCCGATTTCTGCAAATCAACTCGCAAGCGTCCGTTCCTCTACAAAAGCTGTGTCACATTAACCTCTTCATGGGATATATTTTATTTACCCGTTTACCCACATTTGCATATTCGGTATTTCTTTGTGTGTGTGTGTGTGTGTGTGTGTGTGTGTGTGTGTGTGTGTGTGTGTGTGTGTGTGTGTGTGTGTGTGTGTGTGTGTGTGTGTGTGTGTGTGTGTGTGTGTGTGTGTGTGTTATACCTCCGAATTAGCGTATCCGCGTACATGAAAAATAATGTATCCTACGGTATGCATAAATAATTTGCCTTTCTCAATTGAGAGTCCTGGCTGTTTGTTTACAACTGATTCATATGCGAGTTTGTTTTGTATCAAAATGAAGGGCCGCGGACGATAACGAGAGCGGACAGTCAGACAGACCTGTAATTTTCAACAGGTAATACACTGGGGAAAACCCGGGGATATGTGGGGTTATGCTGCGTCCGTCCGACCTTCCGAGCGATTGCTCCCCGACAAAACGCGAGGCTGAATTTGTTTGATAAATGTATCTCTGTGGAACAAAGTGTGTGTGTGTGTGTGTGTGTGTGTGTGTGTGTGTGTGTGTGTGTGTGTGTGTGTGTGTGTGTGTGTGTGTGTGTGTGCCCGAAACCCTTACCGACGACACACACAAACTCTTCAATTATGTATGTGAACTTCACTCAAAGATGTAAAGTTTTGTTAAAAGGTTTTTTCCATTACCGTCTCCAAACTCGGCCGTCTCTACTCTGGCGCTCTGTCAGAATGTCAGCTTTTTAAAACGATGTAACTTAAGCCAGCGTACATTTTATACAAAAATTTAAATTAAAAATGTTTTCAAATATACGTACTTTGTACCACGTAACTTTGCCCAAAGCTAAACAAGTGAGACACGCTCTGAATATTTGATGAAGCTGTACCTCGGACAAACAAAACGTCACAACAAATCATCGTTTAAATTCTGTCTAAGGCTTTTATTAAAATTTAAATTTAAATTCTGCGTGAGACCAATCTTTAAGCCGACCAAGACAATCCAGCAGTTTCTGAGACCAGTGAAGGACGTCAGAGACCCGCTCTCGTTGTGCGAGTGTATGGAGTTCCTTGCTCGTGCGGCCAGTTGTACATCGGAAGTACGAAACGTAGTGTCGTTTGAGGCAGCCGGAAAAGTCTGCTATAACGGAGCACGCACTCGCCAATGCCGACCATCGCATACTCTTTGAAGAGACGAGACTTCTGTCGTCGGTGAGTTCGTATTTCCCTCGCCTCCATACAAGGTCTGTCCTGATTCAGAAACATCCACCTATTGTAATGAATCGGTGGGGTGAGTCGCTCTCATTGAGCGCTCTTTGGACACGAGTTGCGGCAAACCAATAAGAATTTTCTTTTCTTCTGATTGGCTGGTGGTGTCAGACAACAACTTCGTGCGGACACCAAACGTTTATAAATATGGGTGTCCTACTCACAGCCACTAGACTTAACCACAGTTCACAGTGGTCACTGACTACGAAACGTTTGTCAGTGTTTTCCAGCCTTCTGGACTGAAGATGGCCATCGAAGGCACGGCCAAAACGTTTGCACCAAAGAACCTTGGACCACGGCAACCTTACAGCCCGGCAAGCCAAAGTTCGCATAACAAATCATCGTTTAATTATTTTCACAAACATAATATGTTTTTTAGGGGACCTAACAACATTGCTGAAAACAAAACTTAAAAGTCACATATAAAATTATACAAATCAAACATTAAGCGGACAGAACAAAGTTATACAAATTAACGTACCTCGCAATCCTAAAAACAGTGTTGCCAAAACTTTATCTGAAAGTTCCCTTTAATAATATCAAAAAAATTCCCTACATTTCCCTCACTTTTTATTACTACACAGTTTTAGTGGGGTGAAGTTATATATATGATAGGTCCTTCTTTTTCACTCCAGGATTAGGCGGCATCACCTGTTCCGGTCTCTATTTTAAAACTATCTTTTGCGTGGTCTTCCCACATCTCTTTCCCCTTTAGGCGCATATTGTAAAACTTGTTGAGGTAGCCTTTTCGCTTCTATTCTACCTACAATGTTCAATCCATCTCAGCTTACATTCCTCGAGTCTTGCATTTACAGAGAATACACCCAATCCCATAGTTTCTAATTCTATCGTTTCGTGCACATCCCTTTACGTATCTCAAGAAATTCATTTCTGCAGCTTCTCCGACTTGTCTGCAACTTGTATCTTTTCTAGATAATGCCCATGTTTCGGAACAGTATAAAAGAGTGGGGACTGCCATAACTTTTTGGAACATCGTTTGAGTTTCCTTTCTTGAGATCATAATTACTAACTTATTTTTCATTGACAAACATTCAACAACATAATTATAATTTTTGTTAATAGACTTATTTTTATACCTTCTTATTTACTTGTAGTTTTCTGCTTTTAGACAAAATTATGAGTGTTTTGAGAATATGAGCAGGAAGGAGTAGATATGACCAGTGAATCAGCTTTGGGAGCTACAGGTTTGAAACAGAGAAAGCATTTGCATACCTTGATTCACTTGTGACCAGTGAAAGTGTTATGGTGAAGGAAATCCACAGAAGTCTTGTTCTTGCTAACAAGGCTTATTTAAGCGTACAAAACAAATTTGAGTCCAAGTTGCTGCCAGGAGGAATTGAAACAGATAGAGAATACTCACTTACGAAAAGTTGAAGAGAATTTTTGGGGATTACAGAGATTATTACAGAGATTAAAAGAATCAGGATTCCATACGAAGGTTATGTTCAGTGGATAATGGACATAGAGCTGTGAAAACAGTATTTATTGGGAATCAAGGTGGAAGAAGAAGAACAAGAGGAAGACCCCGGAAAGCATGGATAGAATTTGTCGAAGAAGATCGGCACCTTCTTGAGAGTAGGGCAGTGGCGCAGACTTGCGGAGACGAGTGGTGTTGGGCTCTGTAGCGCCGAGTGTCATCATCGTCGTCATCAGCCACAAACAAGGTTGTAATAAAGGTCGTTATATAACCTTTAAAACAGTAAATGACAGAAACATGTATCTGTCATATGGCGTTGTTTATTTACCAATAAACATGTCCATTGCAAATAACTTGATATCGAATTTACAGAAATACAACTCACTGGCTTGCATTGTCACATAGAACATCTGTTATCGGCAGCTCCAATACGCAACAGCTGGGACGGAAGTAGTTTGTGTTAACTCTGTAGAAGTATATTAAGCATACGATTTGTTAAACTGTAGAGTAGAGAAAATTCTTATTAAAGTTATTTAATCACTGTTAATCGTATCCAAACATTTGAAGTAAGAATGACATTTAATTAAGGTATACGGAAAATCAAAATGAAATGTAAAATCGTAGTGGCAGTGGTGTTAATCGCTTACGTCACAACGTTGTACATGTTACTGTACAGCCACGTGTCGGATGTGTTGGAAAGAACCGTGTCCATGACCGACGTCCTACAGGGAATAGAAGTTTTGCAGGCAGCGACCACGGAGGTAATGCAGAAAGTGGTCGCGGCGTCGCCTCACCCGCCTCCTCCGCCGCCGCCACCCCCGTCACCACCACCTCCGCTTCCGCCTACTGAATCCACGAGCGTGTCTCCTTCACAACTTTCAAGTGTCGCGACTACAGCAGCTACTGCTGCTGTTCTTACTGACACCAATATTACTAAAAACGCTTGAATAATGGGATAACGGATACATAGAATCTACCGAACCAACAAACCAAATCTGCTGAAGGTAACTATAGTGGACAAAGCAAGAACATTCATAAACAGTTCCAAACTGAAAACTACTACAATTTCATTGTTTCCTGTTATCAAACCTATTAAATTATAAATAAACTATTCCATCATTACAAATTCCATATTAATAGTCACATTTACACAATTAATATATACTCAGGTAAAATAACACAAACAGATGCATATGAAGCATTGTTATCGTTAATTTATTGTTGCTTAATCACGTAAATAATTTATTTTGTATTAATTCATAACCTCACACGGGTATTGCATAAAAAATTCACTCTCCCGTAAACCGTGATCTCTAAACAATGAACTAAATAATTAAATTCTTTATGAGAATGTTAATACGTTTACGTCCATTTAAAAAAAACTGTCAACAAAAAAAAAGATTCGAGGTGTCAAATTTAACATCGCGGCGTTCAATACTCTCAAATCAAAAGGATGCCATTAGGACGTACCTGATCATCTTATCAAAGTAAAAATAATCTTTTCCTATTTACTTGCGATATTTAACTTAATTTCTATTTGATAATCAATATTACTGTGCATAAATTTATATGAAATATTTAATCTAGAATACGCAAAAGATAACGAACGAAATCCAATATAAATTTTGTAAATCTGTGACCATATGTTTCGAACCCACGGCCGAATTATTCATCGTATTATCACTTGGAACCAAACGTTTTGACAAACCTTTCTATGTGGTGCTACGGAAATGCTCACTTGAATATTTATTCTCTTTTCGATCAACACTATTAAAAACATATTGAGCATAATTTTTGTGCACATGTATTTGAAGTTTCTTGAGTAATGTTTATTATTACGAATATCTGTAAAGCTCTTTAAAACAAAACAGTGGAATATAAGAAATAATCAACGAGAAAATAGTGTTTTCATTTTTTTTTAACGAAATTCAGTTTACTATACTATTTAAACACAACATAAAATGAAAGTTAAATATGTGATCATAGTGGCAATGACAGTTATTGCTTACGTCATAACGTTGTACATGTTGCTTCGTAGAAGCGACAGACCCATGACGCCGGGTACAACAAAAGACAATGAATACAATATATGCGAACATTATTTGCTTTTAACTTTGCCGATAGTAAATGAGGCAGCAGATGTTCCGGCGAACCCAGAGTTTAAGTGGAACATAAAGTTTAACAACGACGAGGAAATGGACTTTCCGATTGCCGATCTAATTGGTTCTACTGAAGACGAAGAAACTACTGATAATACTACGGTGACGACGACCCCCACCACCACCATTACTACTGCAGATAACACCACAACGTCTAAAGATTATAGTGTAAATTATAACATGTTTTCCATTGTGAATGGCAATCTTTAGACATAACCTGTACTGTGTCTTACAATAGAATTACGGACGTTGCAGCTATAGTTCGAGGTAACGATTTCCTTTGGTACTTTATCAAGACAAAGACTTGTACTTTATCAAGAAGTATTGTACGAAGTAATGCAGTTTGTGTGAATTTGTTACTTATAGATTCCGGAACATATAACTATACAGATATTTATTAATATAGACTTAGATTCGAGTGAATTTAATAAACAACTTTAAACACTTAATTAACTAAAGAGTTCTTTTTTACATCTTGTTCAACACGTTTTTATGTTCATAGTATACACAATCGTTTTAGTATAATTTTAATTATATTAATTAATTACAATCTTTTCAAATAAGATATGTATGCTGCATGGCTTAAAGTGAAAAGACACTGGTGTTGTTCATACACAAATTAGTGTGTGTGTGTGTGTGTGTGTGTGTGTGTGTGTGTGTGTGTGTGTGTGTGTGTGTGTGTGTGTGCAGAGAGATATATATATATATATATATATAGCATACAGAGCATTACAGAGTGGCCATAACCTAGATTTAACGGTCGGTTAGTGATACCATAGATTTTTTTATAATCCGTTTAAACAAGGGTACCGTTTTATCTTTGCCTTGTTTTTATCACAGACACTTTATCATTATTTTTTAAAATAATCTGATAAACAATTACTTTGTACCAACGATAAACAAAAAGCTTATGGTAAAAAAAAGTAATTAATTTTCAAAACTACATTATGTGTAAGTCTTCAAACACATACCCAAATTCACACACTCACACACACACACACACACACAATGGTAATTTAATTTACTGATCGCTTAGAATTTTACATTAAACAATGTTAGATGTAAAAATTTAGAATATTATGTTATATATCATAATATTACGTATTTTGTTAATTAATTTTCAAATGTCACAGTAGAATTTTGTAGAGCCCCAAGTTGTTGGTGCCAATTTTGTTATATTCAATTAGTCTGGGTATATATATTTTTGTTTAAAGCCTCACGTTGTAAGCCAATTTTGCAACATTTATTTTAATTTATATTTCTTAAATATAAAGTGTATAATGGGTGTATGCAACTGCTATGGTTATACTAACCTTTTAACGCCTTCGATGCCCTATGTCCTTAGGATCCCAATTTGTAATATAAAATATACTCTAACAAATGAGTAATTAATTTTCTTTAAATGGGTATTCACATAATTTAATTATACTACAAATGAGAACACATTTCTTTTGCTGCTCTGAATCATTAAATATTTATTCCTGCTTTCTTATTATAATAAGTTCCCCTTTTTTTATTTTCTATTAACTAACAAATCATTTTCCCTTTTTTGAGGTTTCAGCTCCATCTAGCTCTCGGATGCATGAAAAAAGTTTTATATCTCAGGGTTTTAACAACATACAAAATCGTCTTCAGTAATATTATAAATTCACCTAATAAGTATTATACTAATAACAGACATGAATAAAAAATTTGAACATGTAGTAAATAATTGTTGTTTGTGTATGATGGTTGTATATGAGTTCTTGTATTATACAAAAGAAATCAATTAGACAATTTTACAACTTAATATTACCCATTACAAATATAACATTAATAAAACAATGAAAATAATTAATTATCAGACATTAGGAATACAATTGACAAAAGAAAAGAAAATAAAAATTTGAATGTCTATGCTATATCTCATACTTCATTATTTCTCAACATGGCGCGCTGCTGTACCCTTTCTACACCGTTATGAAAATGACAGACGCCATATTGCGTTTTAGCTGTATACACAATATTGAATGTTTAATACAATTTATATGAGTTCTACACTTTTGTTGGTTCAAAATAAGTTTATGTCACTCACTTTTGATATCATACGTATATTATGTTTAGAAATGTAGTCACACTAAATGTGTTTGTTATTTAGTTTATATTGAAGTGCTGTGTAAAACGTTAATACTTTGTCAATATGGTTATAAGTTTGGAATGATCTCACCGAATTCAAGATGTATTACACCAGTTAGTAATTAAAATTTTTCTTCTCCAGGTGGGTTGAACACAACTTGTACGTTAGTATACTGATAATTTCTATAACTTTACTTGGCTTTTTTACTACACCCTTCTTATTTAATCTTGATTGGATTGGCAACTATTTCAATTAGTTCTTTCTTCATGGGACGCCAACATTAGACAAAGCTTTCTTTCTTTTAACAATCAGTTTTTGATTCATCTATAAGAGACCTTGGTTTGTTGGTGTATTTTTCGGTCTCAGGACTGTTTTATCTGCCTCCAGTAAACATAAGATTTTAATATTACCTTACCTTTCCTGATTATTTTACATAATCCCGTTTATGCGTTTATTTCACTTAATTTTATATTGTCACTTGCACTAATGAAGCTGATTTTATTGTTATTTGTTCACTTCGTATAAAATACATGCCATTCTCACCTTATGGTCATACTTGGTTCACAATACTTTATATTTTTATCATTGTTTACACTGTGTCATTTGCACTGTTTCATTATCATTATTTATCCCTTTTCTATTCGAATAAACACAATTATAAAAATAATTATCTTGTTTTTACCATGACACTATCTAGGAGCTAATTACAAATACGGTTTAAGACTTTTATGCTGGTTATACAAATGATTTTTCTTAACCCTAAATACATTTCTCACATACTAAAACATTACTATTTACAATATTATAACAAGACATATAAAATCACTTCCCTAATCTGTTGGGTAATTTTTGTGACAAAAACACCGTCCAGTCTAATCTTTTTTTATGTCTGTTTTGTCAGGTTATTTATTATGTTTGTTTTCAAGGCTAATTCCTGTTTCTAATTTATCCATCTGTAACACGTATTCTTTATTTATTATTCATGGTTTATTGGTTTAGTTATTATAATTCTTCCTTTATATAATTATTTTTGGTTGTTCTCATTTGACCACTCATTCTCTATTGCACTCCTCATTCAGTTACATAGTATTTATCTATTTGAGTAGTTTCCCTATATTTTTGATAATTAAATTGAGTTTCCTGGTTTGTACCATCTCGTGATGCTACAATATACACATGTAAATTAATATATAGATTATGTTTAATTAATAAATTTGTCTAATTGTTATATCACAAACAGAATTAACACTGGTACACACCATTATAGAAAAATTATTCCGATTAACGCTTTCAAGCTTCACAGCTCATCATCAGATCGGAAATGAGCTAATGATTTCGGATGATGAGCTGTGAAGCTTGAAAGCGCTAATAGGAACAAATTTTCTGTAGTGATGTGCAACAGTGATAATTCTGTTTAATTGTTATATGTGAGTGTATTTGTAATTTTAACATATGTCAACATGTACGCACATAAGATGTTATAAACAATTTATATAAATTTTAAATTGGAAAGATATAAAATTAAAAATGATTAAATATGATCATAAGAAAAAACACGAAAATTTGTAATAAATTATATACAATTTTATTTTAGATATAAACACACCAAGGAAAATGTGGGAACCGTAACAGGCAGAATGCCTAAAATATGAAGTGAAGAAGAAGAGTAAGAAGAATATATACACACTTTATTCACAAACAAACAAATACATATTAATTCAAAATGTATTTTCTATAAACTTTTCGGGCGTACGTTTAATAAATAACCCTAGAGACTTAAAACACTACTACACTAAAACAATATAATTTACTAACATGTACCTAAGTCAACGTATAAAAACAACTGATCAAAATTAAACAGCTGAACAATATAAACAATAATAACAAATGTCATTCTACATTGTATATATTATCTCTGACGACGCTGAACATTGAAATGTACGTGAGATATTTATCGAATACTTCCAATTTAAAGAATAAATTTATTTTAAAATAAAATATAAGGCTTGTTTCGTAAACAAGCTTACTTAAAGCTTACTTACGAAAATGTGTACGCGCTGTAGGGCAAGTGGGGGTATAAAGAAGTTGTCTAGTTCCATTATTGTTATTTCCAATCTGACGATGAGCTGTGAAGCCCCAATCGGAACAATTTTTTTATAGTGGTGTGCAATAGTGTTAATTCTGTTTGTGATTATGACCACTAACACAACTTTTTTTTGTATTGGACATCTATGGACCATATGCCAATTTCAATTCTTTATTCTTTGTTCTTTTCTTTTTCCCAATAATCTTTCATCTTTTCACTGTGTCTCTTCTTCCTGACTTCAGTCCACTTTGAACCTGCGTTTTTCTCTCTCCTACCCTGGACTCCTTCCATTCTTAACATTTTTACTCAAAAAAGGTCTCTTTCACTTGTTTCTTCTGCGTTTATATAATTTTTTTCTAAATTCTCTTGGACTTCATTAATACAACTTGATGTTGACTTCTTACCCCTCAGATATTTCAAGAGCTGCTTTGTTAAGCTATTGTCTTCCATTCTATATAAATGTCAAAAAAATAAAAATAGTCTTCTTTTCCTCATTGTTTCTATTATATTTTCTAAACTCTGATACACTTCATCATTAATTCTTAACTTCCAACATTCTGAAGATTTTTTCGTGGGTCTAATGTTTTCCTAATAGTTCGTCTTTCCAATATTTCTAGTTTGTTTAAATTATAATTCAATGCTAGACATTCACTTGCATAACTAACTAACACAATTTTATTAATTAAAAAGAACAAAATAAAAGCCATATATTCTATATAAAAGCCGTATAATTATTCAACAAGTTTGCAATAATACAATATAAACGAAATTTTATAAAAACTAATATTCAAAATATTCCGTGGAATGTACATATTGTAGCGTGACGGAAAATCCACTACTTATTAAGTCATATAAAATCATAAAAATTAATTACACCACAAATGTTAAAATAATATTGAATGACATTTAATGAAATCAAAGGAATGAACCACGATAAAATAAAAATCCTCATTACATTATATAAAAACCACTGTTTAAATATCAAAGAAAGTATTGACAGCAACTCATATTATAAGATCAGTAATTTACCCAGGAAGTTAGGAGCAGTAAACAAATTAAATAACACCATATCAAGAAGAAAGAGAATCAGTTTGAGAGTGGTGAACACCAAAATACCCCAAAGATAAGAAGAAGGAAGAATAAAATTTGTGATCAGGAAGAAAACAATACCCTGAAACCTTTAGAGAAAAGCAAGGTCCGTATCAGTAAATAACTTCGATGCTCCAAACTAAACATCAGTCGAGATAACACAAAGTACCTTGGTTTACCCAAGAATGAAGAAGGAAGACAAGAAGACCAGAAGAAGGAAGACTAGAAGAAGGACAAGAATGAAGACAAGAAAGAAGATAAGAAGAAGGACAAGAAAGAAGATAAGAAGAAAGACAAGAAAGAAGACAGGAGGAGAGGAAGAAATAGTATGAAAGAAACACCGTTGTAAAACCTATTATTATTATTAACTATCATCAACCCCAAACCCACCAAAACGATTAAAAAGAAAGTATAACATACCAAAATCCTATAAAAATGTAATTATTTAGAAACCTAAAGTGTTGTATAGTATTATAAGAAGTGAACCTACTAAAGCGATTGTGTGATAAAGAAAATAAGCAAGTCTTAACAGTCCATGATTACTAAAGGTCTGGTCTGAGATAGTGAGACTCAAAATATCAGAACCACCAGTGAAAGTGAATTTGTGTAAGTGTTTTTTGGAAATCCAATAAACTTAAAGTTAGTGATACTATGACTTATCAATATGCTATATAACAACTTTAATATCCAATAATAAACAGCATAATAAAATAATGAAATGGAAGATTTCCATTATTTTATTATTTTAATCTAACTCTTTATTTACAAGACATTTGTAAAAAATGCTAATAACTAGAGTATGGGTGGTCATGTTTACTGATGAAGGGGATCATAAATAATAATGGTTTAGACCAGAAAGGACTGGCATTAATTTAGTATTCATAGGTTTAAAATGTTTAAATAGACTGTTTGATAACAGCCATAAAATCAATGTATTTGTAAGAGTTATTAGAAAATAAGATTTATATTATGTGTTTAAAATGAATTATGTTTGCTAAATAACAGCATACATACCATTAATAATGTTTCAGTAGGTATGCTGTGTTAATTCAAAAGGAGTTAAATGTATATGTTCAAACCATGTCAGCAATAAGTTCAATTGTACAGATGGCTAAATCATGTTCATAATTATTTTTTTTATAACAGTAGTGTTAATTAAATACTACACCTCACAATAAGTTATAAACCATTTTATTTTCATGTAATAGTAACTATGTAAAGTCAGAGGAGTGGTGGGATTAAATTTATTTAAGAAAAACAGAAATGTAAAATTCTAAACTCTAGGCCATTTGGTGAATTCACAGAAACCATATAAACCAGTATAATTCACTTATAAATCCTGTAAACTAGCAAGATTTAGATAAGGTAAATCAGTTAACCACTACTGGGAATGATCCTATGAGTTAAAATGATAATAAGGAAATATACCTTAAAATATTGTAAATTTTCAAAATATATAAGTTAATTAATTTTAAAGAGCAATGTCAAATTCAGAGATTAACACACAAAACCAGTTCAAAGGTTCAATTTATATGTATTTAAGGAAAGGAAGAGAAATATGACTAATTAAAATTTATTATAATAGTATTAATAACAATTAAAATGGAAGAAAAATTGTATGAAGGCGGAAATCAAATTTTGAGCCTATATTTCAAAAAAGAAAAGAATTTTGGTGATTTCCACAAAATGTCTACAGATATGGACTATAATATATCAATTTAAAAGGAATGAGATGATTAAACCAATGATAAGGTTCATAATTCATGAAAGTGATGAATAAAATAAATAAATTCCATATATAATGTAATTTTGTATCATGTGTATGGGTAATCGAAATATGTTAACAATACTTTTTCAAAGATTAACTGGGCCAGATTTTGACCAAGTTAAAATAGTCTTTTGTTGAATATCAAGCTGAATAGTTGTGTGGAAAAACGTTCCTTATAACCGAGTCGAAAATGGTACTACAGTTCGCCATTAATATAAGTGAATCGAGAGTTAAATGAAATAAACACTTTTTTAACTAAATTTACCAAAACGTTAACGACAATAGTGAAAACTAACACCTAACTTCATGATACGAGTGATCTAAAACAGTAAAACAATATATTTGAGCTAATTCACGCTACAAATCTTAACCACTTCTACAGACAACTTAACCCACAGAAGTGAACACATACAAAATAACATAATTAACACCAGTATACACGGAACACTTCTTCAGAACACACCAAACAACCTAATATACATATTACACCAGTGCGGGGACATTTCAAACATTCATGAAGGTAATTTTGCTGTGATTTTTTGACACGACGACATCGCAGTAAACTCGCCATATCTAGTAGCGGCCATCTTGAAATTAACGAATCTGCCTTCCTCATCAGTGACGTCAGTCTACATATGGTTTGACTTCAACTTTCTTAAACATTATATATCAGAATTATTTAAATACTGTTAAATAATAATTATTGAATTTACTTTAATTGTTAATGTTATACTTTCTCGTCACCCTTCTCTGACTATTAATTTAATCGCTCAAAGAACCTGTCCTTTTTATAATACTTATCATAATTTTTCTACTGTATGCACAATCGATAATTCCCTGAGACGGAGTCGATAATTGTTCTCAATCGATAAAAAATCGATTATTTATTAAATTGTTTAATAAATCCATTTATTTCAATTGTTTTTATCTGTTATTATTTCACAGGCTAATTTAAGGTTATTTATTAAGGCAAAGAGACTTCAAGAAGAAGAAAATATTTTTTTTCAGTGAGATATTGGACCAGCAAGGAAAACCATCAATCGATTGCCGACCGGAGTTAATCTGATTAACTCCAGACTTGGTTCAAATCTTCCAGAAGTGCTCGATAGTTAATAAATACCTTCCTAATTCTTAAAATTTTTACAAAACATTTAAACAGCCTTATTTCTTAATTACAAACATTGATTAACATAAACAAAATTTTTTTTATTGAAAATTTTATTTTTTATAAAATTTTTCCTCTACTATTTGATTTTTTGTAAAGACCGGCATACAGGGTCTCGTTACAAAGTGGCGCTCGCAACAGTGGGGCTTAAAAGAGTTACTACACTACCACAGCGGAGCGAAACCTTACTAGAGTGGAGGTTTATTTTGAACGAACCTCTAATCTCTTATATTTTTGTAACGGACTGTTACAAATTGGCTAGCCCAAACAGTGGGGATTAATTAAAAAGGAAGAGCCGAGAAACCCTTTGTAACAACGTTTCTTTACAATATGTGTGTGTGTGTGTGTGTGTGTGTGTGTGTGTGTGTGTGTGATATGTACGTTAGGCCTCAGACCAAGCAATCAGCCGTGTCAACAGCTGATCAAATACTTGAAACTTTGGCGTTATTAACTCTGAATTACCTCTGAACGTCTGGTAACGTTATTAGCGACAAATATACGAGTGAATGCTCTAAATCAACATGGTGTCCTTACCGTCATCATTATCATTATCAACAACATTATCACGGTTATCATCATCACCATCATCATCATATATCATTAAATTCATGCTTTCAGTATCCAAGCCACTTATACGTATATGAATAGAATAAAATGTACCTCTTTTATCCGCCTAGTGGTTTTTCTTTTTTTATATTTTACTATGCGTTTCTGGACATATGTCCCATCTTTAGGCGTAATCCCTCAGTGAAGTTCGTCAGATAATTAAAACAAATTACGTATAATTTACACACATGTCGCAAATAAATATATGAACACGGAACACACGCGGTGTTGTTGGTGCGCACCACGATAGTACAGAGTTTACTCTGTAAACTCTGACGAACTTTACTGAGGGATTACACCTGATGATGGGACATATGTCTAGAAACGCGTAGTGAAATATAAAAAAGGAGAAGCCACTAGACGGATAAAAGAGGTAAATTTTAGTTAATTCATTTATATAATTAAGGCAATTAGTGGGACGGACTTCTTTCATCACTACCCTTTTTATATAAAGCGACGTTTCGACTACACAGCAAATCTGTAGCCGTCTTCAGGACAAAACAAACGCTAAAACAACAAAATGCAAAACAAACAATACTCTATCTTACAACCGACAGAGAGTCAAATCATACTAAATTCTATAATAACAAACAAAAGCAAAAAATAAATATAAAATATATAAATAAAACTTACACCTATGGAATCTATAAAACACTGAATACACGCACAAAATTACATGAACTCGCACTCATCAAGGTCAACTGCAAACTGCGAGATTGACTTGTCGAAAAGATTCACGTGATTTCGTAATCTAAAAACACTACAAAATTAATATTTTCAATTTTTATTATTTGAAGTAACAATATGACGAACCTGTAAAACATGAAAGAAGATGAAAGGAAGTAGAAAAAAGAAGACAACGTAATAAACAGGAAGTATATTCCTTGTGTAACAAGGAATTTTTAACAAATTTTCTCTCATTGACATCAGTTATACACCTGTGTTATATGTCAGTTATATGTGTGTGTGTGTGTGTGTGTGTGTGTGTGTGTGTGTGTGTGTGTGTGTGTGTGTGTGTGTGTGTGTGTGTGTGTGTGTGTGTGTGTGTGTGTGTGTGTGTGTGTGTGTGTGTGTGTGTGTGTGTGTGTGTGTGTGTGTGTGTGTGTGTGTGTGTGTGTGTGTGTGTGTGTGTGTGTTGTAGCAGGTTTTTGGGTACATACGTGTATGTAATGTTTATATTGCCGACGTTTCGTTCCGTAGTCTCGGAACATTTTCAAAGCGTACTGGTGTTGATTTAACTGCGGCGCGCGTTTTATATCTTGCTTCCCTTGTGATTTTTGCCGTGGGAGGGCTAGAGCGTGGGGGTGAGTGTGTTGTAGTCATATGTTGTTTGTTAATTTGTGAACTGTCAGTTAGGAATTTCCAAGTTGTCGCTAATTTAGTATATTCATTTCTGTCGTTGCCCGCTTCTTCTCTCATCCGGTAGATTCTATGGCTTCCCTGTACTGTCTGATCTTCTTATAGATAGTTCGTGCCAAGATTTTTGTATTTTTGAAATCGAAAGTGTTTCCTGTTTCTTTGGTGTGTTTCGTAAGGGATGTGTTGTCTTCTTGTTTTGCTATTGTCAATTCGTGTTCGCGGACGCGTTGACGGATATTTCTCCCAGAGTGGCCGATATAAGATCGGTCGCAGTTTTTGCATGGTATTTGATATACACCTTGTCCCTCTACGTGCATGCGGCCTTTCGGATTTTGTAGAAAGGCGTTGATATTTTTGGTCGTGTTGAGTGTTGTCCTGATGTGATGTTTCTTGAGTATTCTCCCTATTATGTCTGTTGTGCCCTTTATATATGGTAACGTTAAGCAGCTGATGTGTTCCTGTGTTTCTTTCTCCGGTTGCGTCTTCTTTGTCTTCTTTTGTTTGATGGCGTTGTTTAAATCAGATGGGGTGTATCCAATGAAACCAGCGCCTCTTTCATAGTGTTTATGAACTGTTTCCTGTGTTCCTCGTCCGGCAATGTAGGGCTCTGTGCGTAATTGTCTTCATTACAGACTGTAACTGCCCTGGGTGGTGATGGGTCTGTCTATGTAAGATCTGTTTGTGTGTGTGGGTTTACTGTATGTGGAAAAGCTAAAGTGACCGTCTTTCTTCTTTATAAAAAGGTCAAGGAATGGAATGCCGTTGTCTGTCTTCGTTTCCATGGTGAACTCTATTTTTGAATGGATGTTGTTTATATGCGTTAAGATCTCTGTTAATGTGTCCTTTCCGTGTGGCCATATTACGAAGCAGTTGTTAATGTATCTAATCCACAAGGAAGGTTTTAGCTGTGCTGTGCTGTGCTTATTGCTTTTTTCTCGAGATTGTCAATAAAGAGGTTTGCGATGACCGGCGACAACGGTGAGCCCATTGGTGCCCCTTATATTTGCCTCTAAAAGTGATTGTTGTATGTAAAGTAGATGGAGGTCAGACAGTGATTTGGTAGTTCCATGATGTGATATATATATATATATATATATATATATATATAAAACGACAGAGTTGAATATTTCGTTTCATACGCGTTATCAATGTGTGTATTTTTGTCCTCTCTGTGACGTAAATAAGTTAAGCTGTGTCGACGTTTCTGTCTGAGAAGACAATGCACTCTACTTGCTTTACTACTTGAGTTTCAAGTGATACGAAAACATAAATAAGCTTAAGAGAAAGAGACAGTGCAAATTACGCGAAGTTTTTAAGTCGATTACTACGTTGGAACAGACGAGAAAGGAGACGTTACCATGGCAACGTATTTTATTCTTGTGTAATCAAAGTTTACAATTACACGACTCTCGTTACAAAACGTTACAGGATCGAAGCCGCGCGTTCTATACAAAGGCTGCCAACTTCCAGTTCGTTTTGTTGTAACAAACTACACTGCCGTCTAAATCACTGAGACACGCCGTTGTGTCTACTCATTTTCTCATCTTACGCTTAAATTACAGTAAATTTACCGCTCCGCCTTACTGACTATAAACATAATTGTAGTAATTTTTTGTTTTACTATTGAATTACTGTTTGTTAACAATTTATTCTTCCTGTAAGTAATGACTAAACTTACGATTATTAATATCAAACCTGTGACTGGCAATTTACATTATTCTGTACGTAGATTGTAGAACACATATCACTCATACACATGAAACTTAATTGGACTATACTGTGTCAGGCTGATAATATAGGTGTTCCCGATCAGATTTCTCGCGCACGGTGCATTTCCAAGTCAGACAGACAGAAGGTGCTTGGGGGGAGTGCAGTGGCGGATTATCCATAACTCTAGAGTATTGTGCCGCACTGGGCACCATCCAGCCCTCAGCTATCAGAGGGGCACCATCCAGCCATAAATCACAAAAACTTCTTGAAGACAATTAATGTGAAAAAAACAAAAAGAATGTCTTCAATCCAGAATCATGAAAAGATGTGTGCACACTTTCCAACTATTTGCCGTTATGTTTTTTAAGAGAGAAATTGAAATCGAGATAATTGAATTGCTCGATTTAGAAGAAATTATACAAGACTTCGTTTAGGCATAAATCAAGAAAAAATTGATCGCTTAGTATTTTCTAAGCTTAAGTACTTCTATGCTCATTGTAATCACTATTTAGCTAAATATTTGTTGTAATTTAAGAGTTTAATAAAATAATTGTGAAGACGTCAGAAGGAGATGGTGTGAACACTTGAGTCGCATGCCTGATATCCGTCTATCTGTGGCTGTCTTGGGTTATCACTTTTCTGGGAAGAGAGATCCCGGTAGACCGAGGAGGAGATGGGTTCCGGAACAGGTATAAGGCGTAGTCTTTGTGTGGTGATGATGATGATGATTATGATGATAAAATAATTGTTAACTTTCCATATATTGTGTATGCTATTTATCAATGTAAATAATGGATAAGAGGTTGAATTTTTAATCGGTGGGGGGGCACCAGTCTGATGGCAGCATAGAGCACCACGCGCTTCTAATCCGCCCCTGAGGGCGTCTTGCCCTCTGGTTTGTGTAAGTTGTCCGACTCGCAGCCCGATGAACGCCAGGTGCAAACGACTACACCACTGTTGTTTGTTCGGCACAAGGACGTAGAGTGCGGGCCTCCTATACATGATTGGCGTGTGTGGGAAGGTTCCAGCCCGTCGCCACACCTGAAACGCGACTCCGTGGCTCTCTATGGCATCGCCAGCGGGAACTCGGAGACGCGTTCGTAGGTCGATAGAGCCGATTGTTCGCAGGTGAGTCGTCCGTAATGATGGGTTGCCACGGCAGGGTGAATGGCTCCCGCAATTAGGCGCTCGCACACCTCGCGGGCTCCCGTCCCCGGGGTTTCAACTCAGCCGGTGCGACAAATCAGGTGCTAACTAACGACTTTAAATGTTCAGGATGACAGGGCAAGCGACGATAGATTAATAAAATGATTGGGAGATTTTAGAAACGTCTTCCAATACACGATTTCTAACACAGTTTTAAACACATGTAAATTAATCCAAGCGATAATTGTTTGTTAACTTTTGATAAATTTCAAAAAAAAATCAAATGAGGTATTAAAAAGCGAGTTAAGTTAGTTATGATCGTAGTCAGTTATAAAAGAAGAAAATCTCAAACACTAACCTGCAAGCAGAGTTAATTGCCATAAAATCTGTTTTAAAACTACATCAAAGTTATAAGGACTGAAACAAGTTTAGAAGGTAATGTCAACTTAAAATCCGATTATCAGACGTAATTTGTTTTGAAGGGATCGTTTGTTTG